>WBMW01000027.1:304897-318245 GCA_013396635.1 Penelope pileata
GGGGCGGTCCCGGCAGCCACCGCCCCGTCTCCGCTCGGCCTGGGCCCGGCGTAGGCGGCTCGGGGCCGGCAGAGCGCGGTGCGCGCCATGGCGTTGGGCTCGGCCTGGAAGCAGATGTCGTGGCTGTATTACCAGTACCTGCTGGTCACCGCGCTCTACATGCTGGAGCCCTGGGAGCGCACCGTCTTCAGTATCCTTCCGCCGGCGGCGCGGGGCCTGCCGGGCGGGGAGCGCTGGGGCGGGGTGGGCGGCTGCCCTGAGGCCCCAGCGGGCGGCGGGAGGGGAGGGCAGGGCAGGGCAGGCCACCGGGGAGCGCTGCCCGGAGCGGGGCTGCAGCCGGGGCCGGGGAGCAGCCCTGGGGCCGGTGGTTGCCTTCTGCCCCGGGGCAGCTGCCTGCTCGCTCCGCTTCTGCGCGGGGCCGAGTTCGTGTCCTGAAATGATTTCTCCTGTATTTTTTTCTCCCATAGAATTGCGGTAGTTGTTTTTCTCTTGGCTCTTGTTCTGGAACCCCGAGGTTTGTGTTCAGCACGGGTCCTGCGCGAATTCTGTGTTGTTGTCTAGTGGAGGTAAACGTGCATGCTGCAAAACCTTGGAAGCTCAGGTTTGGACCCTGCTTTGTCCCATGGTGTTTGTTAGAAGAGCACTTAATCCTTGAGGTGGTAAACTTGTCTGGCTCTTGTGCAGTGGAAGGGCTTGGTAGATGCTAACGTGAAGGCAGCTGTGTGCAGACCACCGGGCAGCTTCTCCAGCCAGCCCTATCACCCGGAGCTGCCCGCTCCGCAGGGCTGTTGTGGTGTTAGAAGCCTTCCTCTCTTCAGCATGGCTGTTTTGATCTGGAGTTAAAATGTTGTCTCATGAATAACCCCGAGCCATCTCCAATTAATGCGGAGAGGCACAGGGACAAACTAACCCAGCATTAACATCACTTGCACCCAGCGAGAAGGGTGTAATAGTGAAAAGCTGCTTTTCCTGATCACTTGTAAAGGAGCTTGCTCTCGTTATGTAAATGAGAGTTTTCCTGTGTACGCCCCGTAAAAGTGGAGTAACTCACTATTTTTTTTTTCCTCTAATACTTACAGATGTGCTGTGCACAATCATTTAGGGAGAGGTTCATAGTTTCCAAATACTGTGTTCCTGACTGGAATACCTTCCTCTGTTTAGGCCACGTCTGTATCCTGAAAAAACTTCGTTTTTGCTTTCCTTGCAATTAGTTTAGTGATGAACATATATCTTTTCCTTTTGCAGACAGCTTTTTAACTTGGGCAAGAGATTTAAGTAACTGAAAGGTGTGAACGTCTGTTTACCGTCTTTACAAAATGCTTATATTGCAGTGAAGGAGTTGCTGCTTAACTTAAAACAATGTCCTGAGTGTCACACGCGCTGTTTGCAGCCTCAGGCGAGCAGAACTGTTTTTGCTCTCGGAAGGGATGCTGTGGCTGCAGGTGGGCCAGGCCTGGAGGCACTGTGCAGAGACCACGTGGGCACGACGGCCTTGGGGGCTGGCGGTGCGTGGAGCTGCTGCGTGCATCTCCGGCCTCTCGTGCTCCAGAAGTACTGGGAGCACTGATACTGAAATGTAGATTTATGGGTTGACCTTCATTTCAGTGTCTCGTGTTGTGCAATCTTCTGGGACTAAAAATACACCCAGAAGCTGGTACGCTCTAATAAGCACAACTGATACCTCTGCTCTATCACAGGGAAGCCAGTTACAGAGCCTTTGTTGCACACATGCTGTGGTGCCTTCATTTCTCCAAGTTACGGAGCGTGCGTTGCTCCTCTGATTTCACCTGTGGAAACTGAGCGCTGTTAGCGGTGTTATCGTGCTTGTTAATCTCCAGGGCTTTATGCAGTGTCTCTGTCTCAACTTACTGAATCTCTGCAGGTAATTGATTGAAATTGAGAGGTTATTATTGAGAGCACTGCTTCTGAATTTCTGAAGTATTAAACTTTGAGTGGCAGAATCCTTCAGTAGTCAGATGCTGTAGTTTCTGTAGATAAAGCCTTGAGAATCCTAGAGCTTGACAAAAGGTCTAGTTGCGTGTTTGCAGGATAAGCTATCATCTTACTTCTCTAGGTTCTACAGAAGGTCCCCGTTTGGAGTTCAGGTAATAAAGTGGTCATCTTAAGATTGCTTAGCAGGTGGCTTCGTGTGAGGTTTGTTTTGTAGCTCTGCCATAGTGAAATACTGATGAGCAACTGTTTGCTTAAACACACAACTTTACTCCAAGTCATGCTGATGAGCTGAGCTACAAAGGGTGTCACAACGTTACCCTATTTTTCATTACCCTTGCAGTTTTTTTTTCCTAAATACTGCCTAACAGCACTTAAATTGAGCTCTTTGTGAGGAAGGGTCTGAGCGTGACATGCTGATGGAGAAGTGAACCAAATAATCTAGTGACTTAAAGCCTAGGGAACTCTGGTTTCCTGATTTTATGGTTACAGTACAACTTTATGGCAGGTGTTCTGTGGATCATAAATTAAATTTATTAGGACATTCTGTTCCAAGGAGTTGATGTTAGCATTTAATGCTGTCTGCTTAGCACTGAGTAGGCCATGCGCAAGTAACAGCTCTTACTGAGTACAGGTACTCATATCATCCTTTTATTTTGCCTTCTTTTTTGCCCCCATGGTTGACTTTTGTACTTGACTGATTGTGCTGGCTTCTGCAGGTATTGCTTAACAGCTAGGAGGATCTGTGTAGTAGTTCATATATTCTCGGTGTCCATTTTCAGGTCCTCCTGCTCCCTTCCCACGCTCTGGTCTGTGCTGTTGTGTCTATGCCAAGGCAGTGGGTAACTTGCGAGGTGTCCCGCTGTAGTTCAGCTTATCACTGCTCCCCCTGTTCTGGTTTTCATCAGTGTTCTGTTGCTCCTTCCTACAGCTGTAACTGTTGAATACAGTTTACCCCGTGAAAGTTAGTTGAATCTATGTTTTAAAAATACAACGTTAGGAGATCATAGAATCATAGAAACACAAGGTTGGAAAGGACCTACAAGATCATCTAGTCCAACCGTCCTCCTATCACCATCCCTACCCACTAAGCTACTAAATCATGTCCCTTAGCACCTCATCCAGACGCTTCTTGAACAGCGCCAGGGACAGTGACTCCACCACCTCCCTGGGCAGGCCATTCCAGTGCCTGACCACTCTTTGAGAGAAAAAGATTTTCCTTATATCTGATCTAAATTTTCCCTGGCGCAACTTATGGCCATTCCCTCTTGTCCTGTCATTAGTCATAGTTAACAGAAAAATGTTAATGCTGTACTTATGTGACTTGTAATGTACTTTTGGTTTCAAGTGCTTTCTTCCTTAACCATAATTCAGATTCGATGCTAGTTTCCATTGTGGGAATGGCACTGTACACGGGCTACGTGTTCATGCCTCAGCACATCATGGCAATATTGCACTACTTCGAAATTGTGCAGTGATGAAGAACGTATTTGCAAGAAATAATCATGCTTTGAAATCTGGTCTACAAAGAAGAATGAACCTCTTAGTTTTATCAAGACTTCTACTGATGTCAAAAAAGGAAAGACACAATGATGATTCTGAAGACTAGGAAACGAGATATGTAGAGCAGGGACGTGAGATGTCCCCTGTATTGTGTTCATTCCTTTTGATTTTACAAGATATGCCCTTGTATAGTAGTTTTGTCTACCTTAACATTGTGATTGTACTTTGATATCAGTATTTTCTTAACTTTGTGACAGTTTCGATATTGCACTGTGAAAGCTTTTCTTAATTGTAATTTTGAGTAAATCTTAATTGCCTTCTATTTTTAATCAGAAAATCATCTAATTAAATGGGGCTTAAAGCTTTTGCTATTGTATGGTATGTATTTGCCTGGGTATTTCTATTAATGCATTTTGTAAGAAAATACATTTAGATTCATATTAGAGACATGGATATATTCATCTAACACTATTTACACAAATTAGTTTGTATGACTGAACTCAGGTGTACTGTTTTCTTGTCCAGACTTTGTTCAACAGTATATTTGTGCATATCACCCGAATTTGGAATTAGCAATTACTTGGAGTTTCTGTCCTCCACGTGTTGGAGGAGGGTGGGAGGGAGAAAGCATTGAGGCAGTGAAGGCTGCATTCGTTGTGTTTGGAGTAGTGCTGTGGTTCTGGGCTTTTCATAGTGGGAACAAAAGGACTTTGCTGACATAGGCCCACGTAAAGCTTTGGGAGAGTTCTTCAAATCAACACTTTTTTCTAACAACCGATTAAACTGTACTTTTACATAATGCGTTATGTTCCAGTGGTGATGGGTTTTGCAAATTTTCACTCAACCGTATAACTGCCTATGTTTTAAAGGGTTTTTTCTATTGCTGCTAGCGTTCCAAATGTGTTCTCTCTACAAATGACCAAACCGTAGGGTTTTAAATGGACTTGAGTTACAACTACAGCAATAAGTAGCTGAAAACTTGGCTGAAGTCCTGTCTTTTTTTTTTTTTTATTATTTCTTTTGATAGGGATTTTTTTCAGTTTTATATTCTGAAATGTAAGATGGTGATGACCTAACTTTCTTAAGTGAAGTGTTTTTTTTTTTTGTTTAAGAAATAAAATTTTAAAAGCAGAGCTTTGATGCCAAACTTTCTTTGAGAACTTAATGTTTCTGAATACTGCTTACTTTCCTCAGACGTACAAAAAATGAGTACTAGTACTTGACCAAAGAGTTGTCATTTAATGGCCCAGTACTAATTAAGTACTATAACAGGTACTGTTATATCTTTTATGCAACTTCTTTTGTAATCAGAATCTTACTTGCGTTGTACAACTAAACTGTTCTATAAATATACTGTCTCTTTGGTTTATATGGTTTTCTCAAATGCACACAAATAGAACAAAAAACATTATTTCATCTGAGAACTTTATGCATCTCTAATGAAAACTCCATCGTCATCTTGGAGCTATAAACAGTGGGCCTTAAACTTCCTAGCTTTACTGCCATCAGTAGAAGTCTCCCACTAAATTAGTGCCTTGCTTAGGGTGGAATTTCTTGTGAAAATTACTTAAACTTTTAATTGCAAGTCTTGGTTGTGTCTTGGAAACAAAAATGCCATCTGTCATTTGTCCTGTGTCTGCATGAGAGGCCCAGGTGGTGGTGTTCCTGATTTGGTAAGGCTACGGAGCACAGGCTGCACGTAATCCTGCCTTTGCTTGTTTAAAATTGGCTATGCAAGCATAAGCAGGTTGTTTTTTTTTTTTTTGAAGTGCATCCAGACATATACATAAATATAAGTATGGAGATAATTATTAGTTAACATTCTCTTTTTGAAGTAGCATAGCATAAATTCCTGCTGTCCATGGATTAAATTGGTACTGTGATGTTTCTTTGTGAACTACCATTGTGTTTGAGACAAATTACTGCTGAGAAAGGGTTTTAGTTGTATGGGGCGGGGGAGGGGAGCCCTGTGCTGTAGCATTATGAATGTTAAACATGAATTTTAATTGTGAAAGATTTTATAAAAGGGCTTTGATATACTGACTTTTATTGGCTGTCTGCTTTTTGTTGAGAAAAAGGGTAACCATCTCTAAACACTTGCATTATGTTAGAGTGGGCTTGATTGATATCGTACTTGGATTCAGTTTGCTATTTTGACGAGATTTTTTCAGCAGTTTTTTTTAATTATAAATCAAGAATTGCATAGAAGCCTTGGACTGTTCTCTTTCATTCCAGATACTCTGTTAAAGATGAAATTAATTCATTAACAAAATATGGTATATTTTTAGGGGTTGTATTTCTAGAAGGAAGTATCTGCAATGTGATTTTCATAAAGCTGACCTAAACCTAGAGAAGAGATGGATTAAGTGCAATAATCATGAAGCTGAATGAGTGTTTTTTTTTTTTTTGAGTAAGGATGATGTTGGTAGGGATTTAATTCATCATTAAATTTGAATAATAAATGAATCCTAAGGCTACCAAGTTGTGTTCCCACTGCAGTCTGCTTTACTGTCATGTTAATTGGGGAGTTAATTCCTTCGTGTTACATACTGTGAGCTTTTTCTGTGCAAGCTGAGATACCTTAAATACTATTTGGAGGAAGCTGGTCAATTATACTTTTGTTTAAAAAGGATGATATTAACCAAGCCATCAGTGTTTTAGATACAGATGGGAAGAAATAATCGTGAGAAGTATTTAAGGGGGGGGGGGTGGCATCTGAGCCCCGGAAGTGTCTTTTAGTAACAATAGCTCCAGGAATTTAGCTTGAGTCATCCAAATGTGTTTAAAAATGCATTGACTCTTACAGCGTAGCTGATAACACCAGCTCCATCTGACAGTCCCTGCCCGAGGCTGGCACAAGGAGCAGCCCTCCTGCCTGCCTTGGTGATGTGCTGTCCCTGGGGCCTCGGCTGCCCTCCTGTCGGCCCGCTCCAGAGCCGGCTCTGCGCAGCACTTTGGCTGGTGTGGCAGCTGGATGCTGCAGGGACAGTCATTTAACAACTCCGGTAATTGGAACTGCCGTAGCCAAAAGAGGAAACTGAGGCATGAAGTCTAGCTGAAAACTGTTCCAGGATGTGTTTGTGCGTGCATGTGTGTGTGTATGTATGTCCTGGACCAGTTATTTTCATAAAAATGTGTACCCTCCTCGTAGATTATACCTTCTTTCAATTTCACCCTCAAGCAAAGATACTATTCTAAGTGCATGGGATCAGACTAATACTAGCAATACTCAGTTGTAATGTCTGTGGCCGTGTGATAACTGTATTCCTTAGAGATTATTGTCTAGCACTTAATTTGGAGATAGGTTGTGGGGTCATTTTTTTTATTGGATCTTAACTATCTTGTGAAGGAAAACACCTGAGAATCCTAAAGCAAGACTTTCTCATTGAAATTTAGCAAGAAAGCTGTCTGTGCATCCATTTAGGCATTCAATATTAGAAAGAAATAGATGTGAAAGGAGTATAGCACTGTGAAGTTAGAATAGTTAGAATCACAGAATATCCCAAGTTGGAAGGGACCCACAAGGACCACCAAGTCCAACTCCTAACTCCACACAGGACCACCCAAAAATCAAACCCTATATCTGAGCATTGTCCAAACACTTCCTGAACTCCATCAGTTTGGTGCTATAACCACTGCCCTGGGGAGCCTGTACCAGGCCCTGACTACCCTCTAGTGAAGAACTTTTTCCTGATATTCAATGTGACCCTCCCCTGACAGCTCCGTGCCATTCTCTTGGGTCCTGTCGCTGTTGAGCAGAGCTCGGCGCTGCCACTCTGCTCCCCTCATGAGGAAGCCGTAGGCTGCATGAAGCCTCCCCTCAGCCTCCTCTGCTCTGGGCTGAGCAAACCAAGGGACTTCAGCTGCTCCTCATCACCACCTTTGTAGCCATCCTTTGGACACTCTCTAATAGTTTTATGTCCTTCATCGATTGTGACACCCAAACCTGCACAGAGGGCTTGAGGTGAGGCTGCATCACCCAGAGCAGAGTGGGACAATCTCTCCCCTCGCCCAGCTGGCCATGCTGGGCCTGGTGCAGCCCTGAGCACGGTTGGCCCTTTTGGCTGCCGGGGCACACTGCTGACCCAGATTTAGCTTACTGTCAGCCAGAGCCCCCAGATCCTGTTCTGCAGGGCTGCTCTCCAGCCTCTCATCACTGTCTGTACACAGGTTCCTCCATCCCAGGTGCGGAATCCACCTGAATGAATGTAAGTTGAACCTTAATTGTGTGTTGGGTGGGCACTGTTACTGTGGATTGGTGCAATTAGCGTGATAGAAAGTGCTGTGCTGTTTCACTCGGGTGCAGTAATGAAGTATGTGTTGCAAATACTGAAGAAGGGGTACCTGCCATTGGCTAGCAAAAAAAGGCTGTATTGAGGTGAACAAGCACAGCCTGAAGAGATCCGATGTTAGTGGACTGTGAGAAGAGTTGTGAGGGGAAAAAAGCCATTGTCTAGAATTCCAGAGCAGCATACTCTGGGGCTGAGACACCAATAAAGTTTATTAGTGTCAGAATTTCCTTTTCACCTGCTAATTTGTCCATGTTTTCCACAACTGCTATTGTGGGGCAACAGTTTCTTCCGCTCTTGCCCACCTTGCCCTAACACCAGTTTTTTTTTGTTTTTTTTTTTGGTTATTATTTTTTTTTTTTAAAGACAAAAGCTGTGTCGTTTATATTGCTTCTTTGTTTGATCTGCTATGGTCAGCCTTGAACAGTAGTCATTGCTGAGCACAACAGCTGCTGGCTCTTCACCTTTTTGTTTGCATAACGATGATTTAAGGGAGAAAATCTGGCATCCTAGTCCAGAGCTGGGTCAAACTTCCTCTCCATGTAATGGGGAGAAATTAAATTCCAGATGTGAAATATCCCAGAGTGGGATTTCAACAGAAACACTTCTGCTTCTCTTAACATATTCAGTATATCATCACAAGATGTTCCATCCATCTAAACTGTCACAGTGTGATTGAAGATTGAGAAATTATGACCATCCACTTTCCCAGAGAGATTCAAACCCTGATCCAATTTCTAAAGTATCATTAAGTCAGGCCTTTTCTTCACAGTGTTTTTGCATTAGCAGAAGGTGCCCATCTCGCACATTACAAATACTTACAATGAAGTAGAACGGGTGATTATGTTGTGCAGCAGCTTATCACCAAATGCTTAACGCAATGTAAAATTCTGAGGGGCGACTTTGGCTGAACGTCAGGCTGTCCTGAGGTGCTGTTACTGGTGAAACTCCTGGACTGCTTTGTGGATTCTAGGAGACAGGCTAGCAGACAGGCTTTAGAGAGCTTTGCTTGTTCACAGGGGGAGTATTTGTATTTAAAACAGAACAAACAAATGCCACCAGCCCTACCACCAATAACAAAAAACAGCTTTAAGCTGTAGAAGGCATTGGCTAGCCTCTTATTTTGTCAGTAGCACTGCTTATTTTAGTAGTGAATAAGATGATACACACGTACAATTCATGAGCTGCATCTTGGTTTATGGATCAGGTATTTAGACCTTACAATTGGAATGCTTTACTTTGGAAAGAGGCCTTTCAAATATCAGAGAGTTTGTTGTAGATGTACGACAGTTCTTTATGTTTTGTTGCGGCTCAGATAGTACTGTGTGGCTCCAGATACCTGTAGCTCCTTGGTGTTTTGAAGTCTGTTAATGACTTTAGATTTAAGGACTTATTCCATTTTCCTATGCAGAGGGGGCTCTCTGTTAATTGCGTTCTTCATTCTGGAGGGATTTTTAAATGCATTACAGTCATTCTAATCTGAACGTGACTGATTATGTGAAATCAAAGAGAAGGTACATATAGTGGAACTAATATCAAAGGAAAGAAGCTGAAAAGGAAATTTTATTTTTTTTGCCTTTGGACAAGTGTCAGCATGAACTGAGGGCTGACAATTATTTTACAAGGCTTTTGTTTTCTGTAGAGCTTCAGCTCTTGCAGAATGGATGTTTCTAGTGTTTTGACAAATGTAAGAGTTGTTTCCCTCAACAGAAAATATGGCCTTGTTTTCAGATGGCTTTATTGAAATTTGACACAATCTGAAGCCTATACTGGTGCTAAACCCCAAAATTTACCAGATGAAAAAAGTGATTTTTTTCACATAAATATAACAGTTACTGAGCTAGAAACTTTAAGCTGCAGAAGAGTTGGTTTAAGGGATGATAATAGCACTCTGATTGTCGAGCTGCATATTTGCATTGTGTGGCTGGACTATGTGGAAACACAGCTTCATTGAGACCGGAGATTCTTTGTGCCATAAAGGCGCCTGTTAGCAGTAGGAAGATGCTTCAGTGACTTATTTATTTTAAGGCTTGGAGTAACAGTGTTTGGGATTAGAGGCTGAATAATCTTTCTAGAGGCTGTGGTGTTTTGTGTTACGTAAACTGGTGTTTTGATGAAGTGTATCACCTGTCATAGGCTGAGCAGATAAGCATGGAGCAGTAATTGCCAAATTTAATACAGGACGTACCAGATGCAGCTATAAACCAAAGAATCTTGAAAATGTGTGCAAAGAACACCCACCCTCCATGTTGGCAGGATCACAAAGGCGATTTTCTGTCACAGCCTCTTACTGGCTGTAATACTTTTTTAGTAGTTGAACTCTCTTCTTGTCCTTTGTTGCTCTTAACCTTGGAGGGTGCATACTGTGTACAGTATGAGTTTTGCCACAGCAATAGCTTTCCTTAAACTAGGTTAGATCAAGAATATTTTAATGGCAAAGAAGCGTCTAAGTAAGTGGCCCGCCTAATCCTTATTGCTATATTAAACATATAATTAAAGAGCAAGCTACTGCTATCTTCCCACAAATAAATAAATCACAGTATGTATTTAATTCCGTTAAAAAGGTTATACAGATAGTATTTGAGGAAGACACCTAAAATTCTATTTCTAGTTGTAGATGCTTGCTTCCTCATTAGAACTGACAGTTTGGATGTGAATATCAAGCAAGCTCCCTGCTCTATCTTTAATAATTGGACTATCAAATGATCAACACATCAGTAATACTCATGTAGTTACAACATCAAGTCTGATGCTTCTGGTTTGGCAGTTTTGGGCTCCCTACAATTGAAGGGGTGCACTGTATCTCAGGCCTTCTTTCAAGCTGAAAAGGTGACACAGTACATAGCCCCCCAAAAGGATCTTTTTGGGGAAAAGTATTATCTTGGCAATGATTGATCTTGTATGTCTTTGGGGTGAAGTCTGCTTTATTTGGGTCTATTTAGGAAGAAATACTAAGTACTAACGATCACGTAAGAATTTAAGCCAAACATCCTCTTGTCGATGTTTGTGTTCTTCGGCTTCTCTAACGGTTAGCTGTTGTTGTCTTTTGCATTTGGATTGCTCTTCATTCAAGCCGTTTCTTGCTTGCAAGAAAGTGATGCCTCAGTATGGTTTTGATGTTCCAGTAACATTATGAAATTCTGGAAGGCATCTTTGCATAATTTTCATTCTGGTATAACAAGATTCTGATGTCTGATCACCTGAGGAGTTATTCAAATTCAGACCAGGTGTGGCCTTGGTTATCTAGATAACATACCAGCCTTTTTGCAGCTTACTCTTTTGCTTATGTTACATTACTGGTTCAAAATTAACATTTTGGAGAGAAAGCACAGTGTATTGTGTTCCAGAATCCAAGAAAATTATAATTTTAATCAAAATTATCAGATATTTTCCAAACTCAGGATTGAATTAGTGGATGACTGGATGAAAATCTTTCTTGATCATTAATCATGTTTTAAGAAAACCTCCTGTATAGCTATAGAGTATTCCAGCAGGCTGGACAAAAAAGTAGTGCTCAAATCTAACTGCCAGAGTACAACATGCACAGTCTATCTGTCTTAGACCACAAAAGTAGGGGCCACACTTAGATGGTCTGCTGAATTCCTGGTGTCTATCTACTCAAACAAAGTGGCGGTCTCCACCAAAAACTGAAAAAGCTCTCTACACTCAGAGAATAGGAGGCGGTTTCTGTGGAAGCGAGGCTTCCCCGGTCAGGATGTGGCTACAGGGTGTGCGTGCAGTGTGATGGCACCTCATGCTGAGATCCAGAAGTACCCCACAGGAGTGTTTGTGTAACCCTTTGCATTTCCTTGGAAAGCAAATTAAATCATCTTTATGCTGAAAAGAATGGAAGTGTGTGAGAGGAATCCTGATCAAGCTGAGACACACAGAGATACCGGCTCTCCTCTCTGCACAGTGCTGCATCACCTATAAGCCTCTGCATGACATCTTGATTTTCAGTACTGCTTCTGCTAAGTGTGATGTGTGTTCACAGTCATTCTGTCTTGTGTCTTTGGGAAATTATAAGGCTTGCTCAGATGAGTGGCTGGGCATAGCTCAAGAGTTTCATTCCTTATTCTTTTGTCTGGTAACTGCAACCTGGGGAGCAAATGCTATGCCATTTGGTAGTCTGTAAGTTGATTGATGATGGTAATATTCCTTTTAAAGCCAATATATGTGCATTCCATGGTGTACGGGTTTCATGAATGTCTTTATCTGCTGCAAGAAGCAGTTCTGTTGAGAAAGCCTCTTTTGCGTGATATTTCAGCAACGTCTGAACTCTTCATTCAGCTACTGATAAACCCTTCAAATTGTGCTTGAGAGCAGCTTGTACCACTGTGTGCTTCCTCAGGTAATTTCAGGCCTAGATTAGGACAGCAGACGCCAGATGGACACTTCACAGGACTTTTGAAGATCCCAGAGCTACTTCTGCATGGAAGGAAAGAATACAAGTGCTTGAGGAGACTGTACAAGTGAGCCAGTAAGTGTCTAGCCTTGTGTTAATGATGTTAACCAACATCATTAACCAACCACAGATAAAGGTGAGTGTTTGTGCCTGCTGACAAACAGGAAAGGGCTGGTGGCAAATAGGATCACTGATGGCGTCAGGGGCTCGAATGCCCACAGATTGATTCAGTTCTGGATCCAGAAGAAAGATGGGAGAGAAAGTAGCAAAATAACTTGTAAGTTTGGGCATCAGGAGAGGAGAATTCATCTTGTTTAGGGAATTGCTAGGCAGAATCACCTGAGAAGCTGAGGATATATTGTATGTATTCATTTATTTATTTCAAATAAGTTAACTCGTAGAATGACAAATTGAAAATATGATGAAAGTGCTGAGATAGCGGTGATGATGTGGTTCCAAGGTGATCTTTACAACATTTTATTTCTCTCAATGCTGTTATAAGTCAATAAAAAGTTATAGCTAGTAAGACCAAAAACAACAGAATAGAAAGCATGGTCATCTGAGCTTGAAATGAGAAAACAAGGTCAGGAGAGGCAAACACTGCAATATGTTAAAGTCTGTTTCCTGTAACAACTGAATAGCTCATCACTTGAGCAGAATTATTTTCCTTCTCATTAGCTCTGTTTTAGAATTGGTGTCTTATGCACTTGTTTCTTTGGTAGTACAAAATCACAGGGACTTTTTTTGCTTCAAAATGCACGTGCTGAGGATCCTGGGTTATCTGCTGGTCTCAGAAGTTGATTCGTGCTTGTCCACAGACAGACTTCGGTGCTTGAGACGCAGCGTGTCGTGGTCATGAAGGACTCTGCTATTAGGAAATCAGAATGTCTCATCTCTGTTCTCTGTGAAGTATTGGCTCTGGAAGAGAATGGAAAGAAGAATCTGATTTCCACTAATTCAGCTTGAGTCTGTTCCCTGTGGAACTTGAGAACAGCTTATTTGCGAGAGCTGATTGTTCTCACGAAAGGCCTGAAAGAGTAAACCAGAGAAAAGAGCCCATTGCTGCAGTTGTTTTCTTTCTTTGTTATTACAGAATTCCTGTTGATGTTCTTTTCTGAATGATGTGTGGCTAAGAGGAATTATTAAAGAGGAATACTTTGTCTCACTGTCTGGGATTTTCAGCAACAGCAAAAAAAAAAAA
>WBMW01000027.1:318274-377238 GCA_013396635.1 Penelope pileata
AAAAAAAAAACCAAACCAAAACTAAAGAAATCCAACAAAAACCTCACATCATAAAGAGGTCAAATCTTTATTTTGTATCCTTTTGCAGTAGGTGAAAGGAGCATGAGGGAGCTCCTGCTCTTGCTGGAGACTTTTTTTTTTTAAGCATCTGTGGACTATAAGACCTCTGAGATTTTAGCAAAACAAGTATCTGTGCAACTTGCATTTCTGTTGTCACTATGTCCAACCTTAAAGGATGTGGTTGGCTACTATAGCTGAAGTTAGCACCAGGTTGACTTATGTTGTGAAATGCAGTAATGACAGTCACTGACCTGGGGAAACCCACCTACCAGTCCCTATTTTCACATCTAAATGTATTTAGGAGAGTATGAGGGAGACTGTAGCTTCCTTTTTAGCGCATCTAAGTCTAAGTATTCCTCAGTTCACAATATGATTGGTCCCACGTGCACCAGCTTTCAGTCTTTCTTTACAATCAGTTGGAAATTTTATTCTGGGAATGAGACAAATTTCCCTGTGACAACTTAGCTGCTATGTCAGAGTAACAATATCTGATCCTTGCAACCCCTGCCGACAGCTCTAAACACGGTGACTTACGTTTTCGGTGACTGCTCTCAATGAATTAGATCTCACTCCTATGTTGTGGGTGGAGCTTGTGAAAATAGTTACTGCTCTCCATTTAATTAGCCTGCTTGTCACACTGGCTTGATGTACGAGTATAACAAGCCAGAATGGTAAGTGGATTGTGAGCACCAGACTGCTACGCTTTTAAAAGAACTGCAAGTTTAAGGCTTCTAGCTCAAATAAGCCTTGCCCTCCCTCATGAAACCATCAACAAAAGACAGTCCGAGACACATCTTATTTTGACACTTAACAAGGATGCTTCTTACCAGCATGTGGTCAGTGAGAGTGGAAATTTGCAGTAGTGGAAAGGAAACAGCTGATTCCCCACGTTTCCAGCTGTGCAATTTTGTACAATAGAAAGCAGTGCGCAGTTTTGAAGAGAAGAGAGGTCTGTTTTCGTGGTCAACAGAGGGTCATCTGCAGTTCTGGGAGTCAAAGCGTCTTCTGATTATTCTTGTCCTTGCATACCTGTCTTCCAGGACAGAAATGTCTTTTCATATTAATCGCATTCTTATACAAATTGAGGAGCAAAACAGGTAATCTGCTGTGGAGTGAGGCCATGTGGTTTTCCTCATCTCTAACCACAAGCCTGCTTCCATCTAAGCTTCTTCCTACCTGTCCTGCCCACTGTCTGTGAAGATTGTTCCTTTTCTCTTTGCAACAGGTTTTACATCCTTGAAGGCTGGAAGGATGAGGTGGGGATTTAGCTATCTACAAGCTAAACTACCCCAAACAGTTTCTCAGAGCTTTCCTGAAACTGGATATTGTCCCAGCTGAGGCCTTATCAGCACCAACTAAAATGGAAAAAACATATGCTGATTTTGTCCCTAGACGCTCCTGCTATTATTTTGTACTCATCTTTGGTACTATGACCCAGATTGACACTGATCTGAACACTTCCCCCTTTTTTGTCTGAGGTCAATAAAGAGCTTATGATTTCCTAAATTACTTTCTTGCTGCACATATTTTCTGTTTCTACTTTAGGACCATTTGTGCTCAGGTTTTCAGTATAATTTCTGGCACCCAAATTTGTTTTTCCAGAAATTCAAAGTAAGAATTCAAAACAGATAAGTTGCTTTGAGTTTACAGAAATGACCTTCAGGACAAGGTAACATCTTTTACTCAGCCTTTCTAAGGATCACTCGGTCTCTCATTTCTTGCTTGCTGTTACCTTTACTTTCTCAGTTGATTCCTTCTTATACATTAACACAAAATCTACCAGGCCTTCCTCATGTTCCTTTTCCCTCCTCCTGTATCAGAAAGCATTTTTTATAATTGCCATTCACAGGCCTATGGCCTGTAGTACTTCCCTCCCAACAGCAGGCTGGGCAGTTTTATCCCTGCAATTACTGCGTTCAGTGCTCTGGATGACCTTGCCAGGTAAGGTGTGTGTGTGGTTTCGCATGAAGCCACATCCACGTACCTTCAGTAAATCCTTGGCATTGCATCTTCATGTTTCTTTTCCTCCTCAGTCGTCATCGTTACCACAGATCAGGTTTAACTCCTGATCAGGCCCAGACCTCATAGCTGTTTCAAAATAAGGCTGTGATTTCTCTTCTTTTTAATCTACCTGTTCTTCCAGAAGAAACCCTGCCCATTCACTTGTGTATGATATAGCAAACAATGCAGCCCATGGATCAACGCATCTCCCTAGATGCCATGCACTCCATTCCACTCTCCTGTGGGACCACAGACAGCTCTTGGAATATGATGTTGATCCATACTGTGTTATGGGAGGAGCAGAAGATGGGGAAGAGAAGAGATTCTTATCAGTTATTAAAGAAGTGAGGGCATGTGTCATAAGGCTGCTGAATATGTAGCAAATGAATCATGTAGCCTTATCAATTATAAATCTTGATCATTTGTTGCTCTCAGCACTGTGGCTACTGAGGTATGAAATATCATTTGGCACTCTTCTTCCCCTGGGGGATGCTACTTAGGCATCCTAGCAAGTACCTTGTATGCAATGTCTGAAGTAAATTGAAGCAGCTTAGAGTTTCTGCAAGTCAAATCCAGAGATACTAAAGCATATGTATTGTTAGGAAAGAGAGGATAGCTCCTAATCAGATGCATGATGCTTACCAGGTCACTTTACTCTCCATTAGAATGGGAGGTGCAGTACAGCAGTCATAAAAGAAAGGATACCAGGAGCCCTGAATTAAATCAGTAGATTTCAGAAGGGAAATTTGAGTGACTATGAAATGTATTTTGGGATGGACGCCAAGACACCCCCAGGAAAATACTCCCTAAAATGCTGCTCTTCCTGGCAGACTCATTCACTTTGAGCTGGTGAAGCTGGGAAAAGGCAGAGCCAAGTCTGAGACCTCTAGAGTTTGGATATTTTCTTTGCAAAGCAGAGAAATACTGGAGATGGAAAATGATGGGGAAAGATGAAGAGGGCTGGCTCCTACAGGAATAGCAGCAAAGGGTGTTATTGAGAAACTGTTGAGGCAAACAGGTTCTCTGTAGGGCTTATCTCAACCTTAATAAATGAGTGAGTTTGCTGCTATGTTTGCACTACTTTGAGTGTCTACCCCAGGCTCTCTGACAGAGGTAATGAAGCTGGAGGGAGGTGGTGTAGGCACATTATATTGACATGGCTCTCCTCTGAAGCTGAGAATGGAGCTTTGCATATTGAAATGGAGAAAACTGTGAGGTTGTCACCAAAATTTGCGAAGTCTTACAAGTTCCACAGATATCCTGGGAGGTTTACTGGCGTTTGTGAAAGGTAGGAAGTATGTTGAGTAACAGTGTAGTGAGTTAGATGCCTTTTTATTATTGATCCAAGTTCTTGTGTCCAGGCCTAGGCAAGTAGACACAGAGTATAGGTAACAAAACAACAGTGTAGAAGTGTGTAGCATTGCCTGGTAAGGAAGAGTACTGAGCTGAAAAACAAATGTCTTGGCTTCTTGGCTGAGTTCAGGCATATGGGATTTATAGACTATCTTTAACTGTGCTTTTATCTCAGCCTACGAAACCTTGACAGAGGAATATGGATTCAAATAACAGTTCTGGGCTCTGAGGGCAGTGGAGCTGAGATGGAGATGGCTTGTGCACACAAATGAACTGATTTCCATAAGCAGCAGCACTGTGCTCCTTGTGTTTTCTTCTTGTGATGCATGTAGAATAGAAAGGTTATAATTATTTTCTGGTGTCTGGTTTTAATGAAAGCTTTGGAAACCTGGCCTTGTTTATCCCACCTCAAAGCTGGCTTTCAAATGCTTTTATTCTTCAGTTTAAAAAGTCTGTCTATGTTCAGTACTGGGACCGATGCTCTTTAATATCTTCATCAATGACATCAACAGTGGGATTGAGTGTACCCTCAGCAAGTTTGCAGATGATACCGTATCATCTGTGGTGTGATTGACACACCTGAGGGAGGGGATGACATCCAGAGAGACCTAGACAGGCTCAAGCAGTGGGCCCAGGAGAACCTCATGAAGTTCAACAAAGCCAAGTGCAAGGTCTTGCACTTGGGTCATGGCAACCCCCACTGTCAGTACAAGCTGGACGATGAAAGGTTTGAGCACAGCCCTCTCGAAAAGCCCCATCTCTGGCGACGTTCAAGGTCAGGCAACACTGGGCTCTGAGCACCCTGATCTAGCTGCAGATGTCTGTGTTCATTGCTGGGGAGTTGGACAAGATGACTTTTAAATGTCCCATCCAACTCAAATGATTCTATACATTGAAAAACTATGTATGTTGGAGGGGCATGGACCCATACTTTGTGGCTTTTTTCAAGTCAAGTTCCGACATAGTCACAGTTCTCAAAGGGCATACCTGAAGGTAAATTAAGTACAATATTCCTTCACATCTCTCTCCTCTTCTTGATCTGCTGTAGCTCTTGCCACTGAAAAAGCAACACAAGGATGACTGAGCCTGTGCATAGCACAGAAAAATCTGATCTCATCTCCATCTCCATTTTGCAAATATACCCAGAGCACAGCAGTGACAAACTCTTATTTATCCAGTTCCTAATTCCCGTTAGAAATGTGTTGTGTGCCAAAATGTATTTGGAGTCTCCAATGCCTCATTTTAGGTCCAAATGGACAGTAATTAGAGACATTATGCTCTCCACTGCTCCTAGATTTTTCATGCATCACAGCTGGAGTTTGTTTATATTACAGTTCAGTGCCAAGCAAGGCACACCCAAGCTGAGGCTCTGCACACAGTCAAAATCTTTAATAAACAAAATGAGGTTAAACCCATTCTTTACTGGGGGTGTGTGTGGGGTGGGGTGAGGAAGGGAGTCCTTTCAGGCTTGGAAGCCTGCAGTTTTTGTTTTCATTATTCCTTTTCTTTTAATTATTTCACAACATTTTGGAGACAGAATCCATATTTTTATGAAGATGGGGGTTGACAAGACTGCTCTTTTCCATTATCCTTCCACTTGTGATCTATGATTGTCTCTCTTTCCCTTCTTTGCACGCTGTTTTCCCTTTCAGTTCCTATACGATTTTAAATTTAAGCCCTTCCTGGTGGTACTGAAAATCTATTTCCTGGTACAGCCCATTTTCTAAACCTTTGGTTGGTTATACTTTTCCTTCTTTGAAGGCTTTTGAAGCAAGTACATCAATATTTTAGCTTATGGATTATATTCTTTCCATATTCCAGTTTCATTTGGTCTCATTTTAACACACCCTACAGAATAACAACTTTTCCTCCTATCTCTGTTTGCTTACACAGCTTCCTTTGAGCTTTCTCAATATAATCTGAGGATGCTGATGATGATCTCAATACACCCGTGTTGTATTTATTTGCTGAGGTTGTTTCCATACTACAGCTGTAGATATTTTGATTTGGAAAGACGTGTAGGTTGCTCGTTACAGACTACCTGGAGGCTCAGCTAGTGAACAAAGCCAGCTCCAGCATGCCAGGCTGCCTTGGTCTGCTATGAAATTACTCCTGATTATTACTTAGTTCGGTCCACAGGTTTTGGACGCCGATGGAGGTCAGGGAAGGCCCAGACAACCAGATTGCTAATTCCTCAATGTCAGGGAAGGCCCAGACAACCAGATTGCTAATTCCTGTTGCTGAAAATGTTTGGTAGGATGAGGAAGTGAGTACCTACTTTTGTGGCTTTGTACAAGGCCATCTAAATCTACTTCATGGCCCCCACAGCTCCACTCCTGCCCCTGTACAGTCCCAGGAGTGGGTGGAAGAAGATACGGCTGTGATCGGTTTTCAGCAGGAAAGCTGAACAATGCCAGAAGAGAGCTTATGAGGGAGAATCTCTCACGTTTTTTCAGGTTACATACCCTGATGTTGGCAAACCAGTAGTTTCGGCTGAGAAGTTCTTTTGTGTCGCTGTGGAGATGCGAGTTGGTTGGTTGTGCACTTGGCCTGCAGTGAGCCTCTGCTGTCACCACTGTGAGTGGCCAAAGGCAGCGTGGCTCAGCTTTGTGTGTAGTTACCATGCCTCTAATTATTACATGGTGGTTTCATGCCTGATCTAGGAGCTGTTTCACCTTGCTGCTTCATCTTCAGTGTTCCAGCTACTTTTAGGCAATGCATACACTTGCCTGCACAGGGAACATCAGCATGTGACACAGTGCAAAGAGTAGATTGAGTCTCTGCTGGCCAGATCTCATGGTTTTAGATGCTTACCAGCTTCTGGACTGGACATGGAGGGACAGTTAGCTCAGTAATGGTGAGCCTCACAGTTTATCATGGAGCTGATACTTTCTGGAGGCAGACAACGTGCAAACTCATGCCTTGTCAGCATAATGAGAGTGAGGTTACGGTGTCTGCAATGTTAACTGAAATGGTAGCAGAGCCAAGAAATAAATAAATGAAATGTCATAATCTACAACCAATTAAGCTTCATTGTATAGCGACAATGAGCATACCATTGCAAATATTTGCTAAACTGCAAGTACTTGACATTAATTTGTTTGTATTAGTATATCACTGTTTTTATTAGGCTGATGTGAGCGGACCAGTTTCCTCTGAAATAACAGGGTGGCTCTTTCCTAAGCTGGGCTTTGGTTGTTGGTTTGCACCTCTTTTAAGAGACCCACTTTTTTTTTTTCAGATGGTAGAAAAATAAGGATGATCTTTTTGGCAAATGATCAGAGTGCACACTATGTAATTTTACTTTGATAAGATAATTGATATTTATAATGATCCCCATCCCTAAGTTGTACTGGAAGTACAGGAAAGCAAAAGGGAGACAGTAACCCACAATCTATAAGCAAGATTTTTTTCACAGAACTCTTGAGATTAAACTACACACTGCTTAGGGTGAGATGCAGAATTCCTTGAGCTTCTGACAGCTCTTGATCTTTCTTATATACAGGAAATGTCTCCTTTCTGGTCCAGGTGCTAATTCTGTCAACTGAAATAATGCTACAAGACAGATGGGTCTAAATGACAGCATATCATTAAAATCTGATGATCACTGGGGTCTCACATGGATAAAGGAGACTTAGTTCTGGTGTTCCAAGGTTAGCATCATCATGCTTCTGTCTCGATTGCACTAACAGCTTGTAAGGATTCAGATCTTGTAAAATGGAGGATGACAGTTGTGACTCATGGCCAATCTATCTTGGCATTTACACTGAGGAGGAGATTTTTGTGACCCGTTTGAGAACAGGCTGAATTCCCTGATGTGGAGTTGCTGCACCTATGGCAGTGAGCGTCTCCCTTCTCAAAATAGTTTCCTACAAATTGTTCCTGTACAAAATCAGTCAATATTTGCATGACTCAGGCAATGAAAATAGCAATGGGGTCCTGAGCTGGCTGAACAGTAGATGCAGTAGTGACTGAACTCCTTTGCTAATGTTCTGCCTCATTTGGCATTGTTAGAAAAGAGCTCCCCTGATAAAACTCCAGGTGGTGCCAAAACTTACGTCTCAAAAATACATGAGCAGCAAGCAGCTTGCTATTTGCTCACGTGCAGATTTGTCTAGGCCACAGAGCCTGTCATTTCTCCAGAGTATTGACACATCCTAGCAACAAAATAAGAATATTTCCCAAGATGTGCTGGGAACAGAAGAGCGAGTCACTACGTGAGTGCCTCTTGGATGCTAGGTCATCCTCACATGCTGAGTCACATGAGAGGTGAAAAAGGGCTCTTACGTGTATTGATATAGGCCATTTTTTTGTCATTACAGCAAAACTGAATGTGTTATGGCATAGCAGAGTTGGTGCTAGGCAGTTGCTCACGCTAAGTGGTTATTACAGTTGGCTAACGATGTTACTATTTTGCTCAAATCCTGCAGGTCTTTATTGTTTTCCACCTTCTCCCCAAAAAAGTATTTGATCTGACCTTAAGTTTCTGCTCACTACAGCCTTCAAAACTGCTGTCCCTTTGCTCATGAATCAAACTCCATCAGGAATATCTGCAGTTTTAATGCTATGGCAGTAGCACTCCTGGCGTTGTTATGGCAACAGTGCCCACTGTCTATCTCAGAATATCCCTCATTATGTCCCTGAAGCAAAGCATTTTGTGTCCTAGCAGGTATACAGTATTTGTGGTGTTTCAAAGGATGTGTAGAAGTTCCTACCTTCTTTCTTAGATAAAAACTCCATCTTACTGCACTTGCTCTATGCTTTCTGGGTTTCTAATCATCTGTGACATTTGTCCCAGAAATGCTCCAGATGCTGATACATCCCTTTGGTAATGGAGCAAGCAGAACTGCATGTACTTCCCCAGCAGAGAGTGAACAATTGATTTACGCAGTGGCAGCAAAGAGAGTGACCCTTCTCTCCTGCGATAAATGTATGTAGCAAAATTATTAAATTATTAAAAGTTGGACAAGACCAAAAGGGATGTAAGCTTTTGTTCAGGGTGAAGGTGAGTTGCAGGGCCAAATGCTCCTGTTTTATTGCAAGTTACTGGGATGAGCAGAAGTGATCTAAGAGCCTCTGTGCTCTGAGAAGGGATGCCTGGGAGGCTTCACTGCTCCTTCCTAGCTCTTCCCCTTCCTACAGTGGCCAAAGGATTTCTTTCTGCCCAGAGCGGCTGCTTTTTCCGCAGCTCTGAAGAAGCCTCCTTGCTGTCAGCCCTAGCTCTGCTAAGCACAACACAGCCCTCTGCTGTGTGCGAGTGGAAAGTGCACACTTGTGCTTGCCCCAGGGGCCTCAGGTGTGTAGGACAGTGCAGGTGCTGCAGCACTTGGGTCAGGGGCTCTGGCTCTGACTGTCTTTCAGCATGGGCTTTCTCTTGTATATGGACACCTTTTACATAGAGGACACTTTTTGCAGGCTGTATCAAAGTATCTCAGATGATGGAGCTGGGGGTGCAAATTCTGCAAATTTCCGTGTAGAACATTACCTCAAATGTGATTGTTCCTGGGAGAAGACATCCAGTGTAAGTACAACCTCTGCAGTTTTACCATAAACAGTACACTGTGCTAGTAGATACTTGCATTTACGAAGGCTCCATGTGTGTCTGCCCCTTAATTTGCAGAGCCAAAGTAGCTCTCAGAGGCACTGCATGTTTGCTGTGCTTCTAAGCACGCATTTCTGGCCATTCTCCATAACAGACCATTCCCTGTTCATAGGGCAGTACGAGGACACCTTTTTTTGTCTAGTGAAAAAACAGGAGCATATGGAAAAATTAGTAGGATATAAAGACTCATGAGTCCTTTGAAAAATGTAATGGTGGAATGTCTCCTGCCCACGTTTTGCTTTTACATGCTTTTAATACAGAGGCCAGAAATCTGCAGGAAAGCAGGGGGTGGACTAGATGACCTGCAAAGGGTCCCTGTCAGCCTCAGCAACTCTTTGATTAAGGAGCATCATGCTAAGATTGATTTAAGGAAAAGAAATCTCTCTCACCCACACAAGGATGTGGGGTGAAAAAGTGCAAAACCAAAGGAGTGAAAATTCTTTATTATTTGTTTGTTGCTTATAATGATGTTATCAAACAAACCAGTGTATGCTCCTCGCAGAATGGAACACAGAATAAGAGACCCTGTTGTTAGAGAGAAATGAAGGGCTGGTTTCCAGCAAAGCAGATATATAACAGTACTTTCCTCTTTCCTGAACAGCACACACAACTGTGCTTTCTTCCTAGTGTACGTTTGAGGCATACTGAACTCTTCTGTAATTCGCTTCAACTGTAACATCTTTGAAAGGTCACATCAACAGCAGGCAGTTGTATGAAACTGGCAGTTTTTGCGTAGGATCAGCAGGGATATTTCAGGCTGGGATGAAGGCTGTTCAGAAGTTTGTGTGGAGCTTGCTTGTGTCACGCCAGTGCTAGTGTTTTTACTTTTACAGGCATTACAATTTGGAAATCAAATATGTAGAAGACGCTGACACAAAACAAAAAACCTTCCCAAAATAGGAGAAATCAAGCCCTCAAATTATTTACTACCTGGATAGTAAGTATGGGTAACTATTTACTTGTACATTCAACACTATGTGCTTTGTTACATAAAAGGATTTAATAGCATGCAGTGTCTTCTCTCTGAATTATGCATGACCGTGTGGACTGAGTGGCAATCTACAGACTGCATGTGGTCCACACATGCTTCTGTCTATTCAATTGCTCAAACACTGTCCCAAAAGCCAGACTCCTCCTCTGGCACACATCCAGCCTAGAGCTTGATCTGACGTCTCTCCCAGTATGGATGAACAGGAGGTAGGTGCTTCCAGGTCATCTGCAAACCTGCTGTTGCTGGTTATTCTGATGGCAGGGTTAGCACCAGAGCATCTCAGCAGGTGCTATGCAAGCAGTGTCCAAGGGAGGGAGAAGATGAAGTGTTTAGGCAGTGCTTCTGGCTGTGAGTCATGAAGGTGTTGTGGTAGGTGTATGTGCAGGAGGAGGGATCATCCTACCTTTGCAGAAGGAGCCTGGAACTTCCGCAGTGAGTGGAATCCCAGCAGAGGTTGGAGCTCTCCTGAGTCTCTCCAGCTGTCTAGCAAAGCTCTGAGTAGAAAGACCTGGGTGGTGACAGGGCTGCAAAGGAAAAACATCAGACTCAAGGTTTCCTGGGGTTGACTTATTAGCTCTAAAATATAATTGGTACCACATCGGAATTTAATTGCATGACTGATGCTGGACTTAAGCCCTGATATGCACTCAAGTCCCTTTTTCAGCCTGACCTCTACTTGTGCCTCATTTTTCTTGCAAGGGTTGGAAGGTCTTCAGGCCTGCTTACTGATTTCAGTGACATAAATGAGTGGCAATGTACAGTTGTAATCTTGATACCATGAGGATGACTCATAAGCAGACCTTGCTGACCCTTGAGATCAATTAATCTCAACTCCAGCCAAAGCTGGACCAAAATTAGAATGTTGGCTCTCAGTCCCTCCAAATTTGGGAAGGTTTGAATTTGGGCTTGACTCCTGATGGTATGGCCTCATTTCCAATCCTGTGACTTAGTAGACGGGGAATCCAACTTCTGTATCTCTCAAAACATTAATTTTCTTTTGTGTACCTGGAACACGGCTGTCAGACTAGATCCATTTCTTTCATAGTCTTCTGAGGTGTCCAGTAACAGATTATTTGGGAGAGATGCAAGAAAGTCTGCAGTGGAAGGACTGGCTGAGGTTCTTTTTGATCATTTTTAAAAAAGCTTTGGATGTGGAGAGCACATGGCCTCCCTGCATGATTTTTACCACAGAGCCCTTGCTTCTCAGCCTTTTCTTCATTGGTTTCAGTGGGACCTCTTGGGGACTGTGGCTCTACTCCGTGAGCAATCCCTCCCCATGACGTGCTTTCTTGTGCCATGCCGACGCTTAATTTCTGCAGCCTGCTGTTAAACATCCAACGTCAGTTTGCTTCTGCAATGACACAGAAAATGTGTCTGAAGGGGAGTTAGAGAAAATGAATCTCAGGCGTCACTGCTTTTATAGCACATCTCTGCTATGCTTCTGCCTTTAAGCATGTTTATTGGTTTGTTACGTGGAGTAAGTCTCTGTGCATAACCCCAGGGGCTGTTGCCCAAATAATTAGACAGAATCTTCTTCTTCATAACAAGAAAACTAAAGAGAGCAATGATTTATCAGTGGTCCTGACACAAATTCATTTTAGTATAATGATGATAGAAAATGTCCCAATTCTCTACAATTAAAAGAAAACTGAGAGCAGTTTTAAATGCATCAGATCTAATTGCTATTGCTTCCAAAAAATGTGCATTTCAGCCTCATGCACACTGCAACAGGACAACTCACATAAAAAGAACAGGTTAACAGCTGAACAATCTCTGTAAAGATGAAGCAAATAAGATTGACACAAACCATTCTCTGAATAACCTTATCCTAAGATCTGAATTACTTATGTTGCTGCTATATTATTTTATTTAGCTGAGACACACTTTTAATACTTTGGTTATAGAGTATCTTGTCAGAAATTCTGCTCACTGTTAATAAATACGTGCAGAGAAATTGTTTTCAACAAAAAAACAGATTAAGCAAAATTTCATGGGAAATGCTATTAACTCCTGTCAACAACTGCTGGCTGTTCATGCAAGATAATAGATACCTTCCCTGAATTGTTTTTAACTTGCTTTGGATGTGCGTTTTGTAAAATAAAATGGAATTTCAGCTTGTGGTCTTTTTCAGCTTCTGTTTGCATCAGTTACAGTAATTTCTGTTGCCTTTATTAGGAGAAGGATCAGACCCCTGGTTAAAACTAGACACATGTTCCTGAATACCTGCTCACAGCTTGAGGGGAATCTAGCAGTGGTTTTGACAAGAAAAACCATTATTCATCATGCCTCATTTAGCAGGCATCAAATTTTACATTTTCCCTCTGCCAGCTATTCACTCTCCCGCCCCTTCTCATCAGTCAAATACAATTAATATCATCTTAGCTGACTGTTCACTTTGATTATAGTCTAGTACCATTACTAGTTTCCTTTCTTGACATTAGCAAACCACAAGCAATGATTTATAACCAAGTTAAAACAATATTACTGGCATGTCTGTATAGCTGATCTTCTATTCTTTTTCTTACTCCAAGTATCTTCCAGACTAATTAAATGCCCCTATGTCGTTTCCTTATGCTTTGACTCCCTACCAGCCTTAGTATTCCTGACCATCTTTCACTGTGAATTCCCTTCTGCCATCAGCTCTTCTGTACAACTCCTTACTGACTGCCATTCAGAGAAGATGCTACTTTTTGCAATTTCTTTGTCCTTGCTTCTGGTGTACCTTCCTTGTAAGTTCGTGATGTGGTCTGTGACCTCTAAAATAACATCTTCTGTGACATTTAGTCAATGCTTTGTAGTATATTAGTTCAACAGAGTCCTTCAGCTGATGTGCCCCACTGCTCAAACAACAAGAAAGGACACTTGTGAGTCTGGAGTAGATAGTTGCTGAGATTAAACGAACCAATTTGCTGGGCCACCTGCTGGTTGCCATCACATCGCTTCTTCAAATACACCCTTTAACTACCTGTAGCCTGAACACTGCAAGTGTTTCTGATATATTTGGATAGCCATTTGGCAAGAATCAGTGCTGGGATCATAGAAATCAGAGGTGGGAAAGGCCAGAAGGAGTCTGGGTGAGTTCATGTCCCTCGGTCCACAGCCAGAGGAGGGTTGGTCCGGGCGGTGTGCTGCCTTGGGTTCTGTCCTGTCATGCTCTCAGTGTCCTGTGACACCCTCCTTTCTGCGAGTTACCTGGATTTTAGAAGCAATGATTTTTGCTATAAAATGTAAACTGTAAATATCCAAACCTTTTATTGAAACTCTAGGAAGAATGTTACATTATCTCTGTTAGAACTGGGATGGTAGTGCAACAGCCTGTCCTGAAGAATTAGTCATGCTGCCGTTCTGAAAAGAGTTTTTTGTAATTGTTGTGGAGGGCTGTCAGGCATTTGGGAGCATTGGAGCCATGTATCGATTTCTTGACTGATACCTTTCTAATATGGATTCCATGTTGTCTTCTGGCAGCTGGCTTGCTGTGGGCTTACTAGGTTTCACGTTGCACTGTGGCACTGCTGGGAGCGCAACAGATAGGGGCCCTCCATGTCCAGAATTTTGTTGCAGAAGTCACCTCGCTCCCCTGTTATTTATTTATTTATTTAGAAGAAATCAGGTAATTTGCTCTTGTAAGCGTATGTTAATTGGTGAAAAATGCAAATTTCAGTTGCTGCAAGAAATCATTATGTTTTGTAGCTGTATACACTGGTGCAGTCATAAAACATAGGAGGGGAAATGTCTTGACCTATAATAAAGGCAATATGAACTAAAAACTCAAAATTAAACTATGCTTCTGTGCCTGGTTTGTCCAAAGTTTGAACTGTATTTCTACAGTGCATGGTGAGAACAGCTTGTGCCATATGACTGTTCAGTCATTCTCTTCTCAAAGTTTTTCAAAATGTGAACTATTTTAGAAGACAAATTATTTTGTGGACATCTTTTATTTTCATTTCCATAGTTCATCTATCCTTTCAATTGCTACTAAAATTCTTTTGTCAGTACACTGTGGCCTAAATGGGAGCTTTAGTGATCTTGTGGTTGGCTTTAGATGCAACACTTCAATATTAATGAATACTTAGAATCAAACATCTGTCATATACTAGAAGAGGAACTTTTGAGCTGAGGCTTTAAGAATGTAGCTGGTGTTTTCCCCTCTTTTGACCCAAGGAATATGTAAGCATTCCTTGAAAAACCAACCAGTTTCAGTAAAGAGGTATTGGCAGCATCCTAACTCCGAATACTATGTACATGTGATGTGAGTCATGTGAATCTGAGCTCTTGAGGGAAGCTGAACTGAAATCCCTCATGCTGTAGGGGAGAATGGTGGCTGCAGGGGTCCTTCAGGGAGGATTTTATTGGCTACTTCTCTCTGGAGAGAACTGAAAGTTGCGAATCCAGATCAGAGAGGAGCATCCTGCTCCTTACAGCAAGTTAGCATCATCATAGATCTCTTGCTTCATCATCAATCTCTGGTTTGCATTTTCTGTTACTGTTTTCATCTGGAGACGTCCACCTCAAGACACCTACTTGCAGGTCCATGTTTGCTCTGAGGAAGGCAGAAGCTGTGGGGTTGTGGAATGGAACTGCTCTACTTGAACAGCATCCTGGGCTTGTAGCAGTGTTGTTTAGACCCAGTTTGACATTAAGTGGCAGTACTGTCTGAGCCAACATAAAACACAGGGTAAATCTGTGACTGCCTGCAAAGTTTATTATTATCAGAAGTATTAGCATTAATAATGGTATTTCTTACTTTTATGGTCCCTGAGAACTGGCAGAGTCATATTGGGAAGATGTTCTAGGGTAATGTGTGCTCACACCTCTGTTGAGTTTATCATCAAGCACCTAAAGTAGCTGCAGATGTTCCACAAAGGTGAGCTCTGCAGGGTGCTATTAATGCTTCCCGGCTAACATGGGAAGCATTACGTGCTTTGTAAGGTAGCAGCACTGGTCTATCAGCCATGCTCTGATTGCTTTGGCCCAGGCCATCTCTCCCTGTGTGTTACTGGGGAAGCTGGGAGTGCTGAGAAACTGAATACTGTGTTGCCCAAGTTCTTTGGTGAGTCTACCTCTGAGACCTTATCATTTGATTATTTTAGTTTCATGAGTTCCTGGAGGCCAGAGGGAGGGCCAGAATCTCATTGCATTAGATGCTATACAGACATGTAGAAAGAGACTTGCCCTGCAGGCCTTTCAATCTTCATGCGAGAAGATTAAAGATTAGAGAAAAGGAAATACCATGCAAATATAATAATCAGATGATAAGAAGTAAATGTCACATTAGTTCCACATTAGACTTTTCCCCTTGTTTTCTTGTCATGTTCCTTTGCTTTTACCACCAGAGATAAGAGGTAAAGAAAGGAGAACTGATGTTTTCCACTCCTGTTAATCTTACCTGTGGCAAAAGAGCAACTGAAGCCTTATAGGTCTCTAGTTATAATAGTTTATTTTCTTCCTTAACATTTATTATTATCAGAAATACTAGCATTAATAATGGTATTTCTTGCTTTTATGGTGCCTGAGAACGAACAGAGCCATATTGGAAAGATGCTCTATAAATAGAGAAATAAATCAATTTCTTAGTTGGTTCAGCAGTCCTTTTCTCAGCTACATAGAAGAAAATGAATGTGCTTAAAAAAAAAGCCCTCAGTGAGTAAAATAAGTGGTTAAAGTAAGTATTTTCTTTAGCTCCAACCTTCTCAAGGGAAAGTAGAATTTTGTGGTCTGGAGAAGTCTACATTTTCCAACTTTGTAGCTATGTAACAATTTCTGTATGTAGACATCAGTATGCTTCCCTGAGGATTATGCTTCACTGAAGTGAAGTACATCAGTGAGCTGGCAATACTTGAGCCATGTATAAAAGAGAATCAATTTTCTTCATATGATGTTCTGCTTTCTATTGCTGCCCATAGCTCCAACAGATTTCACTATTTGATACACTTATGAATTTAGTAAAGCACAGTACATAAAATGTACCCAAAGCCTCCTGTCATATCAGCATCTGGTACTTGCCATAATGCAAAGTAGGAGGAAAGGAAAAATTCACAGTCCCATTGAAATCGGTGGAAAAACTCACCTCACTCCAGAGAGGATGGGATTTCAAACCATAGATATTGTGAAGTGCATGCCAATGGCTTCTCTCAAATGGTACCACCTGCAGAATTTTTCTCTTATGTCCTATGTGAAGGAGGTCTTAAATGTAATTTTGGTTTATTATTGCTCAGTGAAATGTTGGAGCAAATCTAACAGCAGTCCCAAACTCTGATGGTGATCAGAGCACCATCTCTGAAACAAGGAAGGAAAGGAAATTTTCCTTTTGAAAAACGTCTAAGAGGTTCAGTGATACAAAACCTTCTCCAGAGGCAGATTTCATAGAATCTCATCAGTTTCAGAACCGCAACTTTTGCCCTTCACTTTTCAAAGAGCTGTAAATAGTCTTGCGTTTTCTTCCATTCTTTGTTGCAGCTCGATTCTTGAGTTCCTCAGCTGGTGCTTTCCTTGACACCTATTGCTATCACTAAGTTGTATGTTTAAAATTATCTAGGGACTAATTCTTCAGCAGAGTCTGATTTTAGGAAACAAAGATCTCCTAGGGAGGTTTCAGGCATTCCTACCTTTTTTCCATTTCTCATTTCAGCTTTTCACAGTAGGCACTAGATGGTGCTATGTCACTGAGTTTTAATTCAGAAAACACTTCTATGTTAGTCTGCATTTCAACACGTGGAGAATAGGGCTTCTCTACACGTTTGAAATGTGCATGTATTAGAAAGACCTTTTTCTAACACTAAACTTGAGATTTTGTTAACGCAGGGCCAGATCCAAATCTGAACTTCATTGCAGCCCAGCCTGTTTCTTTCCTTTTCTTTTAAAAATGGTGCTGCCGTTGCTGTATTCCCTTGGTCCATGTGGAGTATGCGACACTCACCAAAGTCCTAAGATTGCTAAAGATCACAATATCCCATATCATTCTTTAAGCTCTTCCTGTAATTCTACATCTCAGTCCCTCTTCCTTATATGCTCCCAATTATCTTAATTCTTCAAATATTAGTTAAGAATATGAAGAAAAAACCAAACAGCTCTGTTCAAAACAATATGCTGTATTTTTCAACAATAAAATATAAAATAAAAAATGGAATGAATAGTTTTGAGAGAAAGAAATCAATACTGTCTACTGCAAAAGACAGTAGAGGCGGGCTTTTCAGTATGATGCATAGAGCGCTGTACAAGGACAGTGCAGACAGGCTTTTCAAGCATCTCCCATTTTGCTGCTTAAGTAATTGAGCTTTGTCTTGAAATGTGTCTGCGATTCTTCTCCTGAGCTTTCCTGGAGCCAGTTTTGCTGATTGTATCAGTGAGAGTAGAAGGCTTTAATTGACCTGGTCTGTTCCCAGCCTCCCTCGCATTCGTTTTATGCTAGATTGAAATGCTAGGCTTTGCTGCTGCATTGAGGTGCCATTGTAATAGGAAAGATGCTGATTTGTGTCCAGCTCAGACCAACCTGGGCCAAGGCTGTCCTTGGGTGTGTGGATGTGGCTCCATGTCCAGCTGATGAAGGAGAGGGGGAGATGAAAGGTTCATCTGGTGCTGTGCCATGCCTCCAATGGGCCTCTCCCCACCAGCAGCTGGCTCTTCGTTCCAGCTGTAGGGATGGGGGAATGGGGCAGCCTGGGGAGCCCATCAGTCCTCCAGGAGATGTCTGGGAACAGCCCAGGTGATGGACCTAAGGGCTGTGCTCAGAGCCAGGTGCGGAGCAGAGCTTGCCATTTGGGTGGAAAGGGCTGGCTGAATCTTTCAAGCCTGGTTCTCAACAGATTTTCTGAGGTTTTGGAAGAGGTAAAGGATGGTGTTGTGGAATGTAATCAGGGAAGTCTGTTCTCTGATCCCATTCAATCTGAGGATGAGATGGAGTTTTGAAGAAGGGTCTTTTCACCAAAAATCCAATGTATCTAAGAATTTGAAGTTATAGATGAAAGAACATGTCTTCAGCTGTCTTCTAGGGTTCTTTCAAAGTTTTCCTTTTGTGTATTCCATCCAAATCTGGCTATATTTCCAGCAAACAAGAAAGCAAGATGAAATATATGTTCCAAATGCAGAGAAAATGTGAGGAGTTTCTGTGCCACATTTCATTCCTCCAAATTTTCTGCCTTGGTCTTTCTTCAAATTCTTATTTCTATTTAGGATGAATCTTAGCAGAACATAGTGTAAGCGTCTGCTGCTGAAGTTACACAGGAGATCTAAAATACCAATCAAAATGAGAATATTTTCTCATTACTGCTGACTGAGGCTACACACAGTGTTAGAATGGATGGAAAAAAGCCATTGAAATGGCCTCATCACAGAAGTTTGGTAAAATGCATTGCAATATGACCATTATATTAGGGAGGGAAAAGACGGGAAATTTTCTGTGACAGAGGCTGTGTGTGAGCTTGAGGCGCCCTCAGAATTACCCAGGCAAAACTCAGCTGAACTGTATATTTCAAAACCTGAGACGGGAAAGAGCAGCACATATTAGTCTCTCATCTGTAAGAAAATAGTTAAAATGACAACAAAGACAAGAAAACCTACATTTCAATTTCAATACATCTATTTGAATTATGGCTATTTGGTACTTTTGAGAATAAATTGCATTTGAAATGGAATCTTTCTAATGACTTATCTTTCAGGCAGGTATTGTGCACACCTTTTTAATGCATTTTACATGTTTGGAGGGGGGAAGAAAAAAGATGAATTATGAAGAAGTTAAGAGGAAAATAATTTCAGGAGGTAATGGATGAGCTCTGTCTGGAAGATTAATCAAGGCAGTTGCAAGAGAGTGCCAAAAGCATAACTGAAGTAGAACTAAATATCTGATTGTAATTAAAACTTTAGCCTTCTAATGGCTCCATGAAAGATATTTTAATAAACGTGAAATGCACTTTCTAAATGGCACGCTAACTTTTAATGACTTGGGTGTTTTGTTTGATTAGTAACCTGGACTGTTAAATTAAAGCCAACTGCAAATGCATGATAAAATATTGATGGTTTCAGGCAAATGAATTGGGGGAGTTATGCTTGACAGATTTTTGGTATCATTAAGGATTTTAACTGGTGGAAAATATATATTGCTGGTGCTTAAAGATAGTTAAAGAGGATCTTGTCATTTATATGCCCTAGTTTTAATTTTACAGTAATAATGGGAAAAAAATCTGAATTATTCACAGATGGTTGGTCAAGAGAGGTCACTTAATTTAAAAAGTGTTATTTTAATTACACCTGTTTCTCATTTCCGGCATAGAAAATTAAATATTTGGTGGTATTTGGTTATATTTTTTCTTAGAATGCCTAGAGCTTTCTTGAGGCTGCTGTGTGTGCGTTAAAGAAGGAAGACTGACATGGTAGAAAGACTTTTATTGTTTCTAGTATAAGCAGCTTTATTGGAAGTTAATTAAATTAAAAAAACATAATAGTGTCTGCAGGTTGAGGAAATAACACGTGGGATTTCCAAACAAAGTGAGGATGGTCCCAGAAGTCAGCCTCTTCTTAAAACAGATTTATTACATTATCAAAATCCATCTGCATTTCCAATATTTTCACATTATTGAAAAAGAGAGAGTCAAAGGACTGTGGTGAAACTGGTAAAAGTTTGCATGGTTCTCGATAGTTCACATCATCTTAAAATGGGTTCTTATGCCCGAAGTATGCTCTGATTTTGTTATAATGCGTTAGACTTTGCATGTGCCAAAGCAACAATCAGAGTGAAATCATACTTCGCTGAACTCAAGTGATGCATTGGCATGGATGCTCTCAGGAGCTGGTTTTTCCTAAAGCTGCCATCATTACATCTTTGTCTCCCCTCATTTTGGTTTCTGCTCCCTGTGCCCAGGCAGCTTCTCACCATGTGCTGTTGCTGCTCCACCAGGGCAGCCATCTTTTCCTCACAAGATCTGCAGCAGCAGCTCTGCCTCATCCTTTGTCTCTGCTTTTCCTCCTAGATGAAGGTGGCCAGCTGACAGCAAAACAATAGGAGGTAAAAAAAGACATATCCTCTGGCTGAAGCCACTTGAGAGTACCTGGGTAGGTTCTCATGGAAGTGTGGTCTTCCCAGTGGTTACAGACCCAGGTTCAGACCAAACTGGTTCTGGATAAGAGGGAAGCTGAGAACACTGCCTGTACTGGTCCTTTCTGAGCATGTCTGAGGCAGAAGCTGGGCAAGACAGGCCAAGGAGAAGCAGCGTAAACAAAGACAGAAGTAGGCAGGTGCTTTCTAAAACGGAATATGCAGCCATGAGAGTAGCTGAGCTATCTTAAAATGCCACCTAGAAGTAACGTGGAAATACCACAGCTGAGAGAGTTTAGAGGGAAGCTCCAGGGCTATGACCACTTTGAACCTCTATAGGGAAAGCAGGAACCTCCTGCAACCATTTGATAATGTCTATTGGCTCAATAGTCCTAGGCAGAGGGCTTCATGACTCAGTAGACTGTGAATTGGTTTGCAGTGTCTTTTGACTAATGTAAATTATCCTTGGAAGGAAGGACTTGTAAGTAAGTGAGAGAAAAACATTGACACACACTGAAAGAAAGCCCCAGAGAAACCCAGTACAATTGTGTGTCTGTTTGCAAGAAGTTCAAGGGAGAGGTTGATTTCTTCTCCTGGGAAACTAGCGATAGGATGAGAGGGAATGGCCTCAAGTTGCACCAGGGGAGGTTCAGGTTGGATATTAGGAAAAACTTCTCCAGAAGAGTGGTCAGGCTCTGGAACAGGCTGCCCGAGGAGGTGGTGGAGTCACTGTCCCTGGAGATGTTCAAGAAATGTCAAGATGAGGCACTTAGAGACATGGTTTAGTGGGCAATACTGGTGGTAGGTGGACAGCTGGACTAGATGATCCTAGAGATCTCTTCCAACCTCAATGATTCTATGATTCTAACTGGTGCTGATAATCCTTTGCCATTACAGAAACCTCCAAACTATGAAACTGTGGTGGTTGCTCTTCTGTATTTCATATTATGTTCCACTTGCTTTGTTTCTTCATCGAGCAGACACCACCTGATCCACTAGACACCTCAGGTTAATTTTATGCTTGCAAATATTTGCAAAATCAGTACCTTGGAGTGCAAACACTTCAGGGCCATGTTCTCATTGAGTCAGGCGCAATACTGAGCACAGTGCTGGGGCGCAACCAATAAATTAACTCCCTGGAGACTCACATTTGTCAGAGAAAAAAGCATCCATGTTCAATAAAAGATTCTGTCACTCTATTGCTGTCTGCAGCTCTTTCAGATTTATATATTCAGCTGATGATGAGCCATTCAGTGTGATGGGTGTGATGTGTCTTTCCAGTTGGACAGGATGACCACAAATGTTATTAAATTCCACCAGTCTGCTGATGGAAGACAAAATCTGTTCCCACACAATATCAGTAGTACCAGCATAGGAGATAATGCAATATTTATTTATGTACAGGAAGCCGTAGATAAATTTCCCATATTGTGAGCCTTGTGGAACACTGAACACTCATAAATGATGTACCAACTTTATCCTGGCAGGACTGGCAGATATAAACACGATGATATTCCTGACTGGATCAGTTTTACTGTCATCCAAATGGCTTAGTATATAACGCAAAATCACATCTGAGTCAGTGAATGCCCATTTTTGAGTGTAGTCAGATGGATTTCTTCTGTGGAGGCCCCTGTTTGATGTCTAAATTTGCCTCCCACTCTCTCTCAGTATCAGCATGCTTGGAAGAAAACCTTGATTTAAGCTGTTTGTGGAGGTTCCATGCTTGCTTGCACAAATCTTCTGACATTCAGCCAAAAGGCTGGCTTTATTCCTCACCAGGCTGCAAGAAAAACACTTTTAGAATGATTTCCATAAAAACCCATAGAGCGTGTGGGAAGTGGAGTTCCTAATTGTTGATTTCAGCTGGTGGAACATAGCCGGTGTGGCCTTCTCATATTTCTTCAGCTGAGGAGGTGGATTTCTAACTCATCCCTTTGAAAGCTCATCCAGATTTTTTAAAACTGCCTGTGCAATTTTTTTTGATTTGGTAGATACCCACCTCCCTGGCAAGAATGGTGGAGACCTGAAGGGCCAGTTTGGAAGAAGCTGTCAGACTTTGGTGAATGCAACCATTCCTGGATCCAGCAAACCCTGGCTGAGGAATTTTGCATGCCTCTTAAGCTAAGGGAAAAGAAATTTACAGGTGCAACTGTTAAACTAAGTACCTTCTTTTTTTTTCTTTTTTCCTGAAGTGCATTATTGAAATGTTGGTAGGATTTAAATTCATGATGTTGCATGCCCAGTACTTCCCACCCTGTTATTTTAGCAGTATTTTTTGCCTCCCCTTTTTTCCTGATTTTCTTTTTAAACGCATTATATTTTCTCTATTTTTATCCTTTTCTGTGCTTAGTCCATTTGTTCTGAATCAGAACAAGAAAATGCTAAATATTTGAAGTCCTGGCTTAGCGTCCTAACTACGGGGTTTTCTTTTCTGCCTGAGTAGGAGTACCTTTGCATGCCATTATATTTAGCTCTAATTTCTGGAGAAACAAAAAGGAAGGAGGCCGACATCTAGTCACGTCATAACACACCTAAAGTGGTTACAACAAATGGTGCCAGTCTTGTTAGTGCTTGCTTGTTGAGGTTTTTATTCAGTCTCTCACTTTGCTATGTAATTTATATGAATTTCTAATTGTGACCTTTTATCCATTTTTCCTATCTTCCCCACCTGTTCCTAGCATATGTTCCTCTCCAGCTAGACTCCTCATCATTTTCAAACTGCTGAATATTCTCCTCTTTAATTTTAGCATTTCTTTCTTTTGTTCTTCTCAGGCTTCTCTTTGTCTTTCTCTTATTTCCTGTGTCCTGATCACTCTTTGCCGAAGTATTGCATCAGCTTGATCTTGCTTGCTTTCACATGGGTGCTGCTGCTCAGTCTGCCAGCTCTCCGAAGTCCTCCTGCATTTAGCTTGCTGCTAAATGCCCTATGTTAATTCCCTCTGCATCCCTTACATACAAGGAGTTGGTTGAGCCCTGCAGCCTTCATCTTAAAGAAAAAAGTGAGGGGAGGATGGATCAAAGCCTGGGGGCTTTGGGGAGTGCCAGTCTCTGTGGGCAGTGCCAGAGGGAGTGGTACTGGGATTTACTGTGCTGGCTATGATCTGGAGAGCTGTGTCCTCTGTCCTTCTTTAGCCTTTCCTGCCCAGGGGTGCCCAAACGTGCCAGCTCACCAAACCACTGGTGAGCTTGTGATGCTGGTGGCGTGGTGAGCTTTACCTCCAGTCATTTTGTTTTGCTCCAATTAGAAATCCTGCCAAGACTTAAAGCCAGTGACCAAAGTTCAGGTAGCGATGGGGTCTTCACTCTTTGTGCTTCTTAAATAGCGTGGGCTGGGTGTAGCAGAGCAAGAAGGCACTGTCCTTCCTAGGTCGGTTTGATTTCTGTATATCAGTGTACTGATAAACTCCACAGTGATTTCCTGACTTGGCAGAGCCCAAGGTAAAATAAGTACTGTAGGCAGTGGAAAGGAGGGCTGAGTGTATCCTAGGTACTGTGTTTTGAAGTCAGAAGCTACTTCGGCTCTCATTTGGTGGGGGTCTGAAGTCTCAGATGGCAGCTGCTGGTCTCTGGCCTCTGCAAGACTCTTTTCTCATCACCCTGGCTGATGGCAAATTCACGAAACACATTAATAAAAGATGCTGTTCTCATGGTAAGAATATTATTAAGAGACGATATCAGGCTAATAGATGCATTCCCAAAATGGCCACCAAGTTATGACCCATAGCTCTGGGTGCACAAAAATTTGCATCAGCCTGTGTGTACCAGGGAGACCTCAGTTACCTGACTTGTGCACTGGCATCCACTCCCCTACAGAAATTGAAGGTTGTTTTTGTCAGTGGAAATATCGGGAGGCAGAGCAAGAGGACAATATCTGAGGACAGGTAAGGGCCTGTAATGACAGCTAATGAGACCAGAAGCTGCCTTCTGCAGTATGACATGGTTTTAACCTCCTGCCACCCTGGTCCATGTTACATGACTGGAACTGGGAAATACAGCTCAGTATCTTGTCAAAATTCCTGTGTAATGCTCTTATTGAAGCCACTGTGAAAGTGCGGTCCTTAGTGGGATTTTTTTATATATATATAAAAAAAAACAGAATGAAAAATGTTCTGTCACGTTCCAGGTTACAAACTGTAGCTGAAGTAATAAAAGGTCACTTTGCCATTCAGCATCCATTTCCTATTCCTTTGAAGTCCAGCGTTTACTAGCAAGTAAACCAAGATACTTCAAAAGTTTTACAGCAGTGTGGTGAGGCAGAGACATAAGTACATGAGTAAAATAACTGATTATCTGGCGCTGCCTTTGCTGCTAAACAAAATGGGGCCCACCCTTGCTCTCTCTGTGCCCATGCACTGTGCCCTCCTTAGAGTTGTCTCTGCCTGGTCTTCTGTAGCATGTCTTTTATACAAGGGTGCATCTCTTTGAAGTGTGTAGAGGGGGGAAAAAGCCTTTTCTTGACATCTCCTTTGTTACATGGCTTTCCTTTGCTTGGGAGGATTAGAAAATATTTCATCACCTATTCCCTGTCCCTTTCCTCTCTCCTCTCTCTCCCCCACTTGTCATATTGTGAAAAGAAAGGAAATACCTAGAAAAAGATGTTTGCCATCCACAATCGGAAGAAAAGAATAAGGTAGGCTGCGGAGTTCCTTGAAAGGCAATTTCTTTTGCCAAGCCACCCTTGTAATCAGATAGGAACCTATGGAAACAAACAAGCAAACCAGCTTTCTCTGGTCGTGGCTGGCAAGGAAAATGTTATTAAGATTATCACAGAGTCTTTTCTCAGGGATCGCTGTCTGTGAGTGCTCTGCTCTCACTGAAGGTTTTACGCCCCAGCCATGCTCTGTGTCACGCAACTCCCTGAGAGCTGCAGGCAATGCAACCTGCCGGCTGCAGGGGGCAATGCAGCCCAACCCAATCTGGTCCTGCAGCCCCTGCTGTAATCAACTATTTCTGACAACAAAGGCCGAAATTGTGCTCATGGTCTGGGGACAGCAATGCTGAATTCTAGTGCAAGGATCAGTCTCCTTTGTGCAGTGATTACACATTGTATGAAAAATCCTGTATCAGCCACTGAGGCATGTCCACGGTGTGAAGAAGAGCTGTCTGTTCCCTGCTGCAGGTGGGCTTGCCCAGGTGGAGAACTGGAGCTCACACAGCAGCGTGGCTCCCGGGGGCAGCTGCTGAGCCAGATGCCCTCGCTGTGCTGTGCCAATGGTAGCAAGCAGCAGTGAAAAAGGAGGGCTTGGGAATCTGGTATGTCGGTTTCTCATTCAAACATGAGTTCTTCACGCCAAAAGGAAAGGTACTTGGCAGACAAACATATTTATAAGCACCATTGCTGGAAGTGGTCATGTTTGGTCCCCCACATTGGTCTTCCAATTGGATCTTTCCTCAGGGTGGTCATAAAGTTATGCAGGAGTAAAAGTGTAAGAGCTGGTGCAGAGAGGGATGGTAGGCAGGCTCTGAGAACCCAGGTTGTTTCCATTTAGTCCCTGATGCTTTTGATGCAGTACTGCAGAGAGACATCTTTGCATGCTCCAGGTATGAGGCATTCGTAGTGGGGGTGGTTGGGGGTGGTTTAGTGGCTCTTGGGGACAAAGCAGTGGTGAAGAGCAGCAGTTGTGCTGCTGTCGCCTCTTTCCTGTCTGCAGCGTGGGGTTGATGGTTAGCAGGCTTGGTGCTCTGCAGCACACACAGAAAAGTCAAAAACAGCTTGAGGAGGGAGAGAAAGCTAGTAGGAGGGATACTGTCCACAGGGGCAGGAAACATAGTGCTGGCTATGAGCTGATGGATTGGCTGTGGGTTAGTGTCCATGGATTAGAGACTGGAAATGGCATGTAGGAGGAGGTCAGAAAGGCCTGCTTAGCCTGCTGGTTCTGGCTTCTCTGCCTCCATGACATCAGCCACTCTGGAGTGTGCCGCAGAGAGCCTGACCCTGCTCTAGTCCTGAGCCTCCATGGGGACCACCAGGACAGCCATGCTCCTGCAGCTGCCCGTGTGGTTTCCCCACTGGTGCTCAGATAACTGTTCCTGCTTGTCTTTGTTCCTGAGTGCTGTGGATGTTTTTTAGGCATGCCCTGATGTCCAGAATCGTGAAAGAGCGCCTGAAGCCCAGCTCACCCTTGCTCCTACAAGTGAGCATGAAGCAAACACAAGTGGCCAAATTTTAATGTCTGTAAAAGTCACTGTCTGATCTTCAGTGTGAATATTTGTTAATGGCATCACTTGAAAAGCTCTGTATGAGGCTGGAGGTCTTTTCTGGTGGTGGTAGAGAGGATTTTGGTAATGTGGATTGTTTTGAACTCACATAGGTTGCGTGCTGGGGCCAGGAGCACCCCATGCCTCTCGGGTCCTGCCCTTTGGTGCGAGGGAGCAGCGTGGGGCTCTCTGGCACTGTGAGTTCAGAGAGCAGCAGAGCTTATTGCACCTGAATTGTTACAGGTTTGTGTCTCATGGTGAGGTTCTCTCTTGTCAAAGTGCAAAGATTGGCCCAAAGCTTGTCCTGTAGTTATGGTATGTAAAAAGTATCTCAATTATATTCTCTGACACACAATGATTCAGTTATTTTCCTTCTAGAAACTCTCTCTTTACTGCGGAAGCAGTAAAGTGGTGTCAGATTTGGTTAAAAGCAGACAAGTCTGATATTACTGGCAGGAAGCAGAACTGATAGATACAGACAACACGGGACGTCAACCACATTACCTGGATAGCTGGATTGAAAATTAATAGCAGATGTTCTTGTTAGGATCCTTAATATGCAACACAACCCAAATATTAGCAAAGATGAAATCTAATGTTTGAGCAGGAGGAGGCTAGCAATTTTGTCTGCTTATTTGTGATAATCAAGTAATGTAGAAGAGTAAAAGTTAAGACCTGTGGTGCTTTTTACAGTGTAGAGCTTGTCTAATGAATAAAAAAGAAATACTGTTTTTTAAAGTGAGGAAATGGATTTATTTGTTTCTTGTTTTGTGCGGGGAGAAAAAAAGAAAAAGAAGTGACGCTTAGAGCGAGGATAACCTTGGATTTCCCAAGCGGCTCGTTTGTAACATCCCCTAGCAAGCCAGGTCGCTGGGCCCTTGATGCTGAAGGAACTCATGATGTGCCCACTGCTGTCATCTAAACTTTTCTCAAGTCTTTAGAAGCTTCTATGAAGGAGAGAGAGTTAGGTATCCAAACTTAGATTCAGTAATGAATCAATGATGTTACTGTAAAACTTTCAGCTGAAAAAAAATTATAAAAGGGCTTCGGAAAGAATCTGTAATCCCAAACTCATTGTGTTGGGAAGCGTTGTGTGGGGACACCCCACACATGGAGGTCTCCTCCTGCCCCCATCAAGGAGCGGCTCCTGTCCCCCACCACGCGGCCCAGCCCAGGAGGGGCAGCTCTCAGCCCCTTGCCCAAGGTGGCTGCCCCTCTCCTGGGGGGCAGCAGCTCAGACTTCAGGGGGGTTTCTGCCCCAAGTTTTATAAATTACTGCCCTCCCTGCACAGGGCTGGCAAAGTGGAACTTTCTGTTTGTGTAGATACAATTTTATTATTAATCACATCAAGGGAAGCTCGTAGGTTTTTAGGGCTAGAAGAGACTATTACTGTAATCTAGTTTGGAAAATTTCTTCCACAGCATTTTTGTGTTTTGTCAAAAAGATAAATGGTATTTGTTTTTCCATGCCCTTAAGCCTTAAGGTTTAATTTAACTTTTTCATAAACCAAACAAGAACCATAGAATGATCATTACCATAGAATAAAAAAAAAAAAAAAAGGTGTTTTCATTTGTTGGGTAAATTTCTGAAAGTTTTTTTTTTTTTTTTTTCACATTGAAAAAAAAATCTACCCTGATTTTAAGATTATTTTTTTTCTGGGAAAAAAGAAAACCCTTTTAGTAAAAATATAGGCAAACTCTTTAACTATGATGCCCTAAGTCCAAGGACAGAGGAATGGGCATGACACGTTCAGATGTGCCTCGTGGAGCTGAGTTTTAATATATCTGAGTAACAAGCTGAAATGCAGCACAGAGGAATTCTGCTCACATTTCTGACAAGCTAAACTTCCAGCTCTTCTTGATGTTCAGCTCTTAGGACTTGCTTAATATTCAACACTGGTTTCATCATCAAAGAAATTGAGGCAAAATTAAAAATTCTTTTCCTGGGCCTGTTATTTTCACAGCTTCTACTTCCTTTCAATTTTGATACCGCCATCCATTCTGATAAAAGAAAATGAAGTGTGAGGAACAAGGCAGGCAGGAAGGAGACAGAACTAGAAGTGCTTTTCAGCACTGACTTCACCTCTGCAGAAGTTTATAATAAGGTGTCTGCAGATCACTCCCTGCTGAAAGCTCTAACAAATAACACCCTTGCTCTCGGAAAGTGAATTAAACCAGTACTGCAGTGCACTGCTGCTGCTAGTGCCGCGGCACGCTGTGATCTCCTAACAATCAGTCTCTTGTCTAGTGCTGTGGAATGACTCTCTGCTCCTTCCTATCAAGCACGTATGAGTTCTGTGCTGTTTTCATGTGGGTGAGTCCCCCCATCCCGAAAGCTTTTTGTCGGAAGAAAATGCTTCCAAGAGCTTGTTAGGCTTTTTAGATAAGCTCCCAAGGCTGACTCCTTGGATTCAGGAGAAAAGTCTTTTCAAGGAGCAGGGTTTGTAAAAGCATCCCCTTTGCCATATGTTGCCCAAATGAATGGGTGAAGGGGGAGTCTGGCCCACGTGGGCATCTTGAACGGCAGCCTGAAGGTGGTGTGCAGCTCTGGAGGGAGCCGCTGAAGCTCTGAGTTACAGCCATGCCTTAGGGTCAGCCCTGGCTATGTCTCCAATTTCCAGTGTGATCTTGAGCAAGTCAACCCATTTCCCATGTGCAACGGTCAGGAACTGCACAAAGGACGTGACACAACGCTCAGAGTCTTCGGGTGCATTTGTGCTGCAGCAGTGGGGCCCCGGAGCACCGTGGCACCCAGAGCGCCTGGATTTCCCTCGTGAGAAAACAGCGTGTGCTGTTGTGCAGGTGCACTCGTAGGAAGAAGAGGATGAAATGGGAGGCTTTCTGTGATGAAAGGAAAATTGAATGAATTTGGGCTAGTGCTCTAGACTCCAGTAGGCTGTTAAATACAAAAATCAATGTTAATGCAACATTATAGCAGAGCTTTTAAACCTCCTTGTTAACCTGTGACGCTCAGCCTGTAATCTCACAGCGCCTTTTTGACCCCAAACAGGCCAGTAAATGAAACATTAGTCACACAGAAAAATAGCGAAGGACTCTGCTCTTCCATAACTGTAGAAGTGTTTTGCCTCTGAACACATTAAATATTTGGGAACTCTCACTATAGAGATTGAAATTTTCAAAAACTCCCACATTTTTCAGATACAAAGAGACAGGCAGCTCTGCTCAGTAAGTTGATAAGGTGCTGTTTGGGTTAAGGATTTCCTCCTGTGGTTGCATGTTCCTTGGTACAATGCTGCCCGTCCCTGCCAGGCCTCACGGCACTGCTGCGCTGGCTGCCGCTGCTGCTGGAGGCCTTCTTGTTGCTGTTGGATGCTGGCAGTTAAAAGCTGGCTTTGTGATTGGAATGTGTATTCCTACTCCACATGACTATCAGCAGTTTCACAAATACTGTTCTTTATATGATACAGCTCTTTGCTTAAGAAAAAATGCTTTAATTTACATGGTCTCTGCAGGGACTGCAAACAAAACATGTAGCCTGATTGTTTTTCCTGTCATTATCTATTTTTCTGAGAACTTCTTGCATGTCAGCTTGCTGGTATAACCTGTTAATTTATTGGAATTAATAGACATGAGTTTACTAGCAGTAGAACATAAGGGGCATTTGCTGCTCTGGCGACCCTTGTCTTCTGTTCCACTAATAGCAGATGCAGCTTGTATGGGCCTGGCTGTGGTTTTGCATCCTCTGAGGCTGCAGAGAAGATGAAAGGCTGTGTGGCAGTGCAGGGGGGTGTGCTGTGTTTCCTTTCATGCGATCCATCATGGGAATGGGCCCAGATGCACCTTCCTATGGTTAAAAAAGGAAATATTTGTAAAGCTGTGTAGATATTATCCTATCTCCTACATGTGGAAGGGTCAGGCTCAGGTTGTCATGGGGATTGTGTCTGAAGTCCTGGTGGCACTGATGTCTGAGGGATCTTTGACAGCCAAATTAATTGAGTTTTGTGGTTTGTAAGCCTTCCCTCCCAATATTGTTGTTAATGCCAAATATAAACCTGAACGTGGTGGAGTCCTCAGGAAGAGGCTGAAACGTCGGCTGTTGTGGGGTGTCCAGAGCTTGAGTCCCTGTCCATCTCAGTGCTTTGTCAGCAGGGCTGGGAGGCTGCTGGCCTTGGTCTGAGCTGTGCAATGCTGTGTGGAAGCTGGAACCATGCTGGAGGACACCGTACCCATCCTCGGAGCTGAGCTCCAGTGGAGTCCCCCTTCCTGTTGGTTTTGTTTGGGATGCTTCCATTTGGCAAGTGGTCCTCAGGGATAAGGACTTGATCAACGAGCTGGCAATGGATGGAGACGTCCCAGCTCTGAAGGGGATGCTGCAAAATTGGTTTCCTGTTTCTTTCTTCCTCAAATTTAAACTCTTTAAAAACAAATCCTTTTGCTCCCCAAATAAGCTCTTTACTTCTGCCTTTCAACTCTAAATAGCTTAGCATATAAGTAGCTTCTTTTTGAAAAAAGTCAACGCTGTCTGTGTTTCTGTGATCAGATGCTCAGAGTGAATTTCAGTCTAATCCTAGTTTTGAAATAGATTCAGCTCAATGACCTTGGGCAAGTTACTTAACCTCTCGGTGCCCTAGTTTTTCCATTTGTAAAATACAGAACAGAATACCCTTGTGAGCTGGGTAAGTATGTCCTGAAGCTTAATTCAGATATGCCTATTTTTAAAGAGCTTTGAGCTCTGTGGCTGGAAGCATGATGCAAGTGCAGAGCAAGCTTCTTGGATGGGAGCTTTGTCTCCTGTCTCTCTTTGTGCATTGGGCGCATGTCCCAGAGAAAGCAGAGCCATTAAACAAAACACCAACACAAGGTTTCTACTTACTAGGAATTGGTATAGCACATCTTGATCCCACCTCTGCTTGGATCTACAGCAGAGCAGAACCACTTTGCCTCTGTTAGGCGCCACGCTAAGGAAGAACAGCGGAAGATGAAATGTCAGCTGCACTTAACCCTACTGATTTCCAGCCTATTTGGTTTGAAACACGACATGTGCAGGCTGGAGGAATTCTGGAAGCAAAGTGGAAGTGCTGGCATGCCCGTTTGCATACTAATACACCCCGAATGCCATTATTTTTCCAGCTTCCACAGCTGTGTTATGACTGTACTAGATCTGAATTCTAAAAACCAGCCAAAAGGTTTGTTTGCATGTATATGTGCACTGAGGTTTTGCAAGCAAAACTGGAAAGCTTCCTAGTTGTCACAGTTGTGGTGGTGGTGGTGTTTTTTTTCTAAAACTCAACACACTTTTGTGCTTACATTAAAAATTATGGATCAGCTGTATTTTAAAAACTGTCTGTTCCCTGAATTTACGCAGTTGATGGTCTCTGAGCTCAGTTTGAAAGGTTTCCCCCTCTGTAATGCAGCTGGGATTTCTTCCATGGATTTTTTTTTTTTTTTAATAGAAACAGTGTTTTATCTTTGTATCTTTGTCTTGTGTAAAAGATAAAAATCTATAGTAATTCTTTCCTATGTAGACTGTTCTATTTTTCCCGTAAAACACTCTTGCAAATAAGTCTGCAGATCTTTCAACACAATGCCTGAAGCATCACACATGATAAATCCTTCCCTAGTCTCAGCTTTCTGTAACCTTCCCCATTCCTCACAATGACACACACTTTCTCTCATTCATCTTTTATTACAATTCAATATTGTGCTTGAATATAATTAGTTTGTATGCAGTGTTCCCTTCCCCCCCTCCTTTTTTTTTTTTTTTTTTTTTTGAAAAGGACAAACTACTTGTTCCCATGCACATTCATCTGAAAATTCAGTGTTATAGGTTCCAATATATTTACACAACAGGTACAGAAAGGTATTGGGAAAAGAAGAAATATTTTTAACATCGTAAACCTCTAGCAAAAATATGTATGTAATAGAATCTGGTACTGTGGTATTACACACATTACAACTGTCACTGTGACTTACAGCCTTAGTTTAGCTGAAAGAAAATCTATAACCCTAGAAATGCAACAATGTCCGAGTCACAGTTCAGAGTAATAAATGTTTTTCACAGAATACTGTAATCCATATTTCCAAAGCTGATACAACAAAGGCATTTCTCCTAGAAATCTTTCAATTTCATGGGCGGAGGCCCGAGGAAGGGGGAGAGAATGGTGAGGAGAAATGATAAGCAATGAAGTGCCCGTGTTCAGAAATATTAGCCCTTTGGCTAGTGCCTTTGGTTCACTGTTCTTGCCTCCAAATTACATCTTAGTAAAGTATCATCCCTTTTTCGGTATCAGTATAAAAAAATTGACTTTTAAAGTCTAATTTTATTTGCAGGTGGTGAGGAGTACAAGGTTGCAGACAGCTGTGTGCAAGCACTATAGCGTTCCCCATATCAAGGGCATCCTATTTCTGACAAAATATGTTGAACTCCAGTCCTCTGGGGCAGGCAATGCTGTTCAGCTGAGGTGAGGTGTACCTTGGGGATGACACAGGCTGCTTTGTCTATTTTTCCATGCTAGGAGTTGCCAACTGTTGTGCATCTTTGGGGTCCCAAATAGGCAGCCTCCTCACGCACCCACTGCTGGGCTCCTCGCCTCCGAGGTGGGACAAACTGGTGGGTGGCTTGAGGGGTGCCTTCGGACCCTTGGCTTGGGAACCTGAATGGTGAGGGCATCTCCCGAATGTTTAGTTTTGATTCACTTGATCTATATTTTCATCAAGAAGGTGTTCTCCAGGCCAAAGGCAGTGAAAGCCCTGGGGTGTACTTGTGTCCATGGCTTTGGTTTGACTTTGTGTATTAGGAAAGGACTTGACCATCAGCCAAAGTGGTGAGGCTATCCTGGCAGGGCTTCCTGCTGGTGACAGCAAACAAATATATCACACTACATACTTCCTTTCTCAGAAGGGCATCGTTTGAGTAGCTAAGTAGCTTGTGTTTTGGGCTTCCAAGACCTTCATTTGTCTCTGCCCTCAAACTTCCTGGCAAGCTTGCTCATGTCTATTAATTTTCTAAAATCCATGAAAGTAAAAAAAAGAGCAAATTGCATTAAAGTAATCTGTAATCATTTGAGTTAAAGTATGAGTGAAATACTCTCATAGCTGAGCAGTTAAAATGGAAATGCAGTGTTGAGAAGCTATATGCACCATAGTTTATTGCCCACTCTACACATTTCAGAGTATCAGGTTAGTTCCAGTCAAGGTTAGTCAGACATTTGTGTTTGGTTTTATGTTTAAAATGAAAAGAAAAAGAAGTAGTAAGGGAGATGGAGACACCAGTACTATGTAAAACACCTGCCTTGTTAGGCGTTTCATTCTTTTCTTCCTTTCCTGGAGGAGCAGAGCAGATATGCTGGCACCCACAGCTGCCAAGCAGGGTGCATTTCCCAGCAAGTGAGCAGGTGGCATGGGAAGGCCAGTGGGCTGGTCGGCGCTGAAGAACACAGCTTTTAATCAGAAATGCAGAAGCTCAGCATCTCTAGTTGTATTATCATCTTGAAGCATTGCAAACACTTGGTATATATAGCACTAACATTGCCCCTACTCTGCTGAGACATCATGCTTGCTTTAATGCACAGTACTAAAAATTTCAACTTCACATAAATTAGCTTTATTAGCTACTTTACTTAGTCATCATTCCTATTACTGCTTCATTACATATCTGATTCATAATCATTGACTTATGAAGAACAGATTGCAAAGAGTTCTCTCCCGCCCTCTGTCTGCTCCTCACCTTCCCATGCCTCAGTGTGCATTCTGCTAACACGTTGGTGCACTGAGCCCCTTGATGTGGGACAGCCTGGAATGTCCTGTCCTTGTAAGGCTGCGTTTCCCTCTCAGGTCTGCTGCAGGCTCTATCATTCTTGATTGGAGTGTCTGACTCACAAGGATGTGCTAATTTTGTTGGCAAGATCCCGTTTTCCTGAGCTAGGACAAACATATTTTTTCTGGTGCTCGGGTGGTCATGATAGGAGTCTGAAATATTGCATGTGTGTAAAATAGTCAAGGTGTAAAAATATACTCATAAAATATTTAGGCTATGAACAGTCTACTTGCCCTTGCTCCTCGGAAGCAGACATAGGGAGGGCATTTTTCCCTCTCAACAGTGTGAAGCAATTCATCACCTGGCTTTTGTGTGAGGAGGCTTATGGGGCTGCGGGACTTCGTATCTGCTGAGGCAGGTTGTGGGATGTGGCCCTTCTGCTGAAACCGTTATCAAGCAACTGGGGTTTCAAAAAGGCCCAGGTGATGTCTAGTGTTTATCGTGCCTGTTCCTTTGGGTGTTACATTTGTTGGAAGCCTTGGGAACATCCAAAGCATGCAACTGTATGTTTTGGAAGGAGAAGTTAGGAACACCTCCTTGAAAGAAAAACGTTCTTTCTTTACATTGTCTTTATTTGCTGCTATCCTTTGTTTTCTGATTGCTATGGCAGCATTGTCTTCAAGTCCTGTGGAGTTTCTTTAGTGACTCATGATCTAGTGGCAGTATATGTGTCACAGCAGCTACCCATGTGTTTCTTGTTTGCAAAGAGATGGCTCTTGCTGTTTGCCAATGCTTACAAGAAAAACTCTGCTTTTCCTTCAGGTTACCTGGGAGAAAGTCTGCAGTCATCGGTCTATTCATTTATAGGTGAAGATGGGATATTTTGCTAAAAGCCTCTTGTACATAGCAGAAAAGTATGCTTCTGGCAGGGACGTGCACATCACATGGCTGGTGTTGGCACCCACCGTGCCTCAGATGAAAGGCTGTGGCCTCATGAAGCGATTCGTGCTCATTGTGCTTGCTGCAATGAACAGAAAATTTGAAAATCTCAAATGCCTTGTAGAATTCCTATGACCTTTTGGTAACTTTTTAGACACATGCACTTGCTAAGCTCTAATATGCATGTGGTCACTGAACTGGCACTCTTCAAAATTAAATAGACCTAATGCAAATTACTAATAATCTGAGAAAGCTTTGTGCTAAAGAGGCTGTAGTAAAATTTCACAGGAGAATCCTCTTCTGCAGGCTATGCTAAATGGCCTTGTTAGACATTTGAGTATTGAGTATCATTATGTAGTGATTTGAGAAGAACAGAAAAAAATTGTGAAACTGCTAGTAAGATTCTCACGGCAGATCCATTATGGCTAGTCTCACCAGTAATAATTTAGAGTTTTAATTTTCTCAAGTGTCCCTCAGGTTTACTATATCCAGCCAAACGGTTCTCGGAGAAGTTGACAGAATGGAAGCGTTTTATGACTTATCCTCACCGGTGGCTTTTTACAGCTTCTCCCTGATATCTGCATGCACGTGGATGCACGCATGTGCACAGACACGCACGCGAGGAGTCTCAGGGAGCAGGATGAGGTTGTCAAGGGTGAGGTTGTGCAGCCCCCAGCTTAATTCACATGATTCAGAATCCAGCAGCAGCTTGATGCAGGGGCTTTTTTCTTGGCTTTAAATATATACGAAAAAAAAACAAATGAAACCAAAGGTGGATTGATTGATACAGAAGCTCAAAGAGCAATAGCAGGTTCCTGATTTGAATAGCCTTCCTGAAAAACCGTACCTCTGTCTCTGGATTTTGCTCATCAATCAATATCCATCTGTTTGAAAAGCAAAGCACCTGCTGAGAAGCTGGTAAGACCCCTGGCACAGAGTGTAAATACCCTGAACCTTGGGATTTATATCAGCAGTCAGGGAGAAAAATATATTTTCCACCTAATCGGCACGACACAAAGTTATCCATGCTGGGTGCAGGGCTCATGATTCAGAGCCATCTGGTGCAGAAGCGCTGGCAAATGGGGACAGGAGGGGATGTGCCTGTACTGCGGAGACATGGCGACACGGGGCCAAGGTGCCGGGGTGTGGGTGCCAGGGCTCTCCTCATCCCCATGGGCACCTTCCATGGGCAGAGCTGGCTGCAGGTGGGCAGGCACCTGTGCTGGTGATTTTAAACCAAAACGCTGAAATTAACTTCAGCATGTGAGAAAACTCTTTGACAGAGCCTCTTGCAACAAAGTCCCCAGAACATGAATTTTGACAGGGAAAGAGCCCATTATTATCAGTGATGTTTCAGCCATTATTTTATGAATATATTCAATGACAAGAACTAGCTTGTTTCCAAGACAACAAAATTCAAACCCTGTCCATGATTGCTCTAAAGGAGGCCTCCTGTCATTTCGTTCCTTTGAAGAAACTCACAATTTGATGGGCAAAATGCCAGAAATAATTAGACAGAATAGCACCATAAACCCCAATGGAAGCAAAATATCTGCTGTAAGAATTTCCCACCAGAAATCTTGAAAATCAAATCAAAGCCTGGATAAAATCTTTTCTGTTGAGGATATGAATCAAAAAGAAAAAAAAAGAAAAAGAAAAAAAAGTGGGTGGGAAAAGACTATACAGTTCTCTACCTCATCAAAGAGAATACTAAGAACTGTCTTTGTGACTTGCTTGTGTCTTCTCGTGAAATAATAAGTGGGCAGGGCAATCAAATTTAAAGCAGTATTCCCCAAAGCAAGGTCAAAACTGCTAGAAATGTTCATTTCATTTTTATTTGCTTTTCCTGTGAGGTATCCACTGTGGCTATAATTTCCCATTCTTTATGGGGAGATCAAAAGATTTGAGCTGTGCAGTGTAGGAATCAATTCAGTTATCCTGGCAGCATGCCAATCTTTATTACGTTATTTGTTAACCCAAGTTATTGCAGAATAGAATAACTGTTCCATGGGATAAACGAGGGAGTTTTTCTTGCTTCCTTGACCTTGATTTCCACGCTCACACCTTGTGCTCTCAGCACCCACATGCAGATAATGATTGTCTGTATGAGAGTGAATGAAATATTGCTGCAGATCCCATGCTGAAGCAAATCATTGAGTCGGTGGCGTGTGAGCTCACCAGCAGCCTGCATTGTTTGCCTTCGCATTGTGTAGCATAGAGGCAGCCTTGGGTGCTTCCACATTGGGTGGGAGTCTCCTCTCTTTACTGGCAGTAAAATGAGTCCTAATGACGTGAGCCGTATTTGCTCTTTTCTTCCTACTAGGTCATTTCTGTAACACTTAAAAGCTAAATAAATCAGTCAAGTGATGCCCTGTGAAGTATTTGTTTTTGTTTATTATCTTTTTTCTTTTTAAAATCTTTTTCATTGTTTGTGAGCTATGCTATGTTTAGGTAGCTTTGGGGACATACATGAAAGGTATGTTAAAACCATCTTGGACTTTTCTTTGAGTAAGCACCACAGAGTCAACTAGTTCCTCACTGGGAATTTTTCATTCATATTTTCTCAATAGAAAAATGCAAATTTTGCATAGTCAGATCTTTCGTAGAGAAAATGGAGGGAAGATTCTGTTTATCATTGAGTGGAATTGGTCTAATTCAAAATAGGCTTGATGCCAATCAAATTGAGTAGATTTGTGACCAGGTCAGCATTTATCCGTGTCCTACAGAGCAGCTGCAAAGATCTCTGGTGGTGGAATTTTGAGGGTATCATGCACCAGCGTTGCTCTGAAGCTAGACCCTGTGGCCAAGTGTATTTCCTGTGCTGCTTTCCAATTGAAATTGTTCTGGAAGCCACTGACACGGGTTTTTGGGGGTGTGTAATGCTGGGGGACTGAGTTCAGTAGGGGAAAAGGGACAGCCCAGAGATGTTCAGGAGGCTAAGGTAAGCCTAAGGCTCAGTTTCAGAGAGATGAGGTAGCAGCATGCTGATACATGGTGTGTGCTGTGGAATGTCAAACTACATCGGATTCCTTAGGCTGATTTAACTCAGTACGCCAAAATCAGAGGGAATTTTAGCGGGGGAGAGAGAATAGGAGCAAAACTTACAGATTCTTTCAAAACACTCTCAACTGCTAAAACAAATATTTCCACCCTATTTTGAAATAGAAACTGTTGTCAGAATCTCAGGATTTTTCATGGGATAAGTGTCTCTCGTGGCAACAAATCCCAGCCACGGAGTTGCAGACCAAAGTTCATGGTGTTAATTGACATCAGAAAAGTGAAACCACAAAAGATGGAGTGTATGGCGAGAAAACCATGCTCTGAGACTGGGAACTTGGGAATTTGAATTTGGGAAACAAGGAAGAGGAAATATTTGCCTTTTATTGTTCCCTCTTTAAACACCCCATGGTGGCTGAGGAAATTTGAGAAATATCTGCAGGGACAGACAGTGAAAGTGGGGCTGCTGCTGCACAGTGCTGTGTGTGGACTGGGAAGGGCAAATGCTTGTGCCCTGTGGGAGAAGAGTAGGGGCTGGGAGGGAAAGATTCTTTGCCTCTGGGGAATACAATAAAGGGCCTCAAATGCTGCTTTTTAGTGTATTTTTTCCCATTCTGCTCGTCCATATTCTGATACCATAATCTGAAAACATTTATGTCCCCTGGCAGGTTGAGACAAAGGTGTTTACAAAAGCACTAAGCCTGAGAGTCCAGCCACAGAGAATCAAAATGGGAAACTTAAATTCATAAGCTTACTCCTTTAAACTGATGGAAATAGATCCAAGCAAAACAAAGTGAAACAAAAGCAGTAGGTAAACATGTTGGAATGTACAATGGATAATGGATATGGAGGGATGATCTAGTCATGCATGCTAAACAGATACATTTATGAGTATAAATATAATTAGCATCTGGAAATTAACAAGGCTAGAAAGAAGGAGAATATGTTTTTAAGTGAAGGCGATGAATAGGTACTGTTTGGTGCATATAGATAAATGAGAATTTAATTTGTAAGACATAATGAGCCAGGTGCCTCTAAAATAGTTTTGCTTTCTACTGGATTTCACGGTGGATAATGATGTAACACTTCAAGGTCAATCTGTCTCTACCTGTTTGTCTCTTTTGGGGATTTCTTTAACTGACTAAAATATGTAACTAACTAATAACTAACTAAAATTATTTTATTTTGTATTTACCTGTCCTCTCATGAAAGACAATATCCTAATCAGTACTTATTTAAAGCACATAGAAAGTACAATTTCCCCGTATCGTGCTATGGGAGAAGCCATAGAGGCAAGAAAATGATAAAATTGAGTTAGAGGTTTCCTTAGGACTTAAAGGAGTTTATCCTTTCCTGTAGTTCCCTGTGATGTCTGTATTGAACAAAAAAATAATGTCTAGTTTCAGATCTAGTTCTGAACTAGGTCTAATTTCCAGATCTAGCTTCAGATGAGAAAGTTCTCTACAATTACTTTTTGCATGGCTAATACTAGAAGCCGATAAGATTTGTAGTTATGTAATTGCAGGCATTTGATAAGAGTGTGTTTCTACTCAGAGGAGAGGAACACTTGAATAGAGAGCATGACGCGTGGACTTCATTATTATTCTTGCCTATATTTTTAACAGTGTATTTATGGTTACTTGATCACTGTAAGCCAGGACCTGGGTTTTGTGTCTGGATATCTTAAGATACTTTGTGTCAGAGTATTATTATATGCAATAAATAGCATGTCATGGAAATTCAGCTTTAAAGCTCTGCAGAGAACCATGAGACATGGCAAGTGTGTGGTGATCCTTTCCCCAATGTCTGCAAGTTTGGAGGTCGCAATGAACAGCTCACATCAGGAACAAGGTATGGGAGATTATCTCCCGCTAACAGAGATCTTTGCATGGTGGGAACATAGCACCATGTCAACCAAACTGCATTCATCTCTCCGTTTCCTGCCTTGCAGAGAAATTGAATATATTTTGGCTCTAAACTGTCAGTTCAGTATCTTAAATTCATTACAAAACACTAAATTAAGTAGAGTGCACAGAAAGGACTCTAGAATGGTAGGTGTCTGGAAGCCCAAGGGAGAGACAGGCAACTTTTGAGAAGTGTGTGTGGATCTACAAATGAGAGCTGCTGTCTTCTCACCATGCCTTGGATCTTTTCCTTTCCATGAGTCCTTTAGCTTAGCTACAATTTTCAAAACCTTCAGTGTTTTGATGATCATTTCTGTTTTTTCTTGTTGCTGTTAATTGAGGAACTAAGTCTTTTGCTAATTTTACATTTGAAAACCAGCCAACCAATATCAGAGGGATTTGCTGCTTTGATTTTCATTTCTCAGTCTGTACATTGACTGAGGCAGGTTCCTGTGGAGGAATGCTAGTCCAAGACTATGTCCTTACATCTATGTCCCTGTGGGAATGGGGACACATTTCCAGATGTGAACTGGAACTGATAGTGCTTGAATCTGAAAATATTGCTTTGACAGAACTTTCTGTTTTTTTTTAAAAAAGAAAATGTTAAACCCTAAGCACTGTATGGCTCTGTGAATACTCTTCTCTCTGTCACCTATAGGACTCTCATCCATCTCCTTAAGCATTTCAGCAGACTACTACCACTTGGAGTGAAAAATTAATGATAGCAGGAAATCCTATTGTGCAAGTGATGGATGGGACTGCAAGGGTTACATGTTGCATCTAGGTGATGCTTGGCAGTGTGGGAAGATTAGTACAGTCTTTTTTCTGGTTTCCCATGTTTCTGGAAGTGCCAGCACAGACCTTGTAGCTGGGCAGCAGAGCTAGCCTCTTCATCTCCATATTGCTTTTTTCAAGTGCTGCAGCAGCTTCCTGGCACTTTTTTTTTTTCTTTTCGGCTGCTATCCAAGCACAGCACAAGGAAATTTTATGAGAGAAAGTAAAGGCATTTTTCTTCAAACCAGATGTCATAGGGCTACTGTAGGTAATAATTGCATGCAAATTTCTTCAGGAAGATTTTTTTATTCAGGAAGAATTTTTTTTCCTCTCTCTTTCTTTGCTTTATAAGGAAAGGTGTTCAGCACCCTACATACAGGCATTACTTCCAGCTCCTCATGCAATAACTAACTTTATCTTGCACCAGAGTGCAAGGGATTCCACTGGGACACGTGGACTTGAGGAGGAGAAATATTTTGATCGCTTTTTGAGTGTACAGTTTTGAATTAACACACCAGTGATAAACATATCTTCTTTAAATGGCTTTGTGGTGGTGGGGAAAGAATGAACAGCCTCTTGCTGACAGTTCTTTGTTTTGTGATAAATTTAATGTGGCAGTAAAAAAGGGTTTACGTTTGTACTTATGTCTTTTATGAAGAACAGTTTCCATCCATTTAATAATGACCTCGCTTTTCTCATGAGAATAGCACAATTATCAATCTGTCAGTGCGGTTTTCTGTAGTGCAAGATAGCACTTCCTGTTCCACTTAATCGTCTCGCCCATCTGTGGAGCGCTGCTCTCGCCGGAAGACACCTGCTTTCTCAAATGTTATTTTTAAGGATCAGATCCATTGCAGTTGATTGTGTGAGGCCTGTTACATTGGTTGTGTTTTCGGAGAAAGATGGGTAGAAGCCAGGCTTCCTACCACGCATGGGACTTAGCAAAAACAGCCGCTAATTAAAAAACCAAAAGACGTGCGCACAAAAAGCCCACGAGCAAACATCTCTCTCTTTGCGTAAAGTATTAAAGTTCAACAAAGGATTTGTCATAAATTGAAGCTAATGGTTAATTTAATTCTTCGTCATGCTCTTTTGGATATGGACGGTACCATCCAGATTTGCTAGGGTCAAAAGAAGCAGCGAAGGATTGAGATGTTGCCTGATTTTGCCTAATAAAGGCCTTGCTTTGCTTTTTGGTCTGAGACAGCTCTGATGTTTCAAGATCGACTCAGGATCAACAGGCTGGTTTTTAAGTCTGGAAACGTGCTTTGGCTTAAGCTCTGCTGAATTACTGCTGTTCGGCCAGACCCTGCATGCCCAGGAGCTGTGTCCCAGCCTGCTCCCAGCCCCATGGCAGCCATTCCAGTGCCACCGGCCTCCACAAAGGCAGAGCGGGGCTGTGGCCAGCCCTGGAGCTTCCTGGGTGTCTTTGCTTTCAAGTCCCCCAACAAGTGGCATTTGCAAGGCCATTCTCACAGCTAATGAGCTGCTTGCTGCTTTTGTGTAAGGCTGACTCCAAAGAAATGCTTTGGTGAGAAGTTGCCAGAAGGCCTTCATATGCTGGCCTGTCTGAAAAAACTGATTATACAAAAAAATGCATTTTTTCTATTTAGAAAATGCAAGTGAAAAATTCCTCAGTGTAGCCCTGAGAGCAATGGGGTGCAAGCAGTGCCCAGGATTGCCGGTTGGCTCTTCATCCCTGCCAATGACATTTGCCATGAGCATGGTGGAGTTAATTGCCAGCAGCTGCCCCATCATGGGTGGGCAGCAGACCCTGCCTGGGCTGAGGGCTGAGTTATGGGGGCTAGGCTGAGTACACAGGTAGGATGCCCAGAGAAATCACTTTGCTAAGGGCTGCATCAGCCATATTGTTTTCCTGTGAGTGTGATTCATCTCCTCACGCTGACATTACAGAAGAGAAGAGCGCAGAGTAGGTACAAACGTCTATGTTGTACTTTCCTTGCCCTCCTCAGAGATGTGCTTCAAAGCTGCAGCTTTGTAAGGTATCTCTTGTCCAAATTCCCCTTTCCCTGTGCTTTATCTCTGAACATCTGGCTGGCCAGACAGGGCTACCTGCACCATTCCTCTGCCACGGGGAAATGAAATGTTGGGGGTCCCCTTCATGGGTACCTGGGATGTGGTGGAACAGATTGCTTCCCACTGAGCAGTTGTGCCGTCATCACTGCTACATGAAGAAAATACCACCCCCAGCTCCACACTTCACTATTTTAAACAAATTCTTTTAACTACAAAGCATAGCTTACACCATTATGTGTGTAAGTTGCTGTACACTCTGCTTAATATTTTTGTGCATTTCTGAGTGTTAGATCTGGCAGAAATAGGGCCCTAAAAATCCAAGAAGTATTGCCGCATAATACAGGGTGCTTTAAACCTAACTATACATAGTTTGGAATTTTATAAAAGCTTCAGGTGAAAATGCTGTGGTATACAGTCTATTTCTGAGCTTTGGAGCTGTATTTGCCACCCATTTAGACAGGTTTGCCACATCAGTGAGGGTACTGTGATGCTGGACAAGGGTTACGTGAGGGGGTCTCTTATCCAGCACTCATTTCTGTAAATGGTAAAAGCTTACAATGATCAGAGCACAGTGGGATCAGGGTAATTATCATCAGTAATCACTAATAACACTGTAGTGTTAGCATTCATGGTAGCTGAAACTTTCTTTTTGCTGGTAGGAAGGAAGGTTTTACTGGACTGTGGAAACCTAGAGCAGAAGCTTAAAAGAAAAACACAGAAAGGTTTGGTAACTGAGTTAGTGTATTTTTTAATCCCTTTCTTTTGGCTCAAATATCTGGCAGCAGCTCAGGAACAGTGCTGAATACTCTGCATAATGTGAACTCCCAAAATGACACTGTGCCATACCTCAGTGCTTATGCAGCAGCAGGCAGGGCAAGAGCAGGGTGGTCGCACTGCCCCTCTGCCAGCCTGGCTGTGGTGATGGGCATGTCCCTACCAAGCCCTGCCACCCAGAGGGAGTGTAAGAAGGGAAACAGGTTCAGAATACATCTGTTTAGCTACTCTGGAGGAAAATCTAGGGTTGACTGGATCACAGTCTCCAAGACAAAACTGGTTAGCCAAATTCAAATCAAAATTCAACTGTCAATTCATGTATGTTGTAGTGAATTTCCAATCAGTGGAAATACTTGAAACCTAGAGTGCTTATTTCCAAAACATAATTATTTAGTTCAAATGGAGATCTGAGGAAACCTGTAACATACCTGTGTTGTTTTGGGACGTCACAAAAATGTCAATATCTATAAAATTTAGAATCTGTGATTTCAGATTACTTGGTTGCTGGGTTGTCTTTGACAAGTGGGAGGGATAGGATAGCACTGGGTTTTTCCACTGTAGGAGAATACTGAATGAATATTTAATAGTTCAGTAGGGAGACAGAGGAGTATAAATGGACATGAAGGAAACTAACATTATCTTAGTCTATGAAAGAACCACTACCGTAATAGGAAATAATAGTCTACTAAATTTGACTTTGGTTACAGGTAGGCTCCTGGAGATTTTTAAGAGCTCAGGTCACAGAATGAGGGAATACAGGGAGGTATGCTCTGATAAAAGTTACCAATGTGGCTTCTGAGGGAACACGCTTTATATGGCACAGCTAGGAAAGTTACGAGTGAGGCTCACTGAGAGGACAAAAATGTGGTGAAGGCAAGGGAAAAGAAAACTAATGTGCACTTCAATCTTGTATTAAGTCAAATAGCAGTGGCTAGGATTGAGAAAAGGGACCCCTTTCTAAGGACGAGTCCCAAATGAATGACCAGAAATAAGTAGAAGAGTAACAACGGCTAAGAGCTATGAAAGAAAATATAGGAAGAAGTAATTAAAATAAAGAAGTAACCATATTGTCTTAAAGAAGTAATATCATGTTTGAAGTGTCAAGGGTGCATTAAAAAAAGCATTTGGTGCTAGCTTAGCCTGTTCACGCTGAGGGCAAGAGGAAACTTGCATTTAAAGAAAGCACTGCTAGGTCAACACTGAACACCTTTGGAAATTCTGATAATGGTATTTGGATCCTTTAACCTGAGAATACATCTCATGTTGCAAGGAACATGACTGTAGCCTAGGAAAAATGGCAGATGAAGAGGATTTAGATTAGTCTCTTGATTTACAGCAGGTACAACTGTATCACCAAAAAAAATTAACTTCCTCTCTCTCTGTTTCCCAAGTCTGAATCCAAAAAAACCAGTCAAAAAGAGTTATAGGGCAGATGAAGGTAGTGAGCAGGACAAAGCATGTGTTGGGAATATGGATTTATGAGACATTTATCGGATGTTTGGTGGAATAAATTTGATATTCTTTGTTTTTTGCTCAAGGTTTAGTATGTAGGAATTAGCCTTCTGCAAATAACCCATAAAAGGTGTGTCTGGAGAATATTATACTAAAGATAGTTCAGAGTTTTTTGTGTTCTACATGAGAGCTGATCCATAGAAAGCAGCACAACTCATATCAATCCCACTCCAAAATGTTGTGTCGTAGTATTAAATTCATCAAAGTTAATTCCAATGATTATGGTTTTCCAGTTCTCTAAAAACAGACCAGAAACTGTTTAAGACCTGCCACATTACTGTGACCATTAATGACCACAATTACAAACTGAATTGAGTTTTAATGGACTTTAGGTCTTATTTCTACTCATTCTATTTCTCTGTTCATATCTCCATCAACACATCATGTTCATAATTCCTATTCAACAAATGAATGAAGACAGGCACGAGAATTAAATCAACCATGTGCTCTTATTAATTTTTCCAAACCAAATCACAGTTCTGATTCAGTACATTGAAATTGTCGCACACCACCCATGCTTCCTGGATCAATTCTTCAGGATCGTGCAATGAGTATGTTAAACTTTTCTGAATTTTATTTGGGCCATGTTTTACCTAATGGAAGCTCTCCATCACCGCTTTGATTGCCTGCACCTTACAGTGGTCATGAATCGCATTTCAGTCATTTGTGCTGTGTGAAAACAACAGTGAGGTATTCAAAGCATGCTTGTTCTCTGCCTGTATGTGTATGAGCAAGAGACCTGTGTGAAGTACTATCTACCTTACCAAGTCACAAAAAATAGATAAGTATAGTCTCAGCCATAACATAAAGAAGCTGACCAGAAAAGAGAGACTTAGTGGTGACATAACAACTGTTATGGTTCTGCAACAAAATGAATGGTATAGGAGCACAATGTATATCACTCCTGTGGTTGTGGCTCTGTATCTTATGTCTGTGGAGCAACATCTAACACAAGCATAGCTGAAAGCCAGCAGAAATAATACTTAGCAGAGCTACCCAGCTGAGGAAAAGCATTGAGTAACAGAGACTCTGTATTGGCATAAATACAATTTCCTTTGCTTCACATTTAAACAATATTTTGACTTTCTGATCACAGAAGCTTCATTTCTAACTTTTTACCTTTCTCTCTTATTTTTGTTACTTGAGTGAGATCTGTTACAGGAAGATCACAGAAACACTTGTGATAACGATTCATTGAATTTTAAATATAAATGCAAGAAGTTTTGACTGATAAACAATTTGAATATGTGAATTGATTTTGCAAGCTGGGACATTCATATCACTGTTAATTCCTTAGAAGAAAATCAGTGTAATTTCCTAGTTATATTTATGTCTGTGTAACAGATTACATACTTTTCCACTGTGTCTAAAATACCATTATAAAAGTCAATGTATCTGTAGAGTTAAGAGACACAAATGAGAAAATAAATGTTTGTGTAATTCAGGTGTGTGTTCATATTGGGCTTACATTTTGATAGTTGCAAAAAACTTCTGGAGCTGTTTGAAGCTCAGGGGAGATGAAAGTGCCCAGCAGTGCTGTAGCATAATTTGAATAATCTGTTGACTTTCCCAGCAGAAAATAAGATAAACTTTTTTGTTTTACACAATTGTAGGGGAACTGTTAGTGCAGGGCCTGAACTGATGATGGAGCACCTGGCGAAGGGGTGTGGTTGGCCCTGGGAGCACAGGCAAATTGTTTGCACCTGTGCTCCTCTGGGAGCGGAAGGGGTGGGCCTGGGGTGGGGTTGTCCCAGGCCTAGATAAGGGCCAGGCAGAGCTCAGATAGAGTGGGAAGACAGTATAAGTTCAGAAAGTTGAGAGGTCAGGAGCTTGGAAAGTTGCAGCACTAGGATGAAAGAGAGCAACACAAAGAAGGAGCTGAAGGGAACAGAGCCTCTAGCTCCAGGTGAGGCAGGTAGTTTAGTCATGAGAGTCTAGGACTTTTTTCTGTTACAATAACTGAATTGTGATTTTTTTATTTTTAACTTGGGAGTGTGTTGGAGACCAAGACAAAACAGGATTAACTACACCTTTGGAGGGGCAGGTCAAGTGGTGATTATTAAGCACAGTGAGACCAATGCAGCTTCTGAGTGAAGAAATACCTTTGTGTCTGTCCCTGGAAGAAGAGATGGTGGCTGAGGAGCTGGTTGCTGCCTGCAGGCTTGTCAGGGTCCTCCCTGCCTCGGACCTCCCTCAGGGGTGTTTGTGTCAAACCTCTGTGCTCTGTGCTCCTCCAGTCCAGTCTACAGAAAAGTAAAACCATTCTTTTTGAGAATGACCTTTTTTAGGTCACTGCTATAAAATCTTGTACGGTTGTCTTACTTTTTAATTCTGAGGTTGCATCTCTTTTGTTGACCTGTGACTTGATGTGATAGAAAACTCAAAACAGAGGATATTTTCTGCAATTTGGTGTCTGAGGTGAGCTTATTGTGAAAATTGGTTTGGCATCTACAATGAGCCAGCGCAGCTTTGATAATATGTATGTGCCCACGGTTCACACAGTCTTTAAAACATTTTGAATGCTATCCAACAAAGTGCACACCTCATCCACCAGACGCTCCTCTGCACAGAAGAGTGGGATTTCAGTGGTGCTTGAGATGGTGTTGTGAAGATTATAATAATGAGGCTGAAAATGGAGATTACCTCAATGGAACCAGGACATATGAAGATATTAACGTGTTATGACAAAGTGGAGTGGATTACTCCATTATAAACCAAAAAACTGCAGTGAAAGATGTTAATTACAGGAACGTCCTCATTATCCACGCTTCTTTTATGAGGACCTAGCTCCCTTTTCTTGCTGTTGACTCCCGGTTATATGAATGTTGTGAAAACATAAGATACAAGTGAGCACAAAGTACAGGGTGAAGCTGTTCAGATATCAGTCTGAGAAGCATTCAGAAGAAAAATGAGAGAAAACAGTGATTAAAAAGAGGAGTTAGCTTTGCTGGTTAGTTTCCAGGGTCAAAAGGTTGGATCAACTTAAAGCAAGTCAAACTCCCCTTATTTTAAGAAGCTGTGAAGCTATGACTCAGTATGCAGGACTAGCAGTAGTCTTTCCCTGAAGGTGTCAAGCTTAGAACTGCTCAGTTGTGTCCCAGCCACTTCATGCTTCCATGTGGTGGCCTGTTAGTGTGCAGCCTGCTCATTCCTGCTCATGTGGATGGACTTCTGTGGTGCAGTTTTCTCCAAGTTTGTCTCAGGCCTTACCTCTGTTCATGCATCCACAGGCATCTTGTTGCTTCAGAAACCAGCTGACCCTTTTCTTATAACAGCAGCATGCTCTGTTCCTTCTCCTGGGAGCTCTTTTGGCTGCCAACTCAACCTATTTGAGCTTGTGTCACAGCAGGGATGGTTTCTAACTCTGTGGGGGCTTGTTTGTCTTCAGCTTTTTGTTTTCTTCAGCATTCAGAAATAATTACCGAGCAACTAACAAAAAATAAAAGGCCCTTGAACAGCACAGCAGACAGGGTGGGCTGCAGCACTTCTATTTCTGATTCTTCGTTTATTTTGTGACTGTGGGGGTGTTGTGCTGCCTCTTTCCCTTCCAGTCTTTTTCTGCCTTATTTGTTCAGGCTGTGAATAATCCATGTTAGGAACTCTCTGATGTATCTGTATTAGTATTTTGATCAAACGAGCTCCAATTTTTGTTGTGGATTCCAGGCTCTATTGTTGAATATGTTGGGTTCACAGGCTGCTCCTGTGCTATCCTGAAAAAGTGACCTTGATGGAAGATGATCTTGACAGAAGCTGATGGACGTGTTTGTGGCCAATGCTGAAGGAGATGTCTGGCTTTCTGGCTTAGTAGGTATGACCTGAATTTCCTATGACAATCATACAATGACCAAGAGCCAAACACCAATATCTTTTTACAGATAACCTTGTTCAGGAGAGAGTAATTCATGTGAGATTTTTCACAGTTTATATGTAACAAAATACTTAAGAGAATATTTTCAGTCTATATGCATTTTCAGATACTGCCATTTGTCATGAAAGCATTCTGTGCCAGGGCATCCTGTGCCCCTCTCAGCAATCTTGGTCTGAGCTTTTCCTTTGTCGGTACGAACATGTACATTGCCAGTGCTCAAGGAAGTGGAATTGCATTAGGAGTTCTTCATTTATTATAGTATAGATTTGTCTGTGTAAGGTAAGTTGAGAACATCCTGTAGAACAAAGCTGCTGCTGAGTGTCATGACGGTCATTAGACCTGAAAGGGGTGGAGCTGAGTTTATTCACGTCAAGTTTTAACTCAGAGGACAAGCCAGAAGAAATATCTTAAGTCTTTCTTGGCACAAATGGAAGTACCTGAGCCTTCAAGTCCTCCTTTGCTTGAACTCCCTTCTTAGGGCTGAATCATGCAGCCCTTCCTAACAAATAACTTTCATTCTCTGCTATGGGACCATCACCTGCAGAGGATTTGCAGATGCAGAGACTGTTCACACAGCATTGTGTGGACTCCATATATAGACCTGTGATAGTACTGGTGATAAGATTGCTTTGATTCACCTATCACCAGGTAGGAGGTGGGCTAAAACACTTTATTCCACAGGGACAGTCCTTTCTCTGTACCATGCTTAAATTTTTTCATGTGCTTCCTCTTCATTAATCTGACTATTTCACTGTCCATCCACTGAAAAAGATTTCTCCCTTGTGGTTTGTTGGTATTTACAAGTGTAAGACTTGCTCTTGAGCTGCATGCAATTCATTTTTAATAAGGAGTAACATATACTGAAAGCACTTATAAATGTTCCAAGCCTGTGATTCTTAATTACGCTATGTGTATTCTGTGAAATACTGCTATCCTTCACACTCTTTTTGCTTGCAGAGTTACAGTACATTATGTAGTAGCAATAAATGTTAAATAACCTGCCCACCACCCAGCCCCACTTTGTGGTGCTTGTATAATTACAGAGGCTTTTGGAAATTGCATTGCAAGGCTCTGATTTGATGGCAACATGTGAACATTTCACTGTAAACACGCTTTCATTACATGAGATTTCATTACCAGAGGTTTCTGCTCTAATATCCTCTTTCCTTTGAGGATCAGGGCCAACAATGCAGTAACCACATTGTTAGCAGGAGCAAGGTGAGATTAAGTGTGTGGATTCCATTGATTGGAATGCTTCAGAGTCAGGGTGCTAAATATTCCTTAATAAGTGGGAGCTCAGCTTGGCACTATGTGTAATGACTGTACAGAAGCATTTGAATTATGTTGCCTTGAGTATGTTGGAAAAAAAAAGAGCAGAGTAAGATTGATATCAGATTCTTCACCTTTTATTTATCCCTGTTATATATGGTTAAGCTACTGATCTCGTGTGGGCGTCTTCCTGCAGAGGCTGTGTGTATCAGCTGCCACTCTTTGTTGGAATGGGGCTATGACTCCTGATGTCAGCTGGCTGAGCTTCACACTTACAGTTAGTACTCGGGCTGTAAAACAAATGCTTCTATAGCTTGAAACATGCAAATATATTTCAAAGAGCAGGCATGTAACCATGGAGTTTGTGAGAAGCCACAAAGCCCCACAGCTCTCGGGGCATGATGTGGATTTTAGCAGAGGGCTGTTTATGCCAGCACCACGTTGGGCCCGCTGGACTCTTGCTCTTCTACAGAGCTCCTGAAAATGGTTCTCTTGTCTCCTAACAAAACTCTGTTAGCATCCTTGTTACTCCAGTGTGTGCCCCCTTGTAATTAACAGTTCACAGATGCCGTGTTTTCCTCTTAGATATTTCCCTCCCCTCTGTTTTTGCCTTGTTTCCCTTTGTGAGTTGGTGAGGCAGTGCTGAGCTTGGTACTGGCTTCCCTTGACAGTAAGCATTAAGCTGTAGCAAGCATCTCCCTCAGACTGTTAATTGTCTTGGAGTAATTCATTAATTACTTGCTTTTTGCCAGCTACATTTCACAGGTGAAAGCCAGGCTGAGATCGTGTGCTCCCTTCCAGCCATGGCTGGGCCCATGGTGCTAACCTTTTCATTCATTCAGAAATTGTTTTCCTGTCTGTGTGTTGTGGAAAGACTCAGTTGCATCAACACGTGCAGGTTGCTGCTGCCACAGAGGTGATGGGCACTGAGCAGGCGCTATCTGGCACGAGGTAAGGTGGACTGGAACATGCTTGTTGGGTCATTTTGTGGTCGTGTGTCCCAGGCACGCCAGGCATTTCCAGGCATGCAGCCGTGTGCCAGTTTGTGTTTCAACTGCTTTAGTAAGTTGACTTAATTTGCTTCACCATTTTTAATGCAACACAGATTTCTAATGGTCTGGATCAAGGCAGGTTGGAGGGCAGATTCTCCTGAGATCGTAGTCCCCCTTCTGGGGCAGACTTTATCAGTTTTGATCAACAATGGCACCTCTAGCCTTTACAACCAGTTAATAGTTCTCCAGTTTTTTTTTGTTTTTTGCTTGTGGCCTGGCCTTGACTCCTCCTCTCTGGAAGCTACTATGTTTCCACTACCTGGAGTGAATTTCAGGTCTGTCCTATGGGACCCAACCTGGGGCCTTGTTTGTGTCTGTTAGAGCAGGAAAAGCTCTAACAAAAGCAGGTGGCCCTGTATTGAAAGACGAGGATGAAAAGTCAGTAGAGGTCTGAGGTAGTGACATGACCTCTGTGGACAGCCCTGTGTAGAGCTATGCAGTAGCTGTCCTTCTGGAAACATATCGCAGTTTTGCAAGGCTGTGGGCTGCAGCCTTTCCTTGCTGCCTCTTCCTCCACCTTGTGAGACACTGCTGGGCTGACTCATGCTGAATCCTGCAGCAGAGCTGCTTTCCTGGAAGTCAGAGGTGGGCACACAATCTGTTTTACAGATGCTGTATTGGCTTTTAAGGGAGCCTCTCCTTTCATCAAACTCCCCACGATCAGACATGATAGGTTCAAAAGCCCTTTGCAGTGCATCAGGACCTCTCCCCTTCCCTCACCTCAGAGCCATCCAATCTTTCTGCAGCCTCATATCAAAGCGCTGCATTACAAAGCATAGCAAAGGTTGGGTGGTATTGTATGTGCAACAACTGCAGCTCAGCTTTTATCCTAAATATGTATATATTGTTTTCAAGTCTGTGTAAATGAGGAAGTTCTAATGAAACCTAAAAATATGAGCAGTGTTGACCTTCAGGAGATGTTTCCTATCCCAGCAGCTAAACTTGCGCTGTGGTTGCTGCTGCTTTTCCTGGCTGCAGACACAGAGAGAGGCTGAAATGAGCAATCAGCTTGTTTATGGCAGGTTTTAGTGCTCCTCTAGTATAATAAAAGAGGCTTTAGCAGAAGGGATTTGGTTCTCATGTACTTCAGTGTTTTCTGCTCTGTTTTGCTCCATAAAACCCAGACTCTTGTTTACAAGAATTAGCAGCTTCCCAAGGTTTCTGCTGATTTTGAGGAATCAACCCCTCGCAGCTATGTGACACCACCATGCAGCTCCCTCCCCACCCGGTACTTGCAGAATGACTGTTCCCTACGTGCGGTTGAGCACTTGGATTAAACACCTGCACAAAACAATTGGCAGAACCCAAAGGGCGGTTAGAGGCTCCATATCCTGTTTGGGAATCACTTCAAGTGAAATTAATGAATCTTCTCTGCACGCAGACTTTTTAAAAAGAAATCTGTTTTTATATGTGCAATTAATCCCAAGCAGTTGCTGTGCGGTATGTACTATTAGACAGCAGTAAGATAGCAGCTTTACTGCTTTTAATTCCATGGGGTGTGTAGCATTTTAGACAACAGCATTTAAGACGACAAAATCCTCACATAACTGGTGAATGTGACAAACACACATAACTGATGTCCATTTACTCTTTCTTTATTTTGGAATGAGGGAGGAGAATTTCCTGTTTGAAAGGTATTTAACACTGACATAACCTGTGGCTCTCCCTGTGTTACATAAGTATTGTATAGAGCTGAATTATTTTCATGGCAGAGATTCAAGTAAAGAAAATTTCCACCAGAATTTGTGTGCTGATTCACACAGTGCTTCCAGCTCTTGTGATATGATCACGAGTCTTGTGATATTTGGTATTCTGTCTTAAAGCTCCAGACCCACTCATCATGGGAGTGTTTGAATCTCAATCCCTTTTTTTTTTTTTTTTTTTGTTGGATTTTTTTGAAGCCTGTCTAGTTCTTGTTTTTTTGGAGTTTGATTCTGGTTTTTGAGTGACTAGGTTCGGTGTCAGGAAGAAGCGTAAGCTGGCCGTGCACATTTGTTTGTGGTTTGATTCTTTAGCCTGGTGTTCAGAGGAAGGCAAAATGACTTTATTACAGAGGATGCATTTTAATACATTAGTACATAGACTGTGGATTACTTTACCACAGCCCACTTCACATCAAACCAGTGCTTATCCCAGGATCTTCTACATGCATAGGAGCAATTAAGTTCCTTTTGGTCTGGCAAGTAATTTAGAAAATAAGTCTCTGGACAAAGATGACCTGAGTCTTGTGTTGTAGAGAGTTCTTGGTTCTGTGTCAGCTGGCTGAGTATAATGAATCCTGGTGGATCCACTATACTTACTACTTCTATACATGTGATCCAAAATGAGCAATGGTATTTTAAGCTTATGCTACTGTGGTAAAAATCTGCTTTTTCATTTTTAGCTGAAATCTAATTTCAGCTTTATTTTCACTTTATTTTTTATTTTATTTCTATTTATTATTTTATTTAACTATTTTTCTTTCTTGTAGTTTTGTTTCAACTGTGCCAAGCAGAACTGCATAACAAAAATGAAATTTTAGTTGAATATTTAAAATAAAACTGAAATGATGGACCCACAACAGTGTTTTAGAATCAAGCTGCTAAAATCCACGGGCATTCACAGATTTGCTGCTTCTTGTGAAGAAGCAAACCTGTCTGTCATCTGTTACTAAACTTTTCTCAGCCCAGGCTAAAGGGATTTTGCCCTGTTTACACTAAGCTGGACAATACAGTCTGTCATGACGCTAGATGTGCCGCTGGGGCCAAAAGATATCTAAATACAGATAATGGAACAACCTGTCTGATGCTAGTCTTAAATCAGGAAAGGCCTGTAGATGGTGCTGTAATCCAGCTGGAAAAAACCTGCCTCTTACGAGGCTGGCTGGAGTTTTCTTAGTCCTTCTCGGAAGTTAAACTCAGATCTTTTTTGTTTAATTTTGTATGTGAAGAATTTGGAGTCTTAAGTAACCATAGAAAACTCGCAGCACTTGAGATGAATATGTATAGAAACCTGCAGATAGACTCGGAGGCAGTGGCATACACCTTTACCTTCTTCCTGGTTTGAGCCTAACCTCACCAGAGCAGCACCATCGAAGATTTCTGAGCAAATTGTGCCATTGACTCATCTACATTAATCTGAGGAAAAGACTGAATGTCATAGAAATTCAGGGGTCTTGCATGAGGACCTTTCTCCAGGGAGAAGCTGAGGGTCTTTCTCCAGGAGAAGCAAATGACTAAAGGAAGGCCAACATGATGATTTGGGTTTTTCATCAGCCTCACTTTTCAGCCACCTCGCCCTCCCAAGAAGCCTCCCAAATCTACCCTGCAGCTTACAGTGCACCGGGCTCAGCTGTGCATATCCCGTCTGTAGGATTTAAGAGTGCCAAATTTACCAGTTAAGAAGATTTTAGGAGAAATAATTTTGCCAAAGAGTTGGCTCTGTCTCATTCTGAGCCTCCCTCAGTAACTGCAGGCTCAGTGTCTCCCTCCATGACTGTGAGTTATTATTGGATTCTTTACTCTCTTTCATAAACTGCTGATTGGTGGCAGATTGTTTAGCAGCTGCCACCTGCTATAGTGCTTGTCGAATAAATTTCCCTTTTTAGTTCTAGAATAGCCTTGGTCTGGTAACAGCTCTGGAGGCATTTAAGGGAGAAAGGGACAGATAACATTTTTTGGCAGAGTTCAGTACTGGTTCAGTGTGATTCTTCTGTGAGTCTTGAGTCCAAAACCAGTAAAACATGTGAATATGCATGTTAAGCATGATTAATCTCCTCTCTATTCAGCAAGCATTTAGACATGTGCCTGAGTTTGGCCCATTTTTCCAGTATGCAAGTGCTTTCCTGACCTGCAGTTTTTCGTAGTCTGGAGCCAAGCTTGAGTGCTCTGCTGAAACAGGGCTTTTGTGAATCCTGAATGGCTGTTGGAGATTGTTTTGTGATTGAGATGATGCTTGAATCCCCAAGAGACCATGTAAGTCCCTTTAATTTAAGGAGACACTATAAGGAGAACACTTGTCTTTTGAGGATGTTTATTTTGGGATATTGAAGTGGTGGAAGATCCTGATGCAGGAGGCAAATGCTTCTCTGCAGGCTGGTCTCAGCACAGAGAGAGTCCTGGTGCCTTCCAGTCTTGATGTTAATCTCAGGGAGCCCAGTTAGTTACCATCTGTACCCACAAAATCCCTTCCTCAGAAAGGTTCTGGTGGCTTTGAGAAGAAGGGTGAAGAGGGAAATGGCAGAAAGAGAGCAGCTCAATTCTTAAAGGTATTATGTATACAGGAAGGCTGGAGGGGTAAGGGATCTCTGAGAGGACACCTATTTTTTTTTTTTTTTTCCCCCCTTCATCTCTTGGTATGTCTTGGCTGACAGAGTGAATCCTCCCAGCGTGTCCAACCCACTCAATGCAGCTCTGAAGCCGCTTCTTCCAGGAAAAACTAAGCATCTGTTTAAGTACGAAATCTGATTTTTTCCAGCAGAAAGTCCAAGTGGAAGGAGAAAATTAGCACGATCCTTTCCAAGTATAGGTAACTGGGCAGCATCTTCCTTTTCACTGTGGTAGGAATCAAGGCTGTTTTGGTACAAATCAAGGCTGCTTAGAATTAAATAGGTGGGTGGTGTCAGCAACTGATGGATTCATCTCCCATAACAGCTGCCATCTCTTTTTTTTTAGGGGAACTTTCTAAAAAGCAATAGTAGGAGGGGGTAGTGCCCATTATGCTGGCCAGCATCCAATTTGGATAATTGCATTCTGCCTACCTAAAATTGTAATGGCATGTTTGTGCTTCCCAGCTCTGTAATGCCTGAGGACTCTTTGCCTGGAACTTGCTGTTTAAATATGAAGTTACTAGTTGAGTCGTCAACATTTTATTTTATTCTGCATTTCAATCAACAAATAATGGTTCATAGTCAGGTAGCACAGACCCTTCATAATAATATTGTTTTAGTGGATCCACACTAATAACGTAGCTTAAACATTTCAAGGAGAGTGTTTCATATAGCCAAGCTTTCAAAGATGTGAACCCTCAGTGATTTAACTTGCAGCGATTACCACACAACAATCTGAAAATCAGGTCCTTCACATCTAGTAGTTCAGAAATATCATGAACCAACTTGGATTAGCATGTTACAACTGTCCCATGCTCTCAATTTCAAAATTAAGGTAACCTGCTCGTTAAATTACATATATTTCAATTTATTAAGAAAGTAGCACTTAAAGATCTAAATAGAATTCAGTCAGGTGTTGTTTTTTTTTTTAATGTCTTGGTCAAAGTCACTGATTTATCTCTCTCTGAACTTTCAGAAAGGTGTATGGAGCCAAGATCAGACTAACAGATTGATTAGGTTGTATGTAGATTAAAAAGATGCGGTTGCACTGAGTACTGCCCATGGGATCAGCGCTAGGCAGAGGCCTAACGCTCACTGCCTGCTCTGGCTGAGTAACGTTGGGCCTCCTCACACCAACATCACAGGACCTTCTCCTTGGGGAGATGCTTACAAGGCTGAAGAACCACAGTAAACCTTCCTTCCAGACTTCCAGCTTCCACATGCTGGCTGAGATTCAGGCAGTTGGAAAAGCAATCTGCATAAAAGAGTGAGGAAGCCTTTTTAAACCTGTCATCCCTGCTCATCGATCAAAGATTATGATCCTACTTCCTCATTGTTTTATGGAGAGCATTTGTTTGTTTAGTACTTTGGCAGCTATCGGTACATAAGCAATGCATATGCTATAAATATACCCATTATCCGAAGGCCCAGATCTGCAAGCAGTGCCAGGCACAGCACTTACTGCCATGAAGCTGATAGAAGTGCTCCAACCAATAAGCACTGTACTTGACAAGGTATTTAGATTTTCATCTTTCTTCAGCACAAAAGAGGAAAAGATGAAACCTATCCTATCCAGACGCCTAAGAGAGTAATGCCATCAATTGCTGCAACTTGCTGGTGAAGAACAAGCGGGTAGGTGACAGCGCCAAGTGGAGTATGGAGACACAGCTCAGGTATGGACACAAGTGAAGTGTGGTAGCTGGCATGACAGAAGTCAGTGCCCTGCATCAGAAAGCAAGTTGTGTGGAGCATGTGAGGAAAATGGTAACAGCTGAAACAGATCAGAAAGCAGGTAAGGGAAAGAGAAGACATTGGTGAGGAGGTGCCAGAGGGTTGAGTAGGAAAGGATATTCAGCCTGGCCAAGGGAGAGGGAGATTGTGAAGAGGGGAGGTGGTAAGAAAAGGAGCAGGTCTTGTTCACGTATCCAGTTCTTTCACTTTTGCGGGCTCTGCCTTGTATTGGGGAGCATAGAGTCAGGGGGGCCTCACTCAGTGATGGGCACAGTGGGGATGCACTTCTCACAGTACCCCTCTGCCAAGCCATGTGCAAATTGTCTTGAGACTGTTAAACTCACAGAAACTTAGTATTTTGTCACGCTTTTTGTACTTTGTTAGGGGGATTTTGTTGCATGAAGGAATAAAACCATGCATTGTGGTCACAAAGATTAGTTGTTAGACCTGTTTATGCACACAGCCATCCAACCACTGTTATTTGCATCCACATAAACAGAAGCTATGTTAAGGTTTGGCTGAAAATCAAGCCCATTGTGAGCTGCCTAGAAGGCTTCAGCAGATGGGAGCCATATAAATAAAATGTGGTGTCGTTATTAACTGGCCCAGCAGTTCGGCGCATTGCTAACAATGATTATTTGAAATGACATGATGACTGTTCTATCTTGAAAGGTGAGTTTATCTTTTATACCGGACTGAGGCATTTAAAAGCAAAATACGCAGTCCTTCCTCTTCAGGGGCAATGATGCTTTGTATCCCATTGTTTCCTGCAGTGTATGAAAGAGGGAGCTGCTGCACAGGTTGGATTAACTTCAGTGCCAATTATATTAGCAAATTCATGTTACAACCCTGTAGGGCTGCTTTAATTTACATCCATCCTATTTTGGCACATACTTTCTCAGTCCTAGCCCCAGTAACAATAGACTGTGCTTTGCTATTTTGAGATAAAGATATAGCTAATTTAAACAAAGCAAACTTTTTGACATTGATCTGTCTGACTCTTACAGCACCACTATGTCCTATGTCAGAACAAAATACAGACTTGTGCACACAGCACACCAACATTTGGCTGTGGAAAAAACCAAGCTGCTCCTATACATGTGAACCCATGTGAGCAGAGATAAATAATTCAGTTTCCTCAGTGTGATTCATGTTTCCTGACCAGCACTAAAATCCTCAGTTAGGAATTACCTCTTCCTGGAATGGCCTGTGGTGACCAGCTCTTTAAACCAGGGAGAGACAACCACTCATGCCTCCAAAATGGCAGTTTTTTTATTTCTCTTCTGTATGACATCTCCCCCTCCTCCAGTTCAGCCCTACATGTTTTTCCTAGGCTTTTTCTTTCTTACTCATGAGATGGTTCTTGCTCTTCATGTTCCCCTCTCCATCCCACTAGCAGGAATGAAAGCATCTTTCTAGGTTTTTAACCCATCTCATTACCTGGGCGTGGTTGCTCCATTTTCATTTTTTACCAGAGATGATTCTTCCCAGCACTGATGAGATCCTGTTGATGCCGGGTATCTGTGGCCCAGCTTTATCATTCCAGCAGCTGAATTCTGTTTCTGGAATATTTCACAGTTCACTTTCATTGAAATAATTCTCTTGTCAAAGTACAGATTGAGAAAGTGAGATTTAAAGTCTAATGGCAGAGGTAGTCTGCAGAAGCAGCCCAAAGTTGCATATGGGTTACTTTTACCTCGATGTCATTAGTTCTCAAAAGTGCCTTTTGCTATGTTTGGAAGTATGGCACTTGGAAATTTACGGAAATCTCACTGTTCTGGTTTCAGCCGGCAGGCTGGGAAACCCCACACAGCTGTTCGCTCACCCCCCCCCTCCTCCCAGCTGGGAT
>WBMW01000027.1:377741-470065 GCA_013396635.1 Penelope pileata
ACAACTTCATACCAGACACTGTGAGAGAAGTAACTTCTGTTAGAAACTAAGACACTCACTGAGTTAGAAAACCTCTGAGTAGTAAAGGTGAGTTCTCAAGTGATGACTAGAAAGTAAATAATGAAAGCTTAGGGAAAAGATGCTGTTGAAGGTGAGCAAGGAAAGAATAAACTTCAGGAGAGCCTCCTCCAGCTCTACTGTTCCCATGTCTTCCTCCAGAGCGTGTATCAGCTGGATATGAAGAAACCTACCAGCTCCTGAACAACTCTCCTTCCAGTGCAATACTGAACTTCACACAATCTTCTCTCCTTATGTTCATATATGTCTTTCTCATCAAGCTTAGCGTATAATGATCAAATGCTGAGGGAGTTGGTATTTAGGGACTGCAGAATGGAAGCCAACCTTAGCCAGACTGTGTATTGCTTAAGTTCTCATGTCCTTTAGCTTGCACCTTGGTTGGTTTTTATCTTTTTTCCAACAGTGCCTCAGAAATATAACCAAAAAGAACTAGTGCTTCACTGCTAACAAGAAAGCAGAGATGACTCACTACTACTAAGGGTGAGTTATGTAGAGTAATTATATTTTAGTAGATCTGTTTATGAGTTACTTTCCCAGACACAGAGATATTAAAGCTCATCCTCACAGCCCTGCCTGTCACCTCCTCCAAAGCTGCAGAAGCTGAGCCTGCCGTACCATTAGCACTGCCACCAGCCTTGGCATGCACACAGAGCATCACATGTGTGGGGACCCACAAGCACATACACACATAGACACGCACCTGGACTGCAAAGGTGAAGAATATTTTTATGACATTATTTTTATGATAATCTATTTCAATGGTTAATTTAGTTTAGGGCACTGATTTATAACAAGTTTATAGATCTTTTTTACTATTCTTTGTTGAATTATAGAGGTGGCATGTGTGAAATGGAAGTACTTGGCCTATTGTTCTGCTCCTCACGCAACCAGTATAGTTGAGACAATAAAAAGATCTATAAAATTAATATATACAGAGAGAAAGGGACAGAGACAGAGAGAATATGTAACGCTTTAGAGTCTGATAGCAGGTTTATCTCTCCCAGAGAGGTTAAGACTCAAAATTTACTTGTAGAAATACCAAAGAGATCTTACCCTCTTTTGTGGAGAGAAATGACTTCTAAGAATCCATACTAAGATCTCCATTATTTATAAAGCCTATTTTCATGGTGTAATTTTTAAAAATATTTTTTAGGCTAAAACTGTATTGCTTTGCTATCTGTCTGGAAGTAGGAAGACTTTTACAGAGACATAACTGCACCAAGATTTCAGCTCCTAATGTTTTTATACCAGTACAATTTATCACATTTAAGTATACATGCATGTGAATACACATACCATTATAGACGTATTTATACATCTCTCAGTAAACTCAATATGTACTTACACATTAACTATAATAGCATTTTTATCTTACCTTTGCTAAACAACGTTCAGTATGTACTAACTACATAGCTGCCCTCAGCTCCCTATTCTACCTCCCCTGAGGCTTTTTCTGCTAGATCAGACCATTGAAAACTTATGTATTTAAGGTCTGGTGCCTCAGACTATTTTAAGACTTACTGGCTTTCCCTCTGTGTTTATAATAGTGTTTGCTTCTAGCCCTAGGAGATGCTAGTAGCTTTTCTTCCATCTGTATCTGAATGAGTAGGGAACAGGGGAATTTTTACCTGTTTCTTCTTTAGAACTTTCTTTAGTTATTAGCCTGTATGAGATGTCAGTGAGATTAAACAAGGTATAAAATTCACTCCAAAACAGTACAAGTCCTGTGCTTTGCATCATTAATGCATTTCCTTTGACTGACTTGGTTTGTTCCTGTACCAACAGCAATAACAGTGCTCTTTTTCTAGTTTGGTCAGAGGTATACTAAAATAATTCTAAGACAAGGGTTTAACAAAACCTTACAATGAAATATGATCAAGGCAATTAATTCACATTAAAATGGCGGAGTCACTTCAGAGCCATTGTATCTCATTCAATGTGTACAGATCTCTCAGATCTCCAGTGACATATTTTCAAGTTCCTGCTACTTTAAACTCTTCCCTTTCCTCAATCCCTCCTTTTTGATTAGTTCCCTATATGTTAAATTAAGTAAACAAATAGTGGCTAGACACTTGTGAAGCCAGTCGATGTCTTGTCTTCTCGTGCATAAAGGACAGCAACCTTCTTCAAATAATCTATTCATGTACCATCCTTCTGCAGAGTGTAAATATATGGTAATATGAGGTCTGTCGTCTTGTCACAACACGTCACCACTTCTGTTTTTACAAAACAGAATAAAAACACCAAATATAATATTGCAGCCAAATGGAAAGAAAATTCCTGGTTTCTACTGTCAGAGAAGAAAGGCAGAACAATGACTTCAATAGGATTGCAGTTTATCTTGTTAGGGTATTCCACAGAGCAGTCTAGATTGAAGGTAATGGACGCTGATAAATGATTTTCTTTTTGTCCTGGTTTCAGCTGGGACAGAGCTTATTTTTCTTCATAGTGTCTGGTATGATGCTATGTTTTGGCTTTAGGAGAAGAATAATGTTGATAACACGCTGATATTTTAGTTGTTTCTGAGCAGCGCTGTACAGAGCCAAGAGCATTTCAATTTCTCAGCTTCTTTGCTGCCCTGGCAGCAAGGGGTCTGGGGGGCATAAGGAGTTGGGGGGGGTGACAGAACTAGGACAGCTGACCTAAACTGGCCAAAGGGATATTGAATACTCTACAACATCATGCAAAGAAAAGTCTGAAGAATGGTGGAGAGTTGGCTGGGGACAGCAGCTGCTGCCTGGGGACTGGCTGGGCATTGGTTGGTGAGTTGTGAGCGATTGCTTGTGTATCACTTGTTTTGTGTGTGTATATATCTGTATAATTATCATTACTATTACCTGTTTTTTTTGCTCTTCCTTTTCTGTGTTAGTAAATAGTTTATTTCATAGGACCATAGAAACACAAGGTTGGAAAGGACCTACAAGATCATCTAGTCCAATCATCTTCCTATCACCACTACTACCCACTAAGCTACTAAATCATATCTCGTAGCACCTCATCCAGATGCTTCTTGAACGGTGCCAGGGATGGTGACTCCACGAAACTGTCAGCCATGAGTTCTACTTCTTTTTTTTTTTTACTTTTCTCTACAGAAACATAAATAAAAAACTTGCAAGATCCGGTAAGGCCAAACAATTGGAGAAAGGATTTTAGTGCCTAGCAAACTTATAAAGAAGGTTAATAAAAATGAACATATGCTTGGACTCTAAATCATTCAAAGATAGAGACAAGAACAGCCAAGCATGGGGAGTTGGTCTACTAACTAACTGTTCTGTAAAAATATTCACCATGGCTTACTGGTGCAGACATCTTGAGCTAATGGTCATACATCAAAACTTCCTAATACTTTTACTTCCTAATATTTTTTTTATTTCCAAGTCAACTTATTTCCATCAGACACTAAATTCCAAATACCTATAGCAGTAACATCATAGATGATGGCCATAGGCAAGGCAATATTCAGGTATCACAGAATTGTAGGGGTTGGAAGGGACCTCTAGAAATCAAGTCCAAATCCCCTGCCAAAGCAGGTTCCCTAGCACAGGTAGGTGTCCAGATGGGTCTTGAAGATCTCCAGGGAAGAAGACTCCACAACCTCCCTGGGCAGCCTGTTCCAGTGCTCTGTCACCCGCACTGTGAAGAAGCTCTTTCTCATGTTGGTGTGGAACTTTCTCTGCTCCAGTTTTAAGCCATTTCCCATGCAAATTTTTGTCAGAGGATAAATACTTGCAGATAGCATATTGGGGCAAAGAGGCTTTGTCCAGTTTGTTTATTTTTCTTAACAAGCTTCTGCTAACAGATCAGTTGCTGCTGGTTTTCTGAATGCAGTGTTTCCCAGGGTTGTGGTTTGACCCAGTAGATAGCTAAGTACCACACAGTCTTTTGCTCACCCCCCCAACCCCCAGTAGGATAGAGGAGACAATTAGGAGGAAATACAGTAGAACTTGTGGATTGAGATAAAAACTATTTACTAAGTCAGAAAATAAAGTAAATAGAAATAGCAGTAGTTATATTCAAAGAGATACATAAAGCAAGGGCTCTCCACCCACCAACCGACTCCCAGCCAGTCCCTGAGCAGCAGCCCCTCCCTGGCTAACTCCCCTTCCTTATATTTACATGATGTCATATGGTATGGAATATCCCTCTGGGTGGTTTGGGAGAGCTGCTCCAGTCCTCTCCCCTCCCAGCTTCCTGTGCCCTCCCAACCTCTTTGCCGGCAGAGCGATATAAGAAGTTGAGAGACTGAAATGTCCTTGGCTCTGTTCAATGCTGCTGGGCAACAATATACGCATAAACAATTGGTATGTCATCAGCTTTTTTGACTTTCTAGAACCAAAAGATAGCCTCATATCAGACACTATGAGAAAGACAAATACTGTCCCAACTGAAATCTAAGACAAGCAGAAAGAAAAAGGTGTGCTTTTTTGGTCTTAGAAGCTGCTTGTTTTGGGGATACAAAAATAAGAGGTGCGCTCACATCACATAAGGATATAGTTTCATTCTTTATTTTGCACCTGAACCTCCTGTCAGCAATTGCTTTATATCTAACTCCTGTCAAATGACAATCTCTGGTAAGGCTTGTAATGCTTTCCAGCTGATAGTCAGAAATTAATGGATATAGAACCAAATAGTTAAACACCTATTCCAGTGATTAGGTTTGCTGACCTTGCATCAGGACATTATCGTGCAGATATATAGTGGTGTAAATGGATGGAAGCTGGGTAGGATCACTCAATTATCAGGAGGGTGGGGACTGTCCTGGCCCCACAGCTCACAGTAAGAAGCATAAGGACCTTTTGGTTGGAGAAAGGACAGACTGAGTCATCTGTGTTCCAGGTGAAAGGGGGGGGGAATTTAATCCTCCTGCAACTTCTTGAAGAGTTAACAGAAGGTAAATTTCTGAGAGTACTCCAGCTTTAACAGAGTTGTCTCTGGCTACATTGAGGACCTACAATCTCTTTGGGGGATGCGTGCTTTAGCAGTTGAGTTGCTTGTGTGTTTGCTGAGCTCTTTCACCACAGCGATGGAAACTTAACCTGTGACTTGAATTGACCATTGGAAGGACCTATCGGGAAAGATGGGTAGGTTTACTGTCAGTTGAGATCTTTAAACCAAGCTGAGTCTTTCTAAATGGCGTCTATTAGTCTTTCCTCTTTTACTATCTTTCTTGTTGTTGAAAGTGGTAGAAAATGTTTTTGCGTATGTGATAGCAGGAAGATGACAAGTTTAGTACATTTTCTTCTCTGTTAAGGAAAAGTGTTTAAAAATATTTATTAGGTCTAAGGAGCACTCATCTGAGTCCCTTTTTCACCAGTTCATCTTGTAAATAGCTTGATCTGCAGAGAAGCAGGCAAATCCTAATCAGCTGTCTTCTGTAAAGCCTTAACAGTAGAGCTTGCAAAGGTGATAGTCATTTTTATTTTGCTTCTGGCATCTGTCCTCTACTGTCTTTGATGTGGGTAGCTGCCTATCTCACCTGAGCCTTAACCAGCTACGATAAGATCTGCTGAGAGCCTTCCCTCTGGCTAGGTCAGGAGCTTATTTCATTTGGAATCTGTCAGCTGCACGATCACTAATTGTACTACGATAATGAACACTGAGCTAATCGCTGTCCACTTATGTAGAAAACCACATATTGTTCATACGTGCCTGAATTATATTGGAGATTTCCTATTCTCACCTATTGCAACTTCTTTCCGTTAACTTATACAAATGTATTTCAGAGGTGGATGAATGTTGCTCACAGCACATTTCTTCTACACATACAGACTTTGCAGATGAAATTCATGCCCATCATTTGAAATTTCTATACGCTCTTCTCTGTAGAATTCTTTGCAGGAACCTTTTGACAACAACTTTGGGTCTGTAAGGGGCAAATAACATGAAACACGTTTCTAATGAGCAATAATTACAGGTTTAAATAGTTGGCACAATCAGTGTTCAGTGATTTCATTATTAGATGGCGCTGTAATTTATGCTAATCCTGATAACGGTTCCGGATGAGAGAGGTCCAGACATAGGCGATTGCACTGCAATTATTTACACCCTGTATTTCTGAAACAATAGATATGGTAATTTGGAAATCAGATGACTGTGATTTCATTTATTCTGGTAGGAAACACGTGTAACAAGTTGTGTCAACAACTATAAAATTAAATAGGATTATTTGATTTCTAATTCTAGGTTTATTCCTTGTTAACTTTCTCTGCCCTAAAAGACCCATGATTTGAAGAAATCACAAGAAGGGAAAGGGAGCTTTTATTATAGAGAACATATTACATTTTTTTTCACACCCTGTTGTAAAGCTTGCGTTTGGCTAGAGGTTCTCAGTGCAAGCAAAAATGGGGGCTGAACTTCATGAGTCTGCTTTTGTCTAGCTATCGACTTTGCCATTACTGCAAAAAAGTTGAAGTGTTCTACCTCTCTAAACCTTTTCCAGCCATTTCTAAGTGACTGGATTCTTGTGCTTCCTAGCCCCAATGTTCTTGGGCAAGGAGACCATCAGTAAACAGTGAATTTTCAAATGAAAACATACAGGTCCTATGAGTGGCAGGGCATCCCGCCAGTTCTGTTCAAGAAAGCATGGCGGAGGACAGTGCTTGGGGGGAGAACCATGTTAAGAATCTGGTCTGCAATGGCTGGTGTTTCCTGGTGACTGGCATCTGAGGGCTTGCATTGTGTGAGCTGCATTACTCCATCTAGAAATGACACTCGTGACAAGATATATCCCTAACTGCTGTCATGTCCCACCATGCGGGTATAGACATGAAAAGATAACTGGCTGCTAAATGGCAAAGTTATCGATAGAAATCTTGGAGGATAAAATGCATTAAATGATTGTCAGTCCCCTAGAACTGAAGTGCCAAGACTCCTCCATGAACTTTTCTGCATGCCATTCCTCTTACAAGCAGCTGCAAGTTAGATCTTCCTCCCTCTTCAGATTAAACCTGACACTGAGCATTCCCATAGGCCTATAGCTCTGCTACATGTGCAGAAGGGAGTACACCGCAGAGGCCTGGGGGAAAAGAAAGGGAGGCTGGAGTGCTGTCATTATGTAGAAGACTGGGAAAGCTTTTAGCAGGAGCACCTGCACCAAGTCTCAGCTTCATTCCTCAGCACCTCAATCAAGCCAAACAAGTCAATTAAACTGTTCATGTGTTTAAAGTTAAGCCTATCCTACGTGCTTTGCTGAACTGGAAGATCAGGTCTTTGGTATGACTAAGTGGGATAATAGTCTGTTGATTGTTAGAAGTTCCTGGAACAGTCAGAACTCTATTCACTCTGCCAAAACATTATTCCCTGTAATTAGGACAATGAACATCGCTAAACTCCCATTCACTCCACCTTTCATCCATATCTCCTCTGGTGAGCTTGTACAGTCTTTCGTCAATAGACATATCAAATTTATTCCCATTAACTACTGTTACTGCTTTATTCCCACTACTGTTAGTGGGAATAAATGTGTATATTCTAGTAAGGAAGTTTTAGTCCAAAACACAGTCTGGACACTGGTGACTAGCATGCATATACTCTATTTCCTTGTTTTATTACTGTGACTTTCCTGCAGTATCTGCATTGGAGGAAGTCTTTACCCCCTCCAGGCATGTGAATACCTTATTCTAGAGAAGTTTGCATATATAAGTGTTGACATTGAAGAAATTTACTTCCAGAGTTGCACAAAAATGAGTGGAAATTTTAAGAAACTGGATGGCTGCCAAGGTGTCTCTTAGATGTCTTAATTCCTTTTGTAGATTTAGGTCCAATTCCCTGTCTTGGGCAAGAAGCAAGGTGAGTCTGGCCTGGGTGACCAACTGAAGAGGTGTTCCTGGGGACCTGAAAGTTAGCTTCTTGAAAGTTGATTGCCTGGATGGGAAATGATCCCTGAACAATTTATGGTAATGTACATATTTGACAGTGCACCATCATGGAGGATTGAGAAACCATATCCAGAAGCTATGTTAAAACTTATGTGAACTGCTGAAAGTCTTTGAGTAGAGGTGCCTTGCAAGAGAGAGTCTCGCTGTGGTTTTGGTACTTGCTGCTTTTGACTCAGTTGGAATTGCTGAAGATAGCCAATCTTCATGGTATTTGAGTTTCTGTTTCTGGTGATAGCCTGACCTGGAAGGATGAAAGCAGAGAAACTGCAAAACAAAAAAAGAAACCATTAAACCTTCTTGCCCTGGCTTTTTACATCTGCCAATTTTATTCTTTTAAAGCTTTGGACAGATCAAGTCCCAGGTTAATTCCCTCTGTGTATGAAGAAATTTACCTGTATGTTTAGTAAAAATATGAATAGCTGAAGATAGAATATGATTCAATCTTGTATCTTGTATGATAGCTGTTAAAACCAGACTTCAATGTAATCAACCTGTCGTTAGCTTCATATATAACCTATTAACAAACCAACTTTGACTTTACTGTATCTCACTATGTTTAGAAAAGGAGCAGTCCAGTGTCTTGAAATTTTCCAGGAAAATTGCTTCATTCAGAAGCTTACTTTACAAATATAGAAGCTAATTCCAAAGAACTAATCTTCACTTCATAGGAAAATATTCTGTGTTTATCTTCTGAAACCAGTGGATGTAAAACACTCCATGTCAGAAGCTTACAGGATGTAACTTTAAGTGAAGGGGCATGCTTTCATCATGGTTAAGATAAACAAAGACCTAACTTGAGGAAACATGTCCTCTGCATGGAGCCTGTTTTGGAGTTGCTTTCTGTGGAAGTTAGAAATTGCTTTGTTGCTGTGTAATATAAACAATTTTTCAAAACATTGGTGTTGAGCTAGTGATATTTAAGATCACCTCATTAATCATCTTAGGGAGTAACAAAATTATCCTAAGTTCATGGTCTGGCTTTCTAAAGTGGTTAATAATAAAATAGAATGCAGAGTAGTAGTAACATTTAAAATATAGCATTAGTGAACCTTTGGATATGATTAAATATTGATTTGAGAGGACTAGATATGTTATATAAAAAGGTTTTATAATGTTAGAGCAATAATCTGGACAGGTGTACAATGTGGGGAAAAGAAACTGAAAATGTGAACAGTGGTGAGTTTCACACAGAAGAAAGAACTATGCGAAAATGCAAGGAATAGATCTCTGGTTTTGTATGCATTTGAAGAACTGAGATGAAAAGTGGGATTAGGTTGGCCTCTTGCAGCTGCGAGTAAAAATCATAAAACCAAACCACTTTCTTAGATGAAAAGGTACAGATGTGACCCTTGTAGCCTCTGTGATTTATGTGAACTCTTGCAGGAAAGAGCTGCAAAAGAGAAGCAACTCAAGGCGATCTGAGCTTATGCAAGCTGAAGGAGGCAAGGCAGTTGCCAGTGTTAGAAAGAGAAACCAATCTCACCTACAGGGAGGCACAGGAGATAGTCCAGAGGCTGTGGTGAGGAGGAACAGTCATTTTTTAAATTTACTTTTATCCCTCTTGTCACATCAGATGCCAAAGTGAACATGTCCGCTAATTTGAGAATAAGTTTTCCACATGCATCGCTCTCACTTGGTATAAGAACAACAGCTGTGAAAGACCAGCCAAGGAACTGGGTGCAAATGTGAATATTTGAATGTGTTCAGGAGCTTGTGGGGAGAAGAAAAAATGATGGCTATGTTTAGGACTAAATATGGTGTTTTGCTTTTGACCCTGAATGCCTGTGCAAACCAGGAAATCAGTAATATTGAGAAACCTTGTAAATGAGATTATTGTGCAAAGAGAAAATAATGTAAGTTCCTAAGAACCATGCCCTCAGAAATGAAGCAAATTGAACTGAAGCTAAAGGCTTAAATCACTGAAACAGTGTTGTGCATTGTATTTCTGGCTGTTCAGAGTGATTGGAAAAATCCCTATTTCCTCTTGCTGTATTTGGAAATGACTCATGAAAATTCATAATATGAACATGTAAATGAATGCTCTAGTGTCAGTCATCAAAACTGCATGTTTACTTTTTTTTGGTGAACTTTTTGTTCACCCTAAAAGAAGACAAATGACTATGTGCTAAAGTGCCATGTATAATGCTGTGATGAGAAGAAAAATGTGGAAATGAATTTTTTTTTTTTTCTTGATCACTTTCCAAAAGAAGAGCCGCTATGTTTGCAAGGACGTCTGAGTCTCCATGTCCAACTAAGATGCATGACCACACCAGTATCTGTCCCACCCCTTTTTTGGGCAGCCTTAGGACTGGTTTGCATCCTTCTCACTCAAATGCCAGGTTTGGCACTGGCAGCCATTGGATAGGATGATTTGAGGAACATGTGGCAAAGAAGTCTGCAGTGCAATTCATGGATCTGCTTATGATGTTATTTAACCTGGCACTATTTCAGTTTAATTTCATTGACATTAACTGATGTTTTTCCCTAGTACACCATTTACATAAGAGCACATTTGATTTTTATGTTCAAATTATTTTGTTACTCAAATACGTTTACTTGAAAGGGATATTGAACTATTTATTGGAAACAAACAAAACAACCTGCTGCTTGGAGTGCCTGGACAGTGTTTTTAGGGAGAGACTGAATCAAAGTCTCTCAGACTTAATAATAATAAATTCAGAATAGAACTTTTTTTTTTTCTTTCCCTTTGGTAGTGGACTTGAAAAACTTTTTGATGTGGTACACCTTTTGTTGAGTGGATTTTTTTCTTCCCTGAGTCTTCCAGCTCCATACGGTACCACATAATGTACTTTACCTGTATCTTTAACTGAAGGCAACTCTGTAGATTCTGACTTCTTTAAGATTGTGATGGCAGGTTTAAACTGAAGACCTTTTGAATAAGGAGTATCTCTTCATCTTGTGTCCTCAGTATCTACTACCATAGGATGCTTCTGTCTGCCTGAGGTATCTGGAAACTTCTGCAATGCAAATAAGTAGGAACAGCAATACTCATTTAACCACCACTGCAACCTTAAGGAACACTTGGAGTGTTTGGCCAGGATAAACTAAATCCTAGCCCTTGGCAACCCCGGGAGACCATAGTTGAAGCTAGAAGAGTTGCACAGTGCATGGTAAAGATTAATACATGGGACACCTGTCATAGGGGAGGAAATAGAAAATAAGTTGTCAGAGAAAGAGGAGAAACATTTACGAATGATGCATAAATAATAAGAGACAATGAAGGTGTGGTATAGGATTAGAATAAGTGAATACAATACTGCATTTGCATATGTCATACAAATAAGTGTTAGCAATTGATTTTACTTTGGGACTTCATTCTTTTTAAAGGGCGAATGATCACATATTTCATGTTGTTTTAATCACCGGTTTAGAGCAATTCAGGCAGGGACTTTGTAAATGCATGTCTTCTCAAAGTGAGAAATGTATTTCTCTTGCAAATATTTTTCTGCTTGTCTTTAGGAACACTGATAGAGGTTCAAAGCCATAGGCTGACTCGCAAGTATTAGACCACTGCAATTTAAAAAATAATTTAATTTTAATACAACTTAATTTTAATGCAAGTTGTACTTAATGGCTCAGAATAAGTAATAAAATCTGAAGTCTTTCATTTCTTTATTTCAGCATTTAATGGGGTCTAGTTTTGAAACGATGTAGGCTTGTGCACTTCATTTCAAAAATTAAACCCTGTAATTAGCATTAATTATCCTTTTCTAGATAGATCTTTGAATAAAAGCCAAGGATTAACTGAGAAGAACTGATATGGCTTCTTCTCTGGGGCTGCACGAGGTCAGCAGGGAGAAATTCTGTGTAGTATGGGACGCTTACACTGAGCAACCCCTGATGTAACTGCCTTACTGAAAGACTCAAGTCTGTGTTAATATCTGTGGGTTTTCTTGTTTGTGCTCTCAACAACTGGCTGGACTGGAGGCTCTCTTCTGAGCGGAGAACCAGTCTGTTGCTTCTTCCAGTAAAGTCTTCCTCCTCCCTCTCCAGTGAGGTGACCTATATCTATAAGATATATCTGTAAGATTTCCTTGATGAAATTATAATATTTGCTTAAAAATATACTTCCTGCATATACTGCTTTCAAAAGTCATACAAAGATGTTTGTTAAGAAAGTAAATATTTAGAAACATTTACCTCTGGGAAATGCATTTAATTAGATTCTTGTCCCTTATTGGAAATGTTTTTATTAACTTTTGAAAAGTGAATAAAGTGAAAGTTGTAAGTTTAAATAAGTTGTGGACATACTATACTTCAGAGAACAGAATCATTCAGAGCTGTGAAGAAGAGGGGCCAAGGCAGAGCTATTGTAGAAACACTGAAACTAGTTAGGGAATAGACCATAAAAATACTTCGGATCATCTGTGGGATTCTTAAATTATCTAGGAGGGAGTTCCGTTACATGAACTTTTCTTAATGAAGAAAGGATTGCCCCTTCCTCTGTAATGATAGCTTCATTCTAGAAACCCAATAGTATTCTCTCAGCATGGTAAATGCTAAGAAGAATTTTGAGGCAGAAGAAGTAAAACTTCTAAAAGCTTCTGTGTGTCAGTCACCTGTGTTTAAGGGATTTGAACACTTGTACCTCCTGTGTTTCTCAGCAAACGAATTGCTGAGTGATTGCACGGATCTGTGCCTAATCCAAAGCACCTGTTTACACAGCATTTGCACCATATCTCCTCCATTCTCACCTGGGAAAAGGTGGGAGAGGAAGGGGACTGCCCTAAATTCTCCTCTGCCCACTCATGTAGTCTGTGGCTGAGAATGATTCCCTCTGCTGCTTTTGCTTACATCATTTAATCAACATTCGTAACATAAATAGCTTAGCATAAACAATTTGCTAGATAAGTACTCATCTTAATCTCTTCTGTATCCTCGAAGGAATATCATTTTGCTTCTGTTGTTATTTAGGGTCTAAGATTCTCTGCATCAGCTTCTTATAGTGCAGAAATGTCAAAACCGGTATTCAAAAGTTGGCCTAGTGTGTAATTGTCACGCGTGTTAATAAGCCTAAGTAAATTGTCTCATTTCCTCAGTATCATGTTTCTCAATTAACGCTTCAGTAAGAGGTGTAAAAGAAAAATGCCTTATCTGGAAATCCTTCCACAAGAGGACTCAGCGCATTCAAGAGAAACCTTCAGGGAGGCTCTCCTCAGTCAATTTAGTTTCCTGATCTTGCGATGGAGTCTGGGTTTTGCTTCTCTTAAAAGTGCGTTTGTAACTCTTGTCACCTTCCTTATGGAGTTGTAGTGGCTTTCCTTCTCTTGTTTTTCATTTTCTGCCTCAAGCTCCTGCTCTGAAAAGCTAAAAAATGGTAGCAGCTCCGCATGAGACGGCATCTTTGAGGCCAGTATTGAGATACCTTTCTAGGTCAGGCTTCCAGTGATATCACTCAATTTTTAACTAAGGTGATGAGAGTTGTCATTTCCTTTTCTTTCTTTTTTTTTCCTTTTTCATTTTTAATTATTACTCCTTTCACCACCACCTTTCTCATCTCTGTATTTACTCCCATAAAGTCAAGCAGCAGCTCTATTCCTCAGATATTGTTCAGGCAGCTTTCTAACAAGGTGTGCAAAAGGCTTTCCAACAATTGGACAGAGTGAAAGATAAGTATCTGACTCTTGAGTTCCTTAGTTCGTGTCTGCACCAGAATGCAAAACTTTCCTGCAGCAGTTTAATAAAGAAGTGGACATTTACCTAAGAGTTACTGAGAGGTCCCACAGTGACAGGTTTGGAACTGGTGTATTTTGTCTTTAGTGTGAACAGAGTCAGTACAGACTTCTCTCCATTTTCTCTGCAGGGATGCCTGAGACCGTTTTTTTTTTGTTGTTGTTTGTTTTTTTTTTGATATCCTACCAAGTTTAGCCCTCTAGATAAATCAGTCATCAGCCAGCTGGTGAAGGTTTCTAACAACTGATGGAATTGTCAGGTCTGTATTCTCTTTGCCTGTACTATTGCCCAAAGTTAGAGTTGTTCCTGAATTATTCACGCTCCCATTTCATAACTCACATAACAGCTTAGATATGTTTTTCTTCAAATAGGTATTTACCTTACATAGAAGAAGGAAATTTCTTAAAGATTGGTCTTATGTTGTGGCATGAAAGTTCAGCTTGTAAATATTTCAACAGACGCTTATCTCCTTTGATGCTGTGTTGGCATGTGTTGCAAAGTTGTCCAACAGTTGCTATTTGTGATGCTTGAAGGAGGAAATCTTGTTTCTCAGGAAGGGACAGAATGAAATCAAGATCAGGTGTGACTCCAGCTGAAACGAATTGCTTTTTGTAAGGGGAACAGCAGTATAAAATATTCATCTAGATTGAGAAAGTGCAGGCACGTAGGGAAAGGAATGACATCATCAGAGTTCTGTGTAAGTACATAACGAATTTAATTATGTACAAGATATCACCTTTGTCAGTTGCTTGCTGGCTATCCTGGACACAATTTGCATGTATAAATATGCCCAAGGGCTAAATCCTGAAGTACAGAGAGGATGACATCATTGTTATACCTATTTCTGATGTAATCACAAATGGCACTAAGTGGCTTAAAAGCCAACTTAAGGTATCTGTCAGGGTGCAGAATATGTTCCGATTGTTTCTTTCCTTCCAAGGTTGTTCCTGGACGTTCCAATGGTCAGTATTTTGGCAGTCCCATGTGTAAACTAAAAGGCTAAAGGGTATAACACCAGCTGGAGATGATACCTATCTCAAGTGGACAGAAACGCGCTTCACAGTTGTCAAAATGTCTGGCTTGTAGAGCTAGGGATGCTAGATGGCTCTCTGGCAAAGCCATGAAAAGATCTTCTGAAAATACTGTATTTTAGTTTTATAGCCACTGTTACAAAGTGTGTGTCAATAGTGGATGCAATCTGCTTGGCTAAAATGCAGCAGATTATGGCCTGAACCTGGCATTCACTTTTCTTTTAAAGCTTACTATTTTAGTCTTCCACTCATATTCTGCGTGACTGATTCTCAGGATGCTTCAGAACATGAAAACCTGCTATCTTTCTGGGACCATTCAGCCTAGGGCTGAGAAGGATCAGTGGGGATCTCATCAATGTATATACCTAATAGGGAGAGTGTGATGAGGGTGGAGTGAGGCTCTTTCCAGTAGGTGCCCAATGACAGGACAAGAGGCAATGGGCACAAACAGGAGGCTCTGTCTGAACATCAGAAAGCATGTCTTTAATGTGAGGATTGCTAAGCGCTGGCACAGGCTGCCTAGAGAGGCTGTGGAACCTTTCTACCTTGGAGATATTTGAAAGCTGCCTTGACATAGTCCTGGGTAAGGAGAGACGTAACATCACAAATTTCTGATTATTTCACGCTTCAGTATTTGTGTTTTAGCCTTTTGAAAAAAATAAGCGGTGGAGTAAGAGTTCACTTGCTGAAATGAATTCATTAATTTCTATCTGAAGATTAAATGAAAACAAATGCCCATATTTCCCAAGAGCATGAGATAATTTTGTTAATGGCCAGAGGGTTTGGCTAATAACTGAGCTTGTGGTAAACACAAATAAACTGTTGCAAGATGCCTTAGAGCTATGGAAGCTATTAAACCAAAATTTCTATTCGGTATTCCCACTGGATCACCAAATCCCCCTGAACTGAAAACCCTCTCTTTTGAGGCCCGTGAGAATAAATGTGATTTAAGGTCTATATTTACTGTATGGCTCTGATGCAGTGTCATGGGAAATGGAAGGTATTAGTATTGTATTCATTGCTACAATAGGGAAACATTGAAAATATTCAGACAAAGTATCAAAAAAACCACAGGAGAAACTCCGTTTCAGGCATGGGGTTTCAGGAGTTAGTCATGGATGATAATTAATTCTTTAGCATATCAAACTGAATACTCAGCAATTGTTGGTCTTGAGCAATGCTGAATTTTCAAATAGTGCTGGAGATACATCTGAGACCAATGCTTCCTTTGAAGAATCTTAGCTTCCTATGAATGTTAGAAAAAAACAAATAATTGGTTTCAGTAGCTTCAGTGTACTTTCTTCTGGGTGGGCCAAAGTCCCAGGTCCCTGAGCTGTAATTTGCTGGCAGCAAAACCTTGATGTTTCTTCAGAAGAGGTAAGGAAGAATCTGCCTAAAACTCAGTTTTGTTCCTGGCAAACATCAATGCAAGCCTTTATTTTACTTTCTTTAAAAAAAAGAAAAAAAGAAAAAGAAAATACTGAATTGTCATCCTATTGGAATAAATCAGGTCTATATGCGTGGCTTCATAAAAGGAGCTGTAGATATTTATGGTTTTTGGCACAAAGCCATGCAAAATGTGCCCAAATCTTTCTTTTAGCTTAACCACACTGATTCCAGAGCCCTTGCCCAATATAAACTCCCCAGTTTTTGCGTTTTTCCTATTGGCCAAAAGCCTACTATTTGGCTTTCAAATACGTGATCTGTTGCCAAGCTCCCCTATTTATTTTTCACTCTTAGTTTTCTCATCTGTGCAGTAAACATCTCATTATAACTGTCACTGAAAGTCTGCAGCTTGACTTCTGTCCTGGACATCTGTGAGGAAGAATCTTGTGAAAATGTTATGAAGTGTTTGATGCGCTAACTCATGTTGTGTGCTGTAGTCTACTCATTCCAAAAGACTGACCTCTTCACTTGACTGAAATCCACGTTTTCAAATAACATTTTGCTTTTTCTAACGCAAGTTCCCTATTTATTTCCTTTTGTCCTCCAGTTACAATGTAGATCTGTATGTGCATCTGTCCCCACCTGCACGAGTTTGCTGCAATGTATTCTGAATGATTCATATTGTAAATGAGCACATCTACATCTAAGGTCTGAGAGACAGGAGTGTCATTAGGTTGCAGAATTCAAGCCTACAGCCCAAAATGATGTAATGATTTCCAGAAAGCTGTTGGAAATCATATTGGAACTCAGTCCTCTGTAATTTATTTTTCTTTCCCAAGATATTGACCTTAATATTACAAAATGAATGTTGTTTTGAATAAGAATGTATTGTCAGTAATAGAGATAAATAAGCTATTTGCTGGTAGAATGTGGGCTACTACTCTGACTTTACCCATTGCAATGTCTTATTTACATTTGTTGGAATAACCTAGACTTAGAATACCGTATAATTTTCCTATTATAGCCTTGACATTATGAATCTTTGGAAGCTCTCTGTGTGAGATATATATATATATCCAGAGGCACAGAACAAGGTTTTATTTTTCTGTGTCAGCATCCCTTTATTTTTAGGAGATGAGACAATAAAAGTAGCAATAATGTGTGGAAGAGGGCCAGGTGAAAATAGTGAAAGTTAGGGTCAGGACAGAGTACACAAGCTCTAAGTGGAAGCTAAGTGGGACATTTGGGAGTAAACTACCCTCTTAACACTCTAATAAGGAACAATGAGCCCAATGAGTAAAGAACGTATTTTGAACCCCCCACCCCAGCTGGTTCTTAGGGAGCTGCACAAATCCCTTCAGAGGGAAAACAGTCCCCAAGCACAGAGGGAGCAGATGCCCAAGCAGAAGAAAAACTGTTGCGCTGCTGTGTGGGTGCTTCCAAAAGCTGACTATATTCAGGAAAAAAACCCTCTAAGAAAAGTTCATAGGCTTAACCTTAATTTCAGGAGGTAAAGTTATGAGCATTGTCAGAGAGTCATAGAATGGCTCAGGTTGGAAGGGACCTTTAGAGATCATCTTGTTCCAACCCCCTCGCTATGGGCAAGGACACCTCTCACTAGACCAGGTTGCCCAAAGCCCCATCCAGCCTGGCCTTGAATACTTCCAGGGAAGGGGCATCCACAACTTCTCTGGGCAACCTGTTCCAGTGTCTCACCACCCTCACGGTGAAGAATTTCCTCCTTATATCTAGTCTAAATCTACCCTCTTTCAGTTTGTAGCCATTAGTCAATGACCTCAAAGCTGTGGTGTTGGCATGATCTCTTCTTCATGGTTTCTAACCAGCTAAAGTTCTGCTGTTGGCTCTATGTATCCTCGTCAGCATCAGTTACGATTTGTTTGGCTGAAGTTTGAAGTTATCAAAATAATGATTCTTTTTTAAAATTTTTATTTCCCTATAGTTGTATTCTTCTGAGCCTTTGCACTTGCATTCATTCTTATACTGTTTTTGTCTAATTAAATCAGACCTATTCAAACACTGAGATGGAAGAGCAAAGGTCAAAAAATGTCAGACACCCTTAACAACCTCTATTAAGCCTTGTTAAACTGAAAGTGCTCTTGCTTCCAGTCCAGAAACTGCACTCTAGACTACGATAATTGATTTGACCTCCAAATAGCTACATTCTACCAAGAACTCCTCTGAGCAAAAGGAGAAGGAATAGGATAAATGAGCTTAACAGAAACTCTGCTTCTCTATCTAAGCCCCCACTTAGAATGGGGAAAAGTTGTTATTTTATCACACTGAGGAGACTTGAATGGAAAGAGTGATAGAAATGAAGCCCACTAAACTCAGTGCATCTTTGACAGGGTTTATTTTTAAGCTGGGTAAGATGAAAGAGAGAGGAAGAGAGAGAAAGAAAAGCACCATACTATGTTCAGGAAAAGGTCAGCGTGTCAGCTATTTAGTCTGCCTTTCAAAATCCTGCTTTGCATGGATGTGGTGGTTTGATGCTGTGTGAGGGGAAGCAATCTGTTTGGACCTGAAAAACAGCTAGTGTGATATGCTGTGAGACTTCCTTTTATTTTAATTGACACAGGCTGCTGTGTGTGTGGAAAATAGCAAGTTAGGCAAATTGAAGGCTCCAGTAAAGCTATTGAGTACAAATGCTTTCCTGAGATGTCTGAGATCCAGGATTGAAGTTGCTTTAGACAGACTCTTGTAGTGAGAGAAAAACAGGATCTTGCATCTGGAAGTGCTGCCTATGCCTGTGGGGGGCACAGGAGTATAATGGATAGAAGTTGTCTAAGGATGCACTTCAGTTAGGAGTGGGGTAAACAACCAGATTCTCTTCCCATCCTCTCATCTTCCCAAGCCTCAAGGTCAGTTGAGGTAGAGCAGCCTTTAAACCTGCTGCTCTGTGACTGGGAGCATTTCCACCTTTCTGGCAGAGCTCCCATGGCTGGATGGCACTAGGAGCAGCAGAATTTGCAGCAGGGTCAGAATAGGTCTCCAAAGGTGGTTGCCACCTGAGAGCAAGCAGAGGCTCCAAAGGATGGTGCCAGCTGGATGAAGTGAAAGCCTGGGAGCTCTTCCTTCCTTTGAGAGCTCAAGAGCTTGTCCTGTTTCTAAAGCACAGCAGTAACAAACTCATTTTTTTCCCTTTGTTTAAAGTGTTAATGAAAGTGATGAGAACATAGGAATGGCATGAGCAACACTGGGCTTGGCAGGCATTAGTCTAGTAAGTTATGTCACTGATGAAAGCAGTCTGCAGAACGAAGATCAAATACAAGCTATGGATTGGTGCTGATAAGAGGTTTAGAAGTAGAGAAGCCTAGGCTTCTTTTTGATCCTGCTGGGACAGAGCAGTACACCATACGTACCTGTTTACCACAAGAGATCTCATGTTTCATGGATAAGTTTCATTCCTCCTCTAAAAAATAATTAAAGATGTGATAAATCTGGCTGTAAATAAACATAAGGCCAGGCGATCTTAAAAAAAAAAAAAAAAAAAAAAAAAAATTAAAAAATTTAACTTAAAAAANNNNAAAAAAAGTTCAGTAATTTAACTGAGAAAAAACTTTTGTTTATCCCAAGTGCAAATTATTGTTTTTGTTTCAGTAAAATTTGAAGGAAAATGCCTTAGATTAAAAGATAATACTGCAACATTTTTGATTATTCCAATTATTTTGGTCTTTAAGCTAGACATAAATCAATATGAACTGTCATATTATATCAGTTTTTAGTTAAACATCCTACTAAATAATATGTGAGGTTAGAAATACAAAAACTGGAGTGTGCTTTTTTTTTTATTTTTTTTTTTAATTTGATTGCCATGAACTTTTACGGCATTAGAATTCTATTTCAGGGGCACATAGTGAGAACCCTGAAATTAGGTCACTCAAGAAACAGGGGACCACAGTTGTTTTAAAGCACAAAGTTACTTTGCAGATCTTTGAAGCTGCAGCACAGCACTAAGGCAACAATTTTTTTCAGCAATTCTCAAGTCTAGCAGGAGTGGTAAAAACATCAGTAGTGAATTGGAAAGAGAAATGATAAATTTTGAAGGTCTGTGGTGCTTGTATTGCTGCCCTCCTTGTTGTTTCTACTAGATGGCTGTGATCTAGAAGAATGCCTTGAAATGTGCTAAATTACCAACATAGTGGAATCCTTTTCTGCCTGAACTATTGACAGCAGATAAAGGAAAGATGGAGTTCACTTTTAGCCCAAGCAGTCAGTGAGGTGTGAGAGTGATTGGAGTAAAATAAAAATGTTTTCTGACAAGAAAAGAATGGATTGGTTATGTATAGAATTCATCTGCATAGAAGTTGAGTATATGGTGGGAAGCAGCTATGTGAAAAGCAGCACTCCCTGGATGACCTTTAGATCATCATAGCTAAAGGTTCGTCAGTTTAAAATGATTGTCTTGGATGAAAATGGCAAACCTAGCGTGCACCTCTGAAAGTATAAGTATTTAAAGGTAGCTTTCTGAGCACTTGGATAGAAGGGTGTTTGTAAAGAGGAAACCAGCTTGATAAAGTGAGAAATGAAGCTGCCTCATCCAAGCATGTATAATAGCTATTGCCATTCAATACGGCTGAAAGGTTTTTTCCACAGCTAATGGAAAATGCAGCTTCTGGGGTGTCACTAATTTTGACAGAGACCTCAATATCTTCAGATAAGTCTCACCTTTAAATGGGATGTGCAAATACATTCTTTCCTGTTCTCTTTTGTTTTCTTGGGTGTTGAATTCAAAATAACTTGTCCTTGGTGCTAAGGCCATATTACTGATAGCTGCTTGAGAGGTTGCCTGTGGTTAAACTAGTTACCTAGTTCTTGACTTCAGACAATCCCTTCACGTGATCTAATGTCTCTTCCTCATATTCACATCCTTGAAAAAGTCATCTTCATTATGAGACTCTACATTTTTTTGATTTTTAGAAAATTCCAGCAAGCGATTTCATTTTCAGTTCTTCTCATACTGCATTGTATGTAACGTTTCCATATATTACATTTGATCATAAATGGAATTGTATGTGGCATGGAGTACTGTGATTTACACATGATTTCCATCCTTCAGTCTGAGCATCCACTTAATTCAATCAAGAATGCATTTCAGTACATGGGAGCTTCAGGACTTTTATGCGTGTGTTATGAAGGACAATAAATCAAAATATTTATGATATATATAATTTACTGTATATTATGTATTATAAGGTGTCAAAATATGGATACTTTGAATCAGTATAAGCCCTTTGAAGCCACTGGCACTTTCATGGGGCATATCCAGCTTATCCCAACATTTTTGCAAATAGGAGGTCAGACGCCTTTTAATCCTTCTATTCAAACTTCACACTCTGGAGAGCTGTTTATTTTTATTTCATTTTTTGACTCAATTATCTGTTGTTTGTACAGCTCAGACATACCATTACAAATACAGCATTAATACGAACCGCTTGTTACTTCATGCGTGCTGAGCACACAATGTTAAATTATTGCATGCATTGTGAAGTGACAAGTTTAGTATTATTGAGAGGCTCTGCTCCACTTGTTTTTTAACTTTAATCAAAAAACAGAGCTATCTCAATCAAGACATGTTTCTTAAATTTAAAAATACAACGTACAAGTTTGGTTTGCCTGTCTCTGAAGCCTGGGATGGGATTCTTGGAAATGCTAGACCAATTATTTTTTAAGTGGTCTAACAAGAGGAGCCACATGCAGCAGGGTTTAGTTCTTGATAGACTTTTTCAATGAGGTTTTATGCAAAGCCTAAAAAAGTAAGCACAAGTTTGGAGAACCAACACAGGGTCAGATGTATTCTGGGGCACAATGGTCAAAGTTTGTTTGACACACAATCACAAAAAAAGTGTAATAAAACCCAAACAGAATTTGAATGACAGAATAGGTGAGGGCCATGCAATAGTGAGCCACCTGTGGGAGTTACAAGAGAATAAGTGGATGGATGGAAAACTGCTCTGAATGAACAGCTATTATAGGACAACAGGAGAAAAACAGAAGAATTACGACTGCTTTGTCTAGATCCTGTGTTTTCGTGGTTTTTTTTTATTGTTTTTTTTTTCTCTCAGGCTGGAGGAAACTAGAATACAAGGCTCTGCATAAGAAAGACTCCCTATTATGAGAGTGGTCCTAGGGGAAGATTCCTGCTAGTCTGGGGCCACTCTGAGTTTTCAAAGTGGGCCAAAACATGGAGGAGGTGGGAGCTCCAAGTCTCTTACAAGCTGTTGGCAGAGGTGCAAAACCACAATGACTGAAAAGGGGCAGAGCCTAAGGAGGAGTATGGCGGGCAAGATCCCCACCGTACAAGGAAACAAGAAGCGGGGGGTGGTCTGTGGTTTTATTGCCACTGCCAAGTAGAGAGGGTATGGGTTCTGAGTAGAGACACCAGGGGGAAAACCAAAGAAGCTCAAAACAAAAAACAAACAACAAACAAACAAACAAAGTCAAGTGTCCCATGCATCAGAATATCTTACCAGGACTCTTCTTGCAAAGCAGAACTCCTGTCAGTCCCTGCTGCAGGTTGGTATCAGAAGTGGCAGAGTATAACTTTATTGCCCTGATTTTGCTGGCACATTTACCACCTGCTCTTAAACAAACCATAGCAACTCTTCTGGATTTCCTTCTGACTCCTGTTTTCTTTGCCTGGCTTTCTGGAGCAGGATACAGACAGATCTTGTTTTATATAGGATACGACCCAATGCTGCCATTGTCACACACTGGTAAGCATGCTGTCTATAATTTTCTTGCAGTTTTCTTGGTTAGAGGGCTGAATGAGCGGTAAGCATAGCTTAGGAGATGAATGCAAGATTTCCTTGTGATGCAGCAAGGATCTAATATCCCTCTCATCTGTAATGATATGAGGTCACCAAGCAATGCTGCATTCTCTGCTTCATCCTTCTGACATGACAGGGGCCTTGTCTTACAGCAAAGTATGTTCTGTTGCTTGCATGAGTTTGTTCTTAAATATGTGCTTAACCTGTATGTTAACTATTTAAGTTCCTCAGAACTGGGTTACTGGGTTTAAGATGCATGCGTCTCAACAGTGCAGCTAGTTCTTTGAGTGACTGCAATTTTTTTGGCTTGTTATGCGAAGAAAAAAGTGGAAAGCTCTGCTACAGCCCCTGACTTTCTACGAAACCCGTGACTTGACAGGTTTTATATCCCAGACTTTGTTCAGACAGTGCTCTTGCAATTCAAATAATTGCCCAATAAAACCAGAGAGAAAAACAATTTTTAGAAACAACAATCTGAGTTGGCCAGAGGGTAACTACATTTATTGTACACAGAGGAAACATGAAACCTGCTTGTATTCCAGGAAAAGAAAGGGATCAGTATTTTGTTGCACAGACGTAAGACTAAGAAAACAAACTTGGCCTTGATTTTCATAGCAGTCAGCACAGGATTTCTTCCCTCCATAAATGTAACGGATGGGGCTACACACAGTCAAACTAGAGCCAGTCACCGAGGTCTAGTTTGTCCAGAGACTCACCCCACTCTGTTTCTTGAACCAAGTTTCAAGAAAATATCATTTCTCATAATGAAAGGTTGGCATTTTCATGCAGAGTAGTAGCTGGGGAAAAAAAAATAACAAAAAAACAACAAACAAAAAAACTCCACCACCTAAGAAACCACCAAGAAATCAGACTCCTTGACTCCTTCACAGCAGATCTAGCAGGTTTAAATAGATTATTTGTGACTTGTAACCTTAAGAAATCAGGGACAATTCATTGTGCCAGTGGTCATCACTGGAGATATCTAGCAAGTCTGCACCCTGAGTCCTCTGCATAACAGCAGTGCAGTTCTCACTTTAATGAGGACACAGTCCTGGTTAATTTGGGATGGGGGAAAAGTCATGTCATTAAAGGAGCACATTTTCTCCTGTTCTAACTGTACACATCAAGTAGCCTTCCATCTTTCTGGCTGCTTCGAACTGGAATATAACATGCACATAAGTGAAGATTTATTAAGGAAGGGAATCAACTGAAGGACTTAAAAGACATGAGGTTGAGGGTGACATAACTGATACAATGAAGAAGGGAAATGATTTTGGCAGTCAGTGTTGACAAGTGAGTGCAAAGGTACAATGAAAATGTTGTTTATTGTCTTGGCAATAGCTGCAGTAGTCTAATCTAAAAGGATGTGCAGAAATGGATCACTCAAAATGGAAAAGAGTACAGGAGAAAAAGATAGCTGCAGCTTGACTAGAAGGATCCTTTCAATTTCTGCTCTCTCTGGATATCCATGTAGAGATGTCAGAGAAAGATAAAGAAGTGGGAATAGATAGAGGAGGATAAATAGGTCAGTAGAAGAGAGGTGCATTTGCAGCCCTTTGCCACACAGGCCATGATGGAAGTAGAGGGAATTAGACAGGGGACTTAGAGGGACATGCTTTGCAGAGTGAGGGGAGGCTAGAGACTGACAGGATGCCCAGAGGAGGCACTCTGGGCAACCTGGGTGTGAATGATGGGAACCACAGAAAGAGCCAAACATTCCAGTACTCAACCTGTGGGTTTTTGTTTTTTTTTTTTTTTTAAATGAAATTACCACCACTGAACCTAGCATACGAAAAGCCTGCTGGATGAATTTCTCTGTTACGTTGGCTGCAGCTTAAAAGAATGGCTATCATCTTGCACTGGGTGATGCAGGGTAGGGTTTGATTTGCTGCAGATAAGGACCTGGCAAAGTGACCATGGCTCAGCACGGTGGCGTGTTGCTGTGTTCTTGATGCTGGTGGAAGGCGATAGCCTGGAATGCAGCCATGTTGTGGCTGGGTCAGTTTCCTTTGAAGGAAACTGAGTAGAGGGTGAGAGTAATAGAAAACTGCCTTTAGAATAACCTCTGACAGTCTGCAGGTTTCTGTGACATCTTAATATTAACATTGCACAATAAAGGGAATAGATTATACCTATTAATGCAAGTGGATCTTTTGTTAAAAGTTTATAATGCTTGCTCTGCGATGAGTGAGTGCTGGAGCTGCAGGTATCTGTGTGTTGTTTGTTCCTGCTCCTCCGGTGCAGGGAAGTGCTGTTACTGAGCGCTCCTGCAGGGCTGGGCCCAGGGGACATGTGCAGTGGGGGAACAGGAACTCGCAATCATGGCAGGAGCCCAACTGGAATCCCCTGCTGGAGAGTGGCCAGGGCACATGCGAAGCTGCTGCTTCCCTGCTGCATTCCTGGTTGCCTTGTTCTGAGGAGTTGTTTCTGCAGAATTTCTCCTGCATTGGGCATCTTTAATATTTTGGCAGAGTGTTTAAGCTGGCAGAGGGGAATGCTCCTTGCTTTGGGCTCTTCTCTGGAGATGAGGCAATGAAAGAGTGATGTACCCAAGATACTGCCATCTTTCTTTTAAATGTAAATCAAAGTGGTTAATTTATTTGCATAAAAACGGTCCGTGTAATAAATCAGACATTGAGGTATAGTTGAAGTGGCGCATTTTCTAGCAATCTGGCTTTGAGATGAAATGGATAATTGTAGCTAGACCTGTGCACAGAAAACATGGCAATGCTTTCCAGGCTAATTGCAGGTATTGGACTCCTTGTATGGACCAAGAAGTAGGCTAAAACTGTTACAACATTGATGGGCTTGACTTACACTTGATCAATGTATTCCTTCAGTAAGAGGCATTTGTAAGACTGTGAGGAAGCACTGGCAATTTACTATTCCTTCTGCTTTGTAACCCAATAGTCATCCAACCAGTCCTCCTTATGCTCCCAATCAGACATGCATATAGGAATCGTAAGCTGTATGCTCTTAGACAGGTTATAATGGAGATGTACCAAATCTATGTACTGACAATAACACCCGTTACTGATTTTTTACATTCATTAGCGCACAAGATTTGCTTGGGAAATCCTATCAGAAGAAAGCCCTTGGAGAAGAAAAATGAGAATGTAATTCTGAAAATCAGATTTTACTTGAGTTCAGGAGTTGAACCTCCCAGGAAACTGGTACTAACAACTGGTTGGAAATATGTCAGCCATGCTTCAGTCAACAGTGCAGTATATTTCCACCAGCTTAGGGAGCACAGGCAAGTGAAGGGACATATTAGTAGTCTCAAGTACAAACTAGATTCAGTTTTTCTTAACTAGGCTCATTCGTTAAGAGGAATATGTACTGAACTCAGAAGCTGTTGACCAGAGGCATCTCTAGCATTTTAATAATTAGCAGCTGGAAACCGTCTAAAAAAGCTTTGTTTAATGTTTTTAAATATTAGTCTCTCTCCTTGGATGCATATCAGATGATATTTAAAATATTTTCTTAACCAAACAATATGAGTAGTATCAACTGGAAGAAAAAGCCAGTACAGTAAATCCCTGTATGTGAGACAGTGAATGATCTCACAGAGGAAAAAACCCACTTGTTTTCACCTCTGTGTTGCATAAGTTCTTAAAAAATCTTTACAAGAAAGTCAGCCAAATTCAACTGAATACATGTGTCAGTATTTGCTCTTAGCTGTCTCTTATTTCATTACCTCCTAACCTCTGTAAACCACAATCTCTGAAGAAAAAGCAAGTGAAAAGGACAGTCAGAGACTTCTGGTTGGTTATGAAGACAAAAGGCTATTAGGGGACCTGCCAGACACAATAGTTGGCTAATTCTTGTTTGAAGGCTACCTGGAAGCATACATGCGTCTCCTACTTCCTCCTAAAGTCATCTGATGAAAACAATGTTTTCCTCACCAGGATAGAGATGTTTCTGTGTAATACTCCATGTACTCTAGATCTAGAAACAGTCCTGCCATCCATGGTGCCATTATGTGTAGGTATGCTAGGAGGATGAATATACTATAAAAAGTCCACTTTTGTGGAACCTTGTATAATGTTCTGCTTTAAGTCAAAATTCAGGGAAATCTGACAGGCTATAAAGTACAATTAAAACTAAGCACATCAGTAATAAGAAGCCACAAAGCATGCATAATCATGAGATAAATGACCTCAATGGACAGATGATGATGAGCCAAGGAGAAGCCAAGGTCAATTATCAGAACTTCTAATTTTAATGCTATAAGTAATGATGAATATTTCAAGAAAGAATGTTTGAAGAATAATTGTATTCTGCTATTAAAACCTGTTAAACATTAAACTTATGCAATTTATGCAAATGAATCTGATAAGAAGAGACAATTAAGGTTTATAATTAACAGATAAATACAAATGATCCAGTGATGAAGGTCTTGGTTTCTCCTCTGTCTTATGAGACAATGTAATTGATTTTTATAAATGCTAATTTATATGCACTGCTAACCATTAATACATTGAAGAGATCATTTATTAAATTAAAGATGAATAGTGGTGTATGCAAAGATAATACCTGAGTTTTCAACATCTTAAAGATAAAAAGGAAGCAGGAAGAAACCAAAGCTTTGAATGTGATTTTCTATTTTTCTCCAACAACCTTTGACATGCCAAGTGCGAGGTATAGGAAAAAAGTTTAGCAGAGACAAACAACAGCCTTTGTTCAATGAGTCTTTACGTGACAGTAAGAAGGATTTTTGGCACAATCCTAGCCTTTTAACATTTGTTCTCATGGGCTAGAAGTAATGCGTGTTCTTATTTTTCTTTGCCTTGTTGTACTTTTTCTTTGTGTTCTTGTACAAGAGGATGGCACGTTCACCCTGGAATGAAGCTGCTTGTAACAGAGCAGGGGGATTTTCTGGAGAGACCAATGTGCTAACTTCACATTCAGTTTCAAAAAACCCATCTCCTTACTTTCTGAAGTGTTATGTTGGCTGCGTGTTTGTCCTGGTTTCTAACAGAAGCTACACGTCTCGTAGTGTCTAGTATGAATTTATCTTGTACCTCCGAGATACTGATAACATCCTGGCAGTGTTGAGCGGAGCCGAGAACATAACTCACTTCCGCATTCCTCTGCCAGTGAAATAGTTAAGGGGGGCATAAGGAACTGGGAACTGGGAGGGGACAGGACCAGGGCAGCTGACCCAAATTGGCCAAGGAGCTATTCCATCCCATATAACATCATGTGATTGGTTGGTGGTTTTTCCGGGTTCCGTTCGTTACGGAAGGGGGGCTAGCCGGGAGGAAGGGTCACCAGTGGCTGTGAGCCCTTGCTCTGCGTATCCTTTTTGTATATATATATATATATATGTACTGTTATTTCTTTTGATCTCTTTACTATTTTAGTAAATAGCATTTATCCCAACCCACGCGTTTTACTGCATATCTCTCTACTTCTCTCCCCCGTCCCATTTGGGGAGGGGGGAGGGTGAGTGAATAACTGTGTGGAACTCAGCTATCTGCTGAGCCAACCGATAACAGTGTTCTTTCAAGAATTAACAACTTTTTTATAGAATGTAAGATGGCATTTTGCCAGCTCCTGTAATTATGAGTAAATGTAGTAAGTCTTTTTCCTTTCTTATGGTTAAAGCTCTGTATTAGCTATAAAATAGGATGCATTCCACGTTATTTCTTGTATCTGCCCTCAGACTTGTAGTATTTTCTAGCTTTGCAAATGTAGCTGCAAACACTTTTTACAATTATGTATAGCTTCATCTTTCATAGCCCTATAGCAAATCTGATTACCTCCAAATTTCAAACAAAAACATGGGAGATCTTTGCAACATCTAAACATAACTACAGTGTATTTAAAATTTTTTCTCCATTTTTTCCCCTGAATTCTGTCCTTGTCACTGTATTCTGTGCTGAGTTGAACTCTGTGAAACTGACTCAGGAAGTCAGTACTAGGGGAGCTTGAAAAAGCACAGAGGCTTTTGTAGGTGTAGGCAAAATTTGTACCCAGCGATACAGTCAGTGGAAAAAATCTGTGGTGCTCCATCAAGGACTGATGTTGCTGGCTGGCTTCGGTGTGATTTCATGATCGAAATCCACAGAGAATTTAGCTTAAAAGAGATGCATTTGTTTATTTCCCCAGCAGATGAAATACAGCCAGAGTATTCTCCTGGACATGTTTCCCATGCTGTCATAACCATGTAAAGAACAGAATACTTATCTTCTCACCTTCTCACACAGATACTCTTCTATCATAAATAATCTAGATGTTCACCATAAATCAAAATTACAGCCCGCTACCTTTAGATGTCCCTGCATGGTGCTTCTCCAACTTCCTTATTCCGTGAACAAAAAGCACCGTTGACGATCTGTGATACTTCCATACTATCTAGCCTACTACTAAAGTGGGTGTTACCCAATTACCTTCTCCACCTCTAGTGATGAGTTGAAGACTGTTCCTGAAGTGTTTGTTGGACAACGAGCCCAAGTCGTAAGACAGATTGTTCTATTGGATTTAGATTTGTCCTCTCCTTCAAGTTTCGGTGCTGCGGGTCTCTGTGCTCTGAGAGGTGCTGGGTGTGGAGCAGCCTGGTGAGATGATGGGCTGCTGCCCTGGCAGGAACCCCCTAAGGCTTCATCAGGTTTTCAATGAGACTTTTGTTGCTGTTGCAATCATTCAGCATTTTCCAGTGAAATCTCATTTCACTGGGACGTTGCAGATTGATTCTATCTACAAGTCTCTGTAAGGGTCTGGTAAGCAAATCTCTCGGGAATTTTGAGTATAAAGCCTTTTTGCTTCGAGTCTTTAATGAGTCTTAATTTAATTAATAGGTTTGTAGTGAAAAAACTCATTACCTTTGATTCTGGAGATCAAAGTCCAGATATTCCTGCAACATTTAATTACATAACAGATGCTGCACTTGTATTAAGGTGCAAGAACATGATTTTGATGCAGAAAGAGAAAAGGAGAAGCAATTTCAGGACACTTCTGAGCAGTGACCTGCTACAGTTTCCATTCCCCCCTTCTCTCCCCACTACAACGCAAGCACACGCAAACACACACTCTTCGCACTTTTGAAGCTTTTTTAATCTATCCATGTTCAGCTATAATCACACATTTAAAAACAGCCTCTAGAGTACGTAGCTTCTTCTGGAGGCTGAGTACTCCCTGAAAGGAACCAATAAGACCAAAATGGGCCAACGTACACTCCCCTGGCCTGTCCTAAAGAGACAGATCCCAGCTACCCTGAGGATATCTTTTCCATTTCTACCCTGATGAAAGTCATGTAGGAAGGACTGCTTCTAAAATTATTCTTCCTGGAAAGAAATGCTACAATATCATGTCCCTGACAAATGTGCAGCCCTGCTGTGTTAACATAGTAAATTTTTGGCTATTTTGGAAGCCTGGAAATGTGTGTCCTTTGCTGCTCAGCAATGTGCTGGGTGAAACGATAACACAGGATACAGGTCCGCATGAACATGGGTGTGGGGATGCGCTAGAGAGAAACAAAATCTCTGATAATGTCCTTGCTCATACTTAAGCCTCTTTGTAAAGCATAAGAGCTCCTAAATAGTGCACATATATTTTTCCTCAGGCATGCTTTCACGCTGGTATCACCTAGATAGAACAAGTAGATGAGGAAGGGCACAGCAAAAGCTCCCATCCTCCTGTGCACACCAGAAAAAAATTTATGGCTGTCAACTGCAGGAAATATTGATTTAAGAAGATCATTCTGAAACATTTTAATGGAAACAAAACCAAATCTCAGTGACAAAGCTATAAGCAGGAGGGCAAGGTCCTGGTGACAGAAAGGGCTGTAACTGCAGTGGCAACAAAGCAGAATGAGATGCACCAGGACCATCGGTGGGCGTAAGGGAGGAATTCCGTGGTATGGAGCTGGCTCTCCCCAGCTGCGCATCAGCCTGTCTCTGGCCTGCAGCCTGCTGATGCTCAGTCTGGCCATGTTGCTCCGAGCGCTGGCAAACACAGCAAATACCAATTGGGTGTTTCCTAGGAGTGAGGAAGAATACATCTGGAAGAGGCTTAAAGGAAGGGGAAATGTTTAACATATAATACGAGAAGTATATTTAGACAGAAAACAAGAGTATTTTTTGCACTATAGTGTTAACTTTTTAAAATTTCTCTGAACTAGTATGTGGCAATCATAATGAAAGCATTGTAATAGTTTGAAAGTCATTTTCTGAACGTGTTGATTTCTTATTACAAATATATTGCACCTCATCAGTCCTTTAGATGCTTCGTCAAGGTCTTTTGTTACATTTTGAGAATTAATCTTAGAGCTTATTATGTAAAAATAATATTTCAGAAATTTCCTGTGAAATTGGAGATCTATTTAAATGTTGTCAGAACACCTTTATTTGAAATTTCATGAAAATACCGGCAATTGTTTCATGTCACTTCAGCTTTATAGTTTCCATAATCCATTTTGAGAAAACATCAGCCTTCTTCATTTCAGCCACCAGGAGACACTTGCTGTACAGAAGTGATAAGGTGCTTTAGTTAATATAAAGTGAAAGCTGCCCAGAATGATTTGGAGAATAAAATAGACCTGACAGCATTGCATTTGTTGCAGTGGGCCACGTCTGAGCCACAGAGTATTTCAAGTTGGAGACAATCTGTGGAGGTCATTTAAGTCTGACACGCTGCCCGGAGCAGGGCTACTGTCACAGCTAGCTCAGGTCGCTCAGCCTGTGCAGATTGGGCATGAACCTCCCCACAGAGGGAGATCCTGCAGCCTTTTAAATGTGTTACTGTTCCCATTGCAATTTTTTTTCCTTGTATCTAGCTGGCGTGTCTCTCTATGCAGCCTGTGGCATTGGTCTCAAATGTGTTGCTGTGTACCTCTGCAGAGAGTCAGGTGCTGGCTTTTCACACTGTTGTAGGTGGTGGAGCAGCCAGAGTCCCGCTCCAACAAGCATACCAGGGATGAATGTCAACTTGTACTTCTGAAGTGGGAATAGCATTTTAAATGAGATTTACAATTCCCAAAATAATCCTTACTGTCTAATTTACTGGAAAGAAAAAAGAAAAGAAAGGGAATTTCAGCATTTCTGATTTTTTTTCCCCCATATTAAGAATAAGAATTGGAACATTTTTGGAAACTTTCCAGTTTTGCCTGAAAAATCAATGTTTTCTTATTCTGTAGTCATGCTAGGTGCACACTGTCTTTCTGCTAAGGGTGATAAGTGAGTGCAGGGCATCTTATTGCGCCTTGTTTGTCCTTTACCTCCTTACCAAGGACATCTGCATCTCTGTGACAGAGCTAGACCAGCCCTGGGACCACAGCAGGATGACCGTGCCCCAACAGAGTGCACTTGGCCAAAGTACTTCTCCTCTGAGGCAAGGCTAAGTACTCCAGCTGTCAGTCAGGGCTAATTAGCTGGATGCAGTGCCATGTTAATGAGGCTGGACTGTTTCTGGTAGCTGGGACAGTCTCTGTGTGACAGCATGGTTGAGGTGCCTCTGGCCTGTGCACACTGAGCAGAGGCATCTGCAAACTGGGGACACCTGACACTCTGTTAGAACCTCTTCTTACAGGAGTGTGCATGGGAAGACGTGTTGAGATGAAAGCATCATGCAATGCACAAAGGGAATTGGGACTTTCTGTGAACAGCAGACGCCAAAGGACGGAGAAGGGTGTCGGGGCCCAAACCAGAAGCTGTAGGAGAAAGTTAGAGGGGAAAATATAAAATCTTCACCCAGGAGATTGCTCTTGCTTGAACAGAAGTTGATGCAAATCTTACTAGTGTTTTCTGTGAACTTCAGAAAGGCCTTTTGACTTTCTAAATAAATGGACACTATAGACTACTGATTTAAAGAGTAATACTGAGAGACGTTTCATGTGGGACATAAAAAGTGAAAGAATGTCTGCTTTCAGTGCAACAATGTGTGTTGTACAGAACACTTTGATAAGAGAAGACGTCAATTCATCTCTGTTTGTCTGAGCACTGTTGTTTTGCCTGTGATGAGATTTTGTTCTCTTTTTGACATGATTGCACCAGTTTATTCACCTTTGAGTAATTTTGTTGAGCTGCAATACAGGTTTGACTGACTCATTGTATGGCTGTAAATCCCCGCAAGGTGATCCTAAAGGCACGTCAGCCTCACAGAGCACAAGTTCTGCTCTGAGCTGGAGATGCCCGGCTGTGGTCAGCCCAGCTCCTAAATGTGAGTGCAGCTTCATCTGGAAGGCCACAGAAGGCGGAAGTCCAATTCCCAACCTCCAGTGGATTACTCGTGTAGCATGTTCACAAATGCCGAATGTTCACTTGTTAAAAATTTTACCTGCCACAGCACTTCATAATGTGGGGTTGCATCAGAAATCTTAAACGTTATGTTAATTTATGTAAGGGTGAACTCTATCTATAGCTATTATGTTAACTTCAGAATGAAAACACAAATGGAATCCTTGAGAATCCTTGAGACCAGCTTGTGTCAGATGGGCAGTAAAAAGCACTTGATTTGTTCCAAAAGATTGTGTGAATTGGATTGCATCTGATGCTGATGATACAATCCAAGGCCTTACTAGTTTTGTAAGTGAATTAAACAGCCAGTTTTAAAGAAAGGAGTGTCTGATATAGAAATGAACTAATTAGTAACTTAGTAGGGCTTTGACATGTTCTTGCACTTTGCAGAGGAAAGAAATAAGGTCAAATTCTCACCTGATCTACTCAGCTGCAATGCTTTTTCACTTAAGGTTGTTTACTGTTTGCTTTCAGTCACTCAAAACTCAGGTCTTTTCGTGTTTTAGCAAGAAAGAAACATCACAGTGATGCAGTAGAATTCCTGACAAATATTTGAAATAGTAACACTAAGTTTCAAAACATAAAGCATTGGAAACAGTACATTTTCTCTCCTCTCCTCTCCTACAACTAAATGTCTTGCAGACCTGCAGAAACTTCCAGCACAAAGGCTGTAGTTCCAGTCACCCCCCACTGTCTCTCCCTACTGCCATTCAAACAACTGGCCTCTCTCATGGATCAGGAAAGACAATGGTAGAAGATGTGAAAGTGAAAATTTTTGTGTGAGAAAATTAATAAATGTCTAATGAATTTGATGTTCAAACATAGCTTTTGGACAACACTCTTTCTTGTGTATGGAGACAGATCCCTCCCCTTGTTCCAGCCCCACCTTACCCCTGAGGTATGCAGTTCTCTAAATCCACAATGCTGTGCCATATGGTTTTACAGGCAGTATCTAAACCACAGCACTTAATACCTTAAAATGATCAACCTATGCCTATTCTGTTCCCAGTTTCCACAAGATGTACATTCCTTAGTGATGTGTTTTTTTTTCTTGATACATAACCTACTGACTTTCTTCCAGGTACATTTTAATTAAGTCGTTTGATAGCCAAAAATATTTAGCTTCAAGTATTTGAGCAGATGATTGGATTCTTTAACCATTAAGGAATCCTGTTGTCTTCAACAACAGAGAACACAGATTTAAATCTTCACTTTTCTTCATATAACCAAGAAGAGAGAGAAACAAAAGACTGTGGAACACATTATTAATGCTCACCAGGTGTGGAACATGAGTTTTAGGAATCTGTAGTCACTTGCATGATTAATATCACATAATAAAGAATCAGTATTGGTCCTTAAGTTTTCAACCTGTCATTTTGAATGCCTAAACCTAATAAAAACAAGACAAAAAAATCTCTAAGTGAGAGAAATTAGAGACCAGTCTTCTGGCTCAGCAATGCAGCATTGGTTTTCCACCAATGAATTAACTGCTTAGAGTCCTCTGCGTTTCCTCTTCAGCTTTTCACAAAGAAAAGTGTTGTGCTTGAGTGGTGGCATTAGGCCAGCATCTCAATGCTAATATCTGTGGCAGATTGTGTTTTACATTTTCTGCAATCTTGACTGCATGCTGAGGTCCTGAATCCTATGTATCCCTCCTGTGCATGCATGCAGAAACTCAGAATGGAAGCAGAAAGGCATTTAGGAACTGGAAGACTGAAGCATCTGAAGCTTATCAGTCAGTCAAGCCTAGATATTAAAATATACTGGAAGAAAATTATATTAGAGATGGGGAAAAATCATTGCCTTTTAGCAAAGTATGTCTACTCCTTCAGAGCAAAGGGAGTGGTTGTTTGTTTTTCAATTCTGCTTTTTTCCTGGAAGAGAAGTACTTTGTGCTTTGGGCTTGCACTTGAGGGTAATCTTTGTCATAACTCATTACTTCTTGTCTAAAATCAGACTACTATACTTGATTGTACATGCGTAATGCCCTGCTCTTAATGTTCTAATGTTTGTTTTCGTTGGTCCAAAGAGCTGGAGAGCAGCACAGAGGAGGTGGTAAGGATACAGACTGAGACAGAAGAGGGGTGTAATGGGCTTCTTACTGCCTATTGGATAAATGCATCTGCTCTGGAGCTTGCTAGGATGTTTTTTATGATTATTTTTTTATTTTTAATGAAGACATGTCCAGGGAGACCAAACCCAGCTCCTTAGAGAGGAGTGGGAATGGGCTGAGGCCAGGCTTGGGATGGGGAAAGATTCTGAAAACTGTGGACTTTGTCTCTACTTAACACACAGCTGAGATGTGCTCCCTGATTCCAGTGCTGGCACCACGGTGTGCAGGTACAGACTGCAGGTCTGTCTTGGTAACCATTGGGAAGTGGTAGTTGCTGCCCAAGGACTGTGGTATTGGAGGACTTTTCCTGGAAAAGTTTACAGATGGTATGAAATGGCTGAGATGCCATTTTCTTTGGGTGCCAAACAGCACAATGACATGCTTTACATGTTGGATCTTGACTAGAGAGAGGCATCTCTCATTAATGAGCTTATTACAGTGACATATTTTTTTCTGTGCTAGAACAGATGTTAAACATTTCATTGAGGATATAGCAGTAACAAATGTGTTAATATGAGGAATTCCTATTGACAAATAGTTTGTTTCAAGCTTACCCAGCTTATTATGTTGTACAGAGATTCTTATTATGTTTTGGCTTGACTGTTTAGTGATAAACAGAAACAATTCCTTATCCCTCTGTGTTACACAAAGCAGTTTTGAATTATAACATTCAGTCGAGACATGTGAAGAAGTGGCAATATTTACATGGAATATTATTCAATACTCACTTATGTGAAGTCTGTTAATCAGCTCTCAGATCTTCCTCTGCTGTTTCTGAAGTGACCTGAACTCCTCTGTAGTCTGCGCTGAGCCCTGCTCAAGTCACTTCCCTTGGATTCTGGTTTCTAGCCCTCCCTGCTCCTGAACCACTTTTTTGGCTGAAGGCACTGCTTACAGTCAGTGGTCAGAGATCTGGGAAAGGTTTCTAGTGGTTTGTGGTATAAGTGGTGTTTCTGGATGTAACTTGAGTTTGTAAGTGATGTTGGCATGCTATGGCACTGCCTGCTGCAGTCCTCACGTATCAGTGCATACGCAGGAGGACTGTGCCTTGCAGGAAGCCTGCGCTGCCAATGAGAGCAGCACCCAGGCAGAAGGTGGATACTGGTGGCATGTCTGTCATCCTGTGGGAATGTGCTTGGGGGACTCAAAACTGCCATAATTCCTGATGTAGGAATTTCCCCTCTGAAAATTAAGCTTAACTGAAAACTGAGATGAAATCTCAGATGTGTAGGAAATGAGGGGCACCTGAGGACGGGAATTAGGGATGCCAAAGTCCCGTTTTGGCTTTCAAACTGAAAATCCATTTTCCTGAGTTGTTTACAAAGCCTGGGAAGCACTTTGGTGCTTGAGGCATCAAATCTGCTGAGGTAGCTATTGGAAGGTATCTTGTAAACAAACCGTACAGTGTTATGGTACGTTCTGGGGTAGCAGTGCTGTTTGCCACAAGCTGTTCCTCCAGACAGCACTGACATTTTATCAGTTTGTTTTCTTCTGGTAAGGCGTTAAAAGAGGCTCAGAACAAATGTCTGTTGTGCAGGGAGCAATGTAACGGGTGGGGGAAACAAATCTGTTTAGCTGTTTCTGTAAATGCTAATGAGTTCAGCGAGATAATGCTTTAGTTTTTAATTCAGATGCACTGTTATACTCTGGTTCCCTGAACACTACTTGTACAAATTTTATCTGTCTTGGTAATAAAACAGACAGTAAAATGGGTGTTCTACTTGCTAAATTGCTGCAACTGCGGCTGTAGCAACTGAGTTGCAACAGGTACCAACAGCAGTGTGTCCTGGCATGGCTGCCCAAGCTTTATGGCTCTCAGACACAGGGGCAACGTGCCAGGAAACCAGTGGCTGTACCTCATTCCACAGACTATGCAGAAAACACCAGATACCCTCTTGTTACCTAAAATAGAAGTACAACAAAGTAAGCAAAAGGATTATTGAAATTTGGCACTGAGATCACCCAGATCGACAAATCTTTATCTGTCCCTCTGTACGCATAATTTTAAATGGAAGTCTGGATTCTGCCATGCTTCTCATGTGAATCTTGGAAATGTCACCTTCACCCTTGATGAGACTTTTTGTTCTGCAAGACCTCAAAATTAGAAACAAATAAAGGTAAAGAGGATCAGGATACAGTTCCCAGGCCTGTCTTAATGTGGGCAGATTGTTTAAACCAATTTTCCTGCTAGCTGTGGATATCTTGGAGCATAACTGTCCAGACTGAGATGTCTATGGCCTTGCTGACAGCAGCAGAATTGCAGAACTAGAAGCACTTTGAAATCCTATAGCCCTTTCCCATCTCCCCCAAAATAGGTTGAGGCGACTTTTACTTTTTTTTTCCCCTGGAAATTTATTGTGAGAAAATAATGTCTTGATCATTATAGATTCAGGTTGAATTTGCAAATTTTAATTCTGATTTAATTAAATCTTTCTGGAGGGAGGAAGAGGCAAGAGAAATGAGTTTTCACTTGCAGTCGTATGGCAGTTTCAGCCTTTAGGCAGGGAAGGAAAGCTGTGGCTCCATTCCTGGCCCAGTGAGTAAATCTATTTTTGCTTGGAACTGATGGGAGGAGGATGGGACGATGCTGAGCACCGGCATCATCCTTGCAGTACTGCTGCGGTGTGGCTCTCACAGGCAGGCCCCTGGCCTGCTTTCAGGCAGGAAAAGCTGGAGGATGTCATGGCTGGCAGAGGTGCTGTCACAGTTTCGGTGAGGAGCAACCCTCAAATCAAATGGTTAAGGAATGAGAAGTAGCCTCATGTCATCTTCACAGCCCTGCTGGCCACTTCTCACTTCCCCTTCAATGTGAAGGTAGATCTCTGTTTCTGTTCTGTTTTTCAAGTGCATCTAATATTCTCTATTTTGAACTGAATGAAAAATTAAGGAATGCCTGCACCTCTGGAGTACTGGTTTGTGGGTATCCCAGGCTACAGTTGTTCTCAGTGAGTGCGTCTCACACTGAGCCTTCATAGCTGTTTCTTTATCCATAAAACAAATAATATAATCACAGAATATTCCAAATTGGAAGTGACCCATAAGGATCATTAAGTCCAATTCCTGGGTCCACACAGGACCCAAATTGAATCCCTGTGTCTGAGAACCAGCAGCTTGGTGCTGTGACCACTGCCCTTGGGAGCCTGTTCCAGTGCATGACCAAACTTTGGTGAAGAACTTTTTCCTGATACCCAGCCTGAAGATAAAATGTCATAGAGATAGGAAAGCACTTTTGGCAACTGTGGGTAGAAAGCACTAACAAATGACAGCATTCCCTACCTTTGTTTTTTCTAACCAAATCACAGAATCGTAGGGGTTGGAAGGGACCTCTTAGAGATCATTGAGCTCAACCCCCCTGCCAAAGCAGATTCCCTACAGCAGGTCACACAGGTAGGCATCCAGATGGGTCTCGAATATCTCCAGAGGAGACTCCACAACATCCCTGGGCAGCCTGCTCCAGTGCTCCATCAAACTCGCCGTGAAGAAGTTCTTACACATAGTTGTGTGGAACTTCCTATGCTCCCGTTAGTAAGTAATTAGATCAGAGGGATTTGTTTTCAACCCAAGTATTATCTGACTTTTTTCCATCCTGAGACATTGCTCAGCCATTTTAGTCTGAGCATGAAAAGTGCAGGTATAACATCCTGTTTAAAATACTTTTATAAACATATGAAAAATAATGTTGAAAATGATTAAAATGAAGGGCACGCATTGTGTACCTGACTGCCAGGTCAAGGCCAGAGCTGCTGAAAACTTTAACATAAATATTAATACTGCAGGCAGTTTAATTAGCTGTGCCCTTCAGTCACTAGTTGTTTGGCCCCTTGGTATCCATATTGAGCCTTCATAGAGTAGGATGACCCCTGCTTGTCAAGTCAGATTTCATTCAATTTATCTAATTACTTTTGGGATCATTTTAATACATACACAGAGTGCTAAGATTGCCCAGCTCTGGCTACTTTCCTGGACTCAAATCTTTAATCCAGGATGCAAAATGTGCATCAGAACTTTCTGTTAACATGTGCATAGCTCACTTTAAGCTGTAGCTCTTAATGATTCCTTGCTTCCGTTTGGTAGAAATAGCTGGGAGTAAGAGGACTTCATTTTTCCCCTGTTATTACTTTGTCTTTATTTCAGTCTCCCTTCCTCCAAGTCTGCTTTTGCCCCAGAGTGAACCAGTAGAGAACTGAAATACTGTTGGAGAGCACAGCACTGAAGTGTAACCTTCAGAGAGGAGCTCGTACTGGTGGAAAAATCACTTTTTAAATCTGACTGTGCTATGTAGCAATGATTCCCGAATGGGTCAGATGCAGTCATAGTCTCATTTTTTTTTTTTTCCCAGCTTATGGATGCCTTACTTTCTCTAGCAGCTATTTATGTATGTAATATATTTATTATTTAGAAGTAGGCTACAAACTGCAAATCACATCAAGAGTCTGATGTCCTACAAAGTTAAGGGCTAGGACCACATGAAATCTTCAGATTTAAAACACTGTTCTCTGATTTAGTCTTGAATGAAAACTGATTGCAACGGTACATGAGAACACCGCTGACTTTAATACAGTTGCCAGATTTACCTTTGTCTACTTTCTAGTCTCTCTCCTTAAATAAAGTTAGATGAGTTTTAAGACAGCCATAGCGTTACCAAGGCAGTGGTGGGAGGTGAAGATAGTGGAAACATAAATGAGTCAGATTCACAAAAAGTGTTAAAAAATAAACCTTTGAGAACAAAGAGTGATGTTTTATGATACGCAACTTTTCTTTTATAATCCAAAAGTTCTTGTTTCTAAAAATACTGAGAATTGGAAAGAGAACAATTTTCTTGCAATGAGGGGAAACAGGCCAGCTGCTTAACAGGACACAACAATTCTAAACAGTCCTCACCAGGAGGGGAAGCACAACACACTGCTCAGCTGAAGTTCAAGGGCAACTTTGAGAGGTGGAAAATATCTATTACCCTAAAGTGAACTTGTCTGAATTATAAGGGATTATAACTTGACCACGTGAAAACAATCTCACTAAATTACTGGAATTTACTGGCTATAAGTTGTTAGAAGTTCACAACTTTTTTTACAGTCTTCCATTTCATGTTTCAGATGGTTCAAGTGAAATTTGAGATTTTTGGCTGCACTGAGTGGTATCCATTGGGATGTTGGTCTTGGCTACACCAACAATCCCTTCCTACAGAAATGTCTGCAGCCTGTTACAAGCTTGTGTAATTAGTGAGATTGGATTTCTTCGTGTCTGGATATTATGATTGCAGTCACATTTCTTATAGGAGTTAAGAGGAAACAGCCGTGTTTAACTTATTTATTGCTCCTCCCTGCAAAAGTTTTCTTTCCACCTCCTTCTCCCTCTTCTTTTCTCCCCCAGTTGCACGCACATACAGCATCTCAAATCTCTGCACTTCTTTTATTAACATAATATAGCTTTAGCTTTGGAAAAATGGTTGAGCAATCAGAAACTGAAATTCAAATGTTACAAATTCCTGCAAGTGAGGCACAGGCACCTGCAAAATGTATGAACTGTGATCTAAGAAACCTCTGGCAACAAAGCAAGTGAGCATCTCACTTAAAACTTTCAGTTTCTTTTGATACTTTTTATTACTTTAATGCTTTTTTAAAGCTTTAGTGAAGTTGAATAAGCTTATGCTGAGAGTAACATCAAAGGAGTACAGTCTATAAACTGTCTTCAACAAATCCACTCAATTCCTAGTTATACAGGGTGGTACTGCTGTGTTGTTGCTATATTTATAGTGATATTTAGGTTGACTTTTAGGAATGAGAATTTCTATATGTATTTACTGAATACAATGCACAGAACTTACTTGAATGTATAAATATTTTTGCGTGAACGTATTTTTAAGGCAAGTCAATGTTTGCTGTAGTGGTTCTGATAGTACATTCTGCATCCAGAAAGTCCCTCCAATCTTTCTAAGTTACATGTGAGAAACTTTATACAGGCCTGAAAGTATGGGCATTATATTACAAGACAATAGACTAAATTAAAGAATGGGAAAAAAGGGGGGAAAGACATTTTTATGAAGTTCCTATAGAGAGATTATTGGGTAGATGCATCATCTTCTCTCAACTGAAATGATGCAACTAATTAACATTGGTCAAATGTCAAATGTTCCTTCAAATGAAGTCAGTTTCTCTTGTCCTGCAACTCATGATGTGCTGCGCATGGGAGTCCCCAGATGGAAGGTGCCATCAGCTCTGGTAATGGGAAGACGCCAGAACACAGCCCAGTCAGGGACTCCAGCATGTGGCAGATGAAGGGGGTGAGGAAGTGTTTCCAAACTACCCTTCTCAAGTTCTCAAGTGATAATTTTCAGCCTACTATTGAGAATATTTTCTGAAAGATGGAAGCTGAATGTCCAGAAGTCCAGTGGTAGACTCATGCTCCTATGAGAGCTGCGGTGAACCCTTTGGACCTTATTGAAAGCAAGTTTGTTAAAGTCTGATTCACTTTATTCAGCAGGAGCTGGATCAGGCCCTTAACTAAAAGCTTTGAGCCTTTTCAGTGTGAAGGAAATGAGCTGTCTGTATTCTAGCCTGTAACTGGATTACAATTGTGTCATTAATACATCATGCACAAACGTGAGCTTTCCATTTACTTCAAACATACAAGTGAAACTGAATTCAGAGAATGTTCAAAAATTATCCATCCTCCTTTGCCATCTTATGGAGTGCTGCTAACACGACGGAATGGGCACAGGGAGACTTCCCTGTGCCAACTTGAACACAAAGGTTTTGGCTGCCTTTCAGACTGAAAATAGTAGGTGCTTACATTTTTAATCACAGAATGAGCAAGAGCTCACGTACACGCATACACATGCACACAGCACACACTGACGTGTCAATGTGGGTCTGGAGGTTTGTTGTTGACGGCAGGAACACATTCAACAGTGGCTGTCTGATTAAACAAAAGTAGGCTACAGCATGGCAAACAAATTGTGCTCTGAGTTTCTGATCTATCAGCAGCCTTGCCAAAATGCCAGCTAGCTGAAAAGGAGATTTCATTGTTTCTAATGAAACATGCTGTGCTTGCTTGTCTAGTGCGTGCTTTAGGAAGCGAATGCAACTGGACTCCTTTCATTTGCACTGTTCCCTCTGCACCGTAGCCTCCTTTTCCTCACACACGAAACAACCGCATTAGATGCTTTCCTAGCAGCTTTATATACAGTTTAATCTTAAAGTGTGGGGAAATAACTGTTCTACCCTACAGACAAGATGTGCTGATTTCTGTGCAATTTGTGGTTACAGAAATGCTAATTGCTTGGGAAGGGATAAATCTAAAAAGAAGCATGGTGTCCTTCTAAGTAGCCTGCATTATTATCTTGAGAAAAATTCCTTGCACACACATACAGAAATCTAAATGTATGAGCTTAATGCCTTAAGATTCATGAGCAATATTGCATGAGTATAGCAGATTATCATCGGGATTTTTTTTGTTGCCTAAATGCAAATGAGATGGTAGATCTTTATGCTACCATAATTTTCAGCTTTCTGCAAAGAGATTTGTTGTAGACCAAGACTCTTAAGCTTAATACGGTAGATAAGAATCTTCTTAATTGAAGTGATTCTTATTTAACTGTGGAATATATCAGGTGTAATAGCAAAGGCATAATCAGAAGATCTCCCTGCTGCCTCCACGCTCAGACCACTCATTTCCATACCCTGGGGATTGTAGATGGGGAAATAGATAAGAAATGAGCATACATAAAGGACAGAGGATGCCAGGAGATCATGCAAGGAAAATCTGCTCCTGCCTGTGCTGAAAAACAGGCATTTGATGTGGGAAGAGGGAAACGATCAATAGCAGCCAGAGAAAGCAAGAACTTTCAGAGGTTTAGACCCGAGACTTGTGTGGCAAGCCTTGAAGAGCTGAGGCTGTTGGAGAATAACTGGTAGGAGGAAAGTGAATAACAGACTTCAGGTAGGGTAAACACGGCACAAGCGCCAAGTGAGAGGACCAGCACACATCTGTGTTTGCTGCAGTGGTGTGCCTAGAGTGCAGCAAGTCGTCGTCGTATTGGACATTAAAGGTATTTTTCTAGCTCTAAGATAGTCAAGTACTGGAATGGATTTTGTGCAATCCCTGTCACTGGAGGTTTTGTGAGCAGCTTTTGGGGCCCATATAGAAATGGGTTTGTCGTTCTAGAAGGGGGGAAAGGGAATGGACTAAGTGCTCTCTGAAGAAACTTCTGGTTGGGAATGGGGTTGATGTTTGTCTGTTGTTCGTGGCATTACCACAGCTGTTATTACCACATTTNGTAGAGCATGGCCAGTTGGCTTTCCCACTTGTGCCATGGCTGTGTTTCAAAGTCAAAGAACATCCTTAATTCTTTCCTTTAGATGAAAAAGAAATGTTACTCAGACTGACAGCCTGTGGAAGATGGTTAGATTCTGGAGCTGACTGCTGCAAAGATAAATCTTTGTCTTTACTGGAGGACTTTAAGAATTGCAAACAAATCAATTGCTAGTAAATGTTAGTGACATGAATAACGTACATATTCAGCAGTCACCCTTTAGAATTGTTGGTGGGCATCTTTATAAGAAACCTGGTGCCTAGCTAAATTCAGTGATAGCAAAGTGCGATGCTTCTCTATATGTTCACTGTTGTGACTGATTCTGGCTTCAGCTGGTACTGTTGAAAATTCTTCCTGTACTTTGTTATATGGCCACATACACCTTATCAGGATATTTTCAAAGAAGTGTACTATGTCATCAGATGCAGTATATTCTTCAGGGATGTGTTAGTTTTAATAAAGTTGGAGAGACGAGAACACTTCTTTTCTGGTGTTTTTACAGTTGAGTGATGAAGTCACTAGCCTGAGATGTGAGAGACCATTTATTGAAAACGAGCTGCTATGAGACATCAGCTAGGCTCAGTAAAATTATAGGCCGGTGCTCTAAGCAAATATGATCGTCTGGGATTTCCTGTGGGTGAAAAAGGCTTTGAGATGCTTTTGGTTTCTGCAAAAGTACGTCAGGTTTTATTTTTTCTAGCAAGGAAAAAAGCTTGAAAATTTCTGCAAAATAGAGTCTTTTTCTGCTTAGCAGTTTGTGAAGTACCTGAGGCACTTGCTACTTCCCATGACTCTGTATCTCATTGTTCCCTGTGCTTTGTTCATGAGTTTCTTTGTGGTCTCCCTTTAACCAAGTCTGGATGGAGCTGGTGTTTTAACTTTCAGATCTGTGCAAGGGAAAGAAAGTTACTGCTACTCTTTTTCACAGCTTGTAGTCAGACACTCTCCCAGCTGGTAACTATATTTACTGCGTGTGAATTTGCACTTTGCTGTAAGGAGGAGCTGGTCACCCATTTTATTCCTCAAGTTATTCATATTAGGCTATTGACCCTTCCTGAACTCTGATCTTGACCCTTTTCTAGCTTCTCTGTCCTTTAGCCCCTGCTTTTCCATTCCTGTCCTTGGACTACAAATCCTTTAAGGCTCTTATGTTTTGCAGTAGGTGTGATGACCTGTTGTTTTACAGCATGGTTCCACATTTCAATTTGGCTCAAACATTGCTAGGATAGGAAAAAGATAAGGTTCTTTTCCCAGCCTCACCTTCTATCTAGTGTTTGACTTCCATCTAGTGTGGAACAGACTGGTAAGAGTACCTGTTTCTCGTGCTGCCAGGGCTGGACTGCATTTTAGTCTGTATTCCAGCACACTTATTAACACACCTTGAACTTGTGTTTAGTTAGGATATCTTTTTTAATAGAGATTCTTCTTCTGTCTTTATCTGAGAGAAAATGAGTGGCTGTTTGGTTGAGATGTCGCTTTAGCATGTGTCACAGCTCAACTGTGTACCTGAAACCGGAGGTGAGAAGGAATAGCAATAATAAAGCATGAAGGGCTTTCTAGACTCCCATGCAAGAGATTAGAGCTCTGCCTTCTGCCTGTATCAAGCAGAAATGTATCTGTTGACTTTGTTTCTCAGCAGTAGATGTTTTGGGAAATAGAAATCTCTTCAAAATGTAGGATGTCCAGACATTATGGATTTTTACTCAAAACAAAAGAAACTATTCAGCCGTGTTGTAATTTGGGATCCTGAATAATACTTTTCCTTTATTTATGGGTCTAGAGAGCTGGCATTCCACACTGTGCTGTAGCATACTGTCACAGGAAGTGTTTTATTATTAATTCAATTTCTTACTTATTGAATAAACATAAAAATCCAACAAAGGAAGTGTTACTGCAGAGAGAGACAAGTAATGTTCACAATAAATGTATTGCCTGCAGGTCACCATTCAGGTCACCATTTTAATGTTATTTATTTTTTTCCAAGATTTAGTAATAAAAGATTATTTCAAGAAGTTTTAAAATCGTTTTCTTCATTTCTCTCTCCTATCATGTAGGACTAGTCTACGCACATGCTGATACCAAGAGCATCAAATGTGTTTTGGTGTTAAGTCTGCTTATGGATTGGTCTTTCCTCTTGGCTTTCAAGTCTTGCCTAGACAAAGAAAATTACTGCTGATGGGTTATGAGCAATATATGCAGTTGAACTGATAATGAATATAACTTGCCTGCAAGTGTCAACCAGGATAAACCACCTTCTGCTCTGTACAGGGATTGTGTCTGAAATACAGTTTAAACTAGAGATTTCTCATTGCAGTCTTCACGAGCTTTGTTTTCTAACTGTGGACATATGAGGATGGTTTTCTTCTTCCATGGCTGCTTGCTTTCTACTTCCTCTCATGCTGCTAGGGAAATATAACGGGCTCCAAAGCCCTTGGGTCTTCCTAGCACTGCAAACCCTGTCCTGCAGGCTGGGGCAGGAGGTGATGTCCCTGGCTCTGCAGGCAAGAATCCCACAGCTGTAAAGAACTGTATCCCCTTGAGATTGCATGTGGATTTCTCAGGTGATCCATTTGCTAAGGTTGCTCTGGCAGCCCAGGTATGCATGAGCAAAAAAAATATGATTTGTTCTTGTTATACATATTTGGTTGCCTTGGTAACCAGAGAGTAACTCATCTGAAATGCAACTGGATAGGATAATTGATATATTTTGAGGAATGCCTACAGGCAATAATAGGGATTTATCTGCCACCAACTGTTTCAGGCTTCTGAAAAAATAAAGATAGGCTCTAAAACAAGAACAAGTGTGTTTTCTACAAGTCTGAATGTAAAGGTAGTGCTGTCCTTCCTTCTGTCTGTGAGGGATCCTTGATGGACTTCTCTGCAACTTCAGTACAGATCAAACTGCATCTCTGATATCTGTTGAATATGTATTTTGGATAATCCAAAGAGTTCAGAAAACCTCTGAAGTAATGAGTTCCCACTGTTGTTTTGTTTCTCTGATCTACGAATGTAATGCCTTACAGCAACCTCAGAGGCTTCTGTACAGGAAATTCCCATTGATGTTGATGACTCATTATTATAGACAGTAATAACTGGCTATCATGCATTAAGGCCTCTGATTGATAAGCTGTCTTGCTGTACTTCAGCCTCCATGGACAGTTTATGAATCTCAATCATCCAGTACCTGACATTACTTAAATCACCTCATATGTTGAACATTTAGCCTTACTCCAAGCCCTATGCAGGACACAATGCAAGACCTACTTCCCAGTGAATGAGAGGTTAAAATTTGACCTGCTTTCTTCTCCTTCTGCACAAAGGCTGACAGGAAGGAGTATAAAAATGGCATGGGAAACCATATGGGGAGAGTGCTTGTGGGAAGAGAGAACAGATGACCACATGGTCCTGAGACTCTGGGTATGTACTGGAGCACAGCTCTATATGAATTCATAGTTAGCTAATTTTCTTCTTGTAACACTAACCTCTTGAAAGCAATGTTTATCCCGCTAAGCTATTCTCCCAGTGGACTTTGCTTTTTCACCTGACTCAGCTTGTCCTTCAATGACTGATATGAGAACTCTTGCTGGATCATGTAGGAAAATCTTACAGCTTCTTCCAGTAGTTTCTTCTGCTCCCAAACAAGAAATAAAGCTGGCTGATTCTAAATAGAACAAGGAATGTTCTGCCTGGTTTAGGTGTATGTGGATTCGTCAGACCCTTGGCAGTTAATAACATTTCTGGGATATAATATCAATTATCCTTGACATTTTATTAATTTCACCTTTTTCATTCTTGATACAGCATCTGATACCAAGAAAATTCTCCATTAATTTTAACCTAGCTCTGAATCAGGTAGAGCTCAGAATGATATCTGTATTCCTGGAGAGGGAAACTGTAACTTCTCAGAGTTTCCCAGGAATATAAATTCCAGTGGCAGTAGATCACAAGGTCAATATGATTAGAAAAAGAAAATATTTACTTTATTATAGCAAGGCACCAAACAGTATCTGCTTTCACCTTGAGGACCCTAGAAGGAAAATGTTTCCAGAAAAAGAAAAGTTAGAGCCTAATGAAAGCAGAAATATTTTTCATTCCCTCTAGACACTGTTTATTGTGTTAGTATACAATCCATCAACAGCAGTAAATAGACTCAATAAATAAGGTAGCTAAAAATCTCCAAGTGTGTTAGAAGACTAAGAGAAATATGATTCTCTTTCTAGTACAAGACATTTCTTTAGTCACAGAGGAGGATAGAATGAATGGATAATATGCCTATTCCTGAATCTTTATAATAAAATTTACATCTGGTTGGTCACTGAAAATCCCCCTAAATTTATCTGGGTAGGTCTACAAACCACCTAAAAAGTCATGACTTGGAGAGTTTACAAGTAACTTTGCAAGTCATGACAGTAGCTTATCAGGTAAAATTTTCATTTCCCTTTAGTTACAAATTTATCAGTAAACAATAGCAATAAGAAAGTATTTATTGGGAAATTCAAATACCAGAAAAATCTCAGAGACTAGTACAGAGGTAATAAAAACTCGCAAATAATGTAAACATTCTGAAAACAGAAGGATTTATTGTACAGATTAGTTTTTTTAATTTGCTGATTTTTGTTCACTGCTGATTTTCCTTTCCCCATCAGCCAGTCAGCTTTCAATACAGAGAGGAATAAGAGAGAAGTAGAACAAGAACTAATAATAATAATAAAAAATCAGGGCTAGGTCTAGGCACTGTTAAAATAATCAGAGAAGGTAACTCAATGAGTGCATATACGTATTTTTACTAGGAAAAGATGTTGAGCTCTTCAACCTTGCTGACGCAAGTAACAATATCCACTGGCTGGAAGCTGAAGCCAAAAAGATTCAACTTTGAAACTGAATGTATTTCTCTAGCTGTAAAAGTAACTAAATTGTTGACTTGCTGTCTAGTGGAAGGGGAGTTAGAGTCACCAGGCTTTACTATTTTTAAAACAAACTACATGGACTTTTTTTCAGGTTCTGGCAGATATCTTACAGCCTTTGTGCATGGATGTGAGCTGAATACCTATATAAGCAAAATTGTCCACAACAGAGAGTCTCTGAAGTTGTTTTTCTGGCACAGCCCCATTCTTACATGGTCCTTTGGGAAGGAGATGGGCAGGAGAGGATTGTTCACACTGCTCTCAACATCCTTCAACCCTCATCGCTTTGCAGTGTAACTATCATCAAATCTCACCATTCAGACTTTAACACATTGACTGCTTAGGTCAGGGAAAAGGAAAAGGTGATTGAGTTTTTTTTCCTTTTACGTGCAACTAATTGGCTTAGATGTACTTGAAGTTTCTTTCTTCATTTGAATCATTAGAGATTGTGTGGAGTGTGGCAGACACTAATGCAGTGAGATGGTGATAGTGGGACATGACGGTTGCCTGCGTTGTCTTGTTCACTTTCAGGGTCACAATGGGTGTCAGATTTAGAGAATTTTTCAACAGGCTGGATTGTCTGTGGGTTTGGCTTTTTTTCCCTAATCTGCAACAAATCAGATGTTTTACCTGCTGGATCATTGACTACATGTTACCTGAGCAATACCCTGCAGGCTGCCACATATTGTTTTGGACTTGAGTTTGGTTTTCTCCTTTACCTGTATTATGTGAGAGCTAGGCTAAGCTAAAGAGGAGCAAAATGATTAAATTTAACTAAAGCTTTGGGGTTTAGTACAGGGCATTCATGTGAAACATAAAGCTGCATGGGGGAGGAGAGGCTAGATTAGACAACATAATTGCTCTCTGCAGCCTGAGGCTTGAGTAAGCTGTAAATGTTCTGCACAATGCGCTTGTCTGAACTGGGGTACCAGGCAGGCAGATGGCCCAGCACCGCAGTCTGTACAGCAATTCTGTCTGACAGAGAAAGCACCTCTAAAAATGAGGTTTGCTCTGCTCTGAGCTGCTGCAACTGCTACAGACAAGTCATTCACACAGATGTGACCTTCACTTATTCCTGTTGATTTTTCCCTTGAGACAAAATAAATAGAAGTGATTCCCTCTTACTGCTGTTGAATTGGCTGTCTTTTGGAGAAAGCAGACAGACTTGTGAAGAGTAATTCTTCAAACAATTTTAAATCTTTTTCCAGAAGATGATGTGATCTGGGAAGGGGGAAAGCGAGTGCTGGAGCTAGTGATTGCGACCACAAGAGGGGACAGAAAAATGAAGCAGCCTGGCCATGGTAATGAAGGTTGGGACCTTGTGGACCCACTGTTTAGGAATATTTTTTGCTGAGAGCTGAGGTGGTAACTCTACACCTTCAGGTAACTACAGTAGTGACTTTGAACAGAAGTTTATGGGAGCATGTTGGCTGTGCTTAACTGCTACCCAGCTGTACCTGTGTGCCATTTTCCTATGAAAGAGGTGCAGTTTCTAAGTACTTGGGTATAATCATGGAATCATGGTATGGCTTAAGTTGGAAGGGAGCTTAAGATCACCTAGTTCCAACCCCCCTGCTGTGGGCAGGGTAGCCACTGACTGGATAGGGCTACTCAGGGCCCTGTCTGACCTGGCCTTGAACACATCCAGAGATGGGGCATCCGCAACTATTCCAGTGCCTCACTACCCTCTAAATAAACAATTTCTTCCTCACATCTAACATAAATGTCCCCTCTTTCAGTTTAAAGCCATTCCCCCTTGTCTTATCGTTATCAGACAGTGTAAAAAGTCAGTCTCCCTCTTGTTTATAAGCTCCCCTCAGGTAGGAAGGATGCAATGAGGTCTCCCCAGAGCCTTCTCTTCTCCAAGCTGACCAAGTCCAGCTCTCTCAATCTCTCGTCATAGAAGAGGTACTTCAGCCCTCTGAACCAACTTTGTGCCCCTCTGCTGGACCCGCTCCAACAGCTCCACAACTTTCTTGTGTTGGGGGTCCCCGCATGGGGCAGTACTACAGATGGGACCTTACAGGAGCAGAGCAGAGGGAGACAATTACCTCCCTCTCCTTGCTGGCCATCCCTCTTCTGATAGAGCCCAGGATACTGTTGGCCTTCCAGACTGCAAGTGCACACTGCTGGCTCACATCAATCCTTTTGTCCACTAGGACCTCCAAGCTCTTCTACTCATGGCTGCTCTCAATGGGTTCTTGTCTTGGTCTGTACATGTCTGGGATTGCCCCGACCCAACTGCAACAGTTTGCACTTGGCCTTGTAGAACCTCAATAGGTTCACATGGGCCCACTTTTCAAGCCTGTCCAGGTCCCTTTGGATGGCATCCTTTCCTTCTGTTGTGTCAACTGCACCACTCAGCTTGGTGTCATCAGCAAAGCTGCTGAGGGTGAACTCGATCCCACTGTCTAGGTCACTGATAAACTAAAGATACTGAGATGTGTCGTTGTAACAGCATGGGGGACACAGACAGCTCTCTGCAGGAGGCATGGTTTGATCTGGGTCTCTGCAAAACCAGTGTGAACGTTGGCTTTTTTTTTTTTTATAGCCCTTTATAGTACTTCTAATTTCTACAAGTAGACTGCTGAGTTTGTATTAATTGTAATCTGCGCATTGACCTTTACTTAAAATAAGTCATCATTCGTTAAGTATCTCAGTGTGGTGCATCATTATCTTGGCCTGTGTCTCACGTTGTAGACATAGATGGAGTTTAATTTTATATTTCTATTGGAAGAATGTGTAATTTCTGAAGTCACTTCATATCACCGTAGGCATATGCAGTTTTGTAAACCAGAATATCTAAACTTGTTCAGGCTTACAACCAACGGGGAGAAATGAACACTTTTAAGGCACAATTCATTTGTTCAACTTGAGAAATACTCTTTAGGATGATTTATATACTAGAAAAAATTGTTTTCCATTGGCCATAAGGGGAGTTATGGCCAAAAAAAAAAAAAAGCTGAGATGTATCTGTACTGTAAGGAGCTGCATTTGACCAAATTAATGCAATTCTTTGTTACACAGACACAGTCTGGAGTATAACACAGAGTATCTCCACTGTTTATGCCTGCAGTTTGGATATAGCAATGGAAGCAGCTGCTGTATGTTTCTTTCTTCAGTAAAAGTTGCATATGTTCCTGCTGAACATCACGATGGACCTGACTGACTCTGGATTGCTAAATGCTGTCATACAATCTCCTGAAGTGGGACAGTTAGTCCTCTCAGTACCTGGCTGGTTCACATATGACAGTGGGTGAATTACGCTTGGCATGTACAGTGAAAGCGGAAAGGTTGTCTAAGGTTGCACTGATGGTATTGGTAATTATGAAAACAGCCATGGTGTATTCCAACAGAAATTAGTTATTTAAACTCATATTGAGACTACAGTCAAAGAGGCAAGGTGAGTTAAGTTGGAATGAAATACTTAAACTTGATGTAACCTAAAACTTCACGTAAGAATTCCTTTCTAAAACCTGGACAAAGAAGGCAGGAGAATGCCGGATAGAAGACTAGGCCATTAGCTATACTCATACATTCTGACAAGGACATTGTGTGCCTGTGTGGAAGTCTTCACCTCCTTGCAGTCCACTTGTCCAATGTGCACATAAATGCTTAAGCATTTTTAAGTGCTCATCTCTCAGAGCTATCTCCTGCCATAAAAGCAGTAATGGAAACTCCTATGAGCTACTGTGCATCTGGGTAGCTTATACACAAATCCTTGGCTATTGCTGTCCAAATGGCACAGGATTCAGACTCAGAACTACTGAGTATGAGCCTAGAAGTGAAATTTGTCTTCTTCACCCTAAAACAAAGACCACCTGTTAGGGAACTGCCCCAAACTGTCTGCAGTTCAGCTGCTCACTTACACAGGGTTCCCTATCAGATATTATAGCTGCCCAGACTGACACAGATCTCTTAATTTTAGGTGGGATTACAAGAGCAGGCCTGAAGGGGAAGTTGGATAATGAGCGTCCTTCACTTGTTAAGAGAACAGCAGCACCCATATAAGGTGAAATGTGAATTCTGGACCTTGGACCTAAGATATAACACGTTACTGGCCTCGCAAGTAGCTTTTTAGCAGCTGCAGCCCTTTAGCTCCTGTTTCTTTTTTTTTTTTCTTTTCTTTTCTTTTCTTTTTTTTTTTTTAACATTGACATGACATTCTCAGCAAAATCTCACAGGACATAAAGAACACTCTTTTTTTTCCTGTTTTTACTAGCCATGCTGAAGTTTACCATGACCACGTGAGTGAAAACTGGAGTATTTTGTCATATAGAAATCTTTCCCTAAGATAATTATATTTGCTGTAAAGCTGAAGAGTGCTCTTCTTCTTTCCTCTCTGCAATTTTAGGAGAGTTCCCTACATCTAAACAGCTGTGCAGCTGCCACTGGGCAGAAAAAGTGAAATAGCAGGGCACCAAGTTTCATTTTCTCAGAAAACATTTGACATATTGTTACAGACAATGTTTTCTTCTTACATGTACAGGTGTCTGACAAATATTAATTGATATATGGTCAGTTTTACCACTGTTTTCAATGTATTCTTCCTCTGAAGGATCACATTATTGCTAATTCTGGACTTTATGGTATGCTGTTATAACAATATACCTATTATTTTCTTGTTACCTTCTCCTCCCAATATATTTGAAGCTGATTGTCAGTATCCATAGCTTTTTAAACAGTGTGGACCTTTCTGGGAAGTTGGTAGAGCTGAAGCTTACAGAAACTTACAGCTTCTTCAAAGATGAATAGCAAAACAGTTATTTTGAAATCCAGTTGAGCTGCCTGCCTTGCTTATCTCTTGCATTGGAGAAAGCCCCTGACCCTCTATGGGAATCTTCTTCAAAGAAAGTGGAACATGAACCACAAACAAAATTGTAGCCTACATTGAATTATTAAAACAGTCTGCTGCTCCCTTGCAGCAGGGTCAGAAGTCTTCATTCCAAGTCCATATTTTATCTTTCCAGGCTTTCCGTCCCTCACTACAAAATCTGTACCTGACAAAATTCAATATAGCCTCTGAAAGGACTCCTGAGCACTGTTGTTATAGCTGTATTGTGTTCTTTGATTGCTTTGGAAATGCCATAAAAGGAGGAGCAGGGATAATATTTGTAAAACTACTAAAACAAAGTCAAAGGTGGCAATTTGAAAAGAGAGAGTCCTTCACTTTTTTCCAAACTGCTTTTGGTGTTTCCATCTTCCCCCTGTAGTTTCCCACTGTGTAGCAGATGTACTATTTTCTTTAGGATCAAGAGAATGGTTTGAGTTTTATTTAATAGGAAATATTTTTTTGTCTGGTAGTGGTAGAAAGAATTCACTTGCACTGCAATGCTGGAGAGTTGGGCAGTAAGAAAAGAAACCAGATGAGGTTTAACAAAAGCAAGTGTAGAATCTTGCACCTGGGGAGGAATAACTGCATGTACCAGTACAGGTTGGGGGATGACCTGCTGGAGACAAGCTCTGTGGAGAAGGACGTGGGGGTCCTAGTGGGCAACAGGTTGGCCATGAGCCAGCAGTGTGCCCTGGTGGCCAAGAAGGCCAGCGGGATCCTGGGGTGCATTACAAAGAGCATTGCAAGCAGGTCGAGGGAGGTGATCCTACCCCTCTACTCTTCCGTGGTCAGGCCTTACCTGGAGTACTGTGTCCAGTTCTGGGCTCCCCAGCACAAAAAAGACAGGGACCTCCTGAAAAGAGTCCGGTGGAGGGCCACAAAGATGATAAAGGGCGTGGAGCATCTCCCTTATGAGGAGAGGCTGAGTGACCTGGGTCTGTTCAGCATTGAGAAAAGAAGGCTGAGAGGGAACCTTATCAATGTCTATAAATATCTAAAGTGCGGGAGGCAAAGGGATGAGGACAGACTATTTTCAGTGGTGTGTGGTGACAGGACAAGGGGAAATGGCCACAAACAGGAACTTAGGAGGTTCTGCACAAATACGCATAAGAACTTCTTCATGGTGAAGATGATGGAGCACTGGAATAGGCTGCCTAGGGAAGTTATGAAAGTCTCCTTCTCTGGAGGTATTAAACACCCATGTGGATACCTACCTGTGCTACCTGCTGTAGGGAGTCTGCTTTGGCAGGGAGGTTGGACTTGATGACCTCTAGAGGTCCCTTCCAACCCCTAAAATTCTGTGATTTCCTCTGCAACTCTACAGACCAAGAGTTGTTGAAAACACTGTCCGTGGACTACCTACTTTTGGAAGTCCAGTTCTGTTTAGAAAGAATTTACAATGTGATAAATTTAGACAGATACTAACCTTAGAATTAGGAATGTAGGTCTGGAGGGGAACACTTGTGTTGATGAAAGTGCTACAGCTAGACAACCAGATTGTGTAACCTCCAGCAGCCAATCGAGTTCTGTTTGAATCTAGCTTTTCTTTATACTTTTTATCCCTGCTGAAAGGCCAGAGCCTTACTGCTTTCAAGGCTAGAGGGATGATCCTCTATCCCAGATTCCCTCTCTTACATACTCTTTTGAAATTTATGGATGCCTTATGCAGCTTGTTCTTGTGTTGCTGTTTTTCTTTTTTGATAGCTCCTTTTCCCTTATCTTTGCTCTTTCCCAGAGCTCACTGATTTTATAGCCAGCATATCTCTCAGTCATCAAGCAAAAAATGACATATCCTCTTAGTCAATGCACGTGCTGCCCCACAGTTTACTTGCTGTGCATTCCCCTTCCGTGTTCAGGTCGGGGAATTTGTTACAGTATGCCATGGCTTGCCTAGTCCAGAGACCTAAGTTGCCTTCCTATGCATACTAGGACGGAGTGGAAATAGAGGCATACTGTGGCCTTATTCTGATGTGGAACTGAGACACGAAGGGACAGCTCACAAACTAAGGAGATGGAACATGCTTTAAAATCCTGCAGCACAGATGCAACTGAAGCTTCTGTCAACAGATTGAATGATAATGGGATGGGGAGCGTAATAAGCAACACCTGCTTCACTTGGAGTTCATGTTCTTCAGACCATCAGCTAGATCTTACTATTGCTTTGTAGGTATATATTAATAGTTTTTTGTGTCTAATCAAAATATTTTGCCTGGTAAAATCCTGGTATTCCGTCTCACTCTTTCACATCTGAATTATATTAGTGGCTCAGCATGCATGATCTTGCACTTGGTACTAATGACATTCACTCCATTTGTCTCATTCCAGTTTTCAAGGTCATTCAGCTCTTTTGCAATAGCAGTATTGTCTTCCTCTTTATAGTTGCCTTTATAGTTTGAGACACTAGCAAGTTTAATGGTGCAATCACATTTTTGTACCAGATTCGTTAAAGAAATTACGAATCAAGCTCATACACAGTCCTAAGACACTGCCTGTTAATTTCTCTTTGTATCTAGGCTTTTCATTTCTTTGTAATTTTTCCTTTCGCCAGTTCTTCTAACTTAGAATCTAATATTATATTAGTCCCAGGTTTTTGATGGAATGATTCCTTTTTCATGCCACATCATACTAGGTATAGTACCACTATCCAGGTAGACTGAATCAGCTGCCTCTCCTCAGCCTTAATAATTATTTGTTTAGTCTTACCTGTTCTTTTAGTAAACCTGAGCAGCATTTCTTTCCACTTCCTTTCATGCCTTGAATCATGTTTTTCATCCAAGATTGCTCTAAAAAGTTGTGCACAATTGTGGTTAAAGACTAATGTTCCTTTATTTAACCACACTATGTTTGTTCTTCCTTTGCGGTCCTCTGGCTGTATGACCGCTTGGTAGATTTTATAATGCATTCTATGCAGTGGACCTGCAACTTCAGAAGTAATTTCTTTTTGGACTTAGAGATAACAAGTTGGAGTGCATGGAGGTCTTCAGCTGCTTTCCACTCTGACACAGTACCTTTGGTTCCTATTTTTGTTCTTCTTAACCACTCTATCTTTAAATCCTCATTCAATATTTCCATCATATTTGGTAATTGGCATGAAGGCATTTGGGATTTGGTCTAAGCTGTGGACTTCTTTAACCTCTGTTGTACTCCATTGTAATTTCAATGCTTATCCTTCCTTTCTTTCTCTTTATGTGCCTGAGCATTACATTGCCATCTTTTAGAATGTCCATGCACAGTCTAACTTTGACTTCTAAAAAAGCTATTCTATTATTCTCATTAGGTTTTGATTTCTGTAACTTGCAGAAAAATTTTACATTTTAAAATGTCTAGCAAAAGAAATACCGTGGGGTCAAAGCAGTTATTTGTTTCTAGTTAGAAAGATGTCATGTCAAGTTAGAGTTTTACTTACTTGAATATTGCGTAGCAATTGGTAATTTGCTGAGGTTTTACTTTCCCTTTCTTGAGTTTTTGGAGGATTCTTTGCGTGGCTCATAGGTAGACATTTTGAGAACTTTCCTCAGTATTGAAGGAATAGAGAGGAGGAAAGCAGAATAAACAGGAATCTTTTCAGGTAGTATCAAACGTAGATCCAAATCCCCAAACTCTTGAGCAATAAGGGATAAAAAATCAGTTTTTCTTCTCAGACAACATGATTTCCTTGGTAGCTTTGCTTCTGTTACATTCTGGTTCACCACACATTCCAGTAACTTCAAGGATAGCTGAATTCTGAGTTTTAACGTAACAACACAGTTAAGAAAAGGATTAAAATAAAGGACATGATTTTTTTTCCCCCTTAATTATCAGTGAAAGCAAGCTTGGTGGAGGAATTGTTGTGGTGATAGAGAGAATTGTTGTGATAGGCAGAAGAAGGAAGACAGGATAGTTTAGGGCTATCCAATCGAGTTTTGGTGCAAAAGATTTTCATTGGCCTTAGTCCACTTTGGGTCTTTGAAAAATGTAAAAAAAAATGTAAATGTATCCAAATGATGTAGTTTTTCCAGGAGTATAAGACAATATCTAAAAGGAAGCTATAAGAAAGGAGGGGACAGACTCTTTAGCAGGGTCTGTGGGGATAGGACAAGGGGGAATGGCTTCAAACTGAAAGAGAGGAAATTTAGGTTAGATTTAAGGAAAAAGTTTTTTTATTTTCGTAAAAAGGGTGATGAAGCACTGGAACAGGTTGCCCAGAGAGGTGGTAGAAGCCCCATCCCTGGAGACATTCAAGGTCAGGCTGGACCAAGCTCTGAGCAACCTGATCTAGCTGTATTTGTCCCTGTACATTGCAGGGGAGTTGGACTAGATGACCTTTAAAGGTCCCTTCCAACTCTAAGGATTCTATGATTCTATGATCCTAATTTCCTGCTCAGTTACAATTAGCTTATTTGCACTACTATCCAAACCTCATAATTAACAGTGAGTTAATTTTGAGGCAATGGTCCTAGTTTATTATGTCTTTTGCTTAGTAGCACCAGGCATAGTTCAGGAGGACATGTAGAAACACAGGAGGAAAAAGAAGCAGTCCCTGCCTGAGAAGTTGGGAACAATCAGGGGAATGTTTCTGGAGTAAGGTGTTGAAATGAAGTTTTGATATATATTGTTGTGGTGCATAAATTTTCACAGAGGCCTTCTTTCTGCACAGGAGTAGGTTTTATCTTGAATTTATAAACATTCCAGTGCCTAGTGAAATGAAGATTTGAGGAGTTTTGAGCTCAGTAGTCCATAAATAATAATAAAAAATCATGTAGAAGTTGTCAGTGTGCTGTGCAGTACACACAGTGGCAGCAGGGCAGGACCTGGCAGGCAGGGCCCATCCTGCCTCTCCAGCTAGGAGCAGGGCAGCTGAGGACGCTGGCACAGCCCCAGCCTCAGGCATTGGCCCCTTCCTGGGGCTGGAGCCAGGCTGGGGTGTGGGCCTGCAGGGGGGCCTGGCTCAACAGCACCCATGGCTGGGCAGGGCAAGACTCTGGGGAACCAGAGCCCAGCCCTGCTGTGGCCTCAATGGTGCAGGAGCTGGCAGCCCCAGGGCTGATGTAAGTTTCTGTGCCTAAGCAGAGAGGGGGGAGCCCAAGGTGACCTGGCAGGGACAGCCAAGCTGGTTAGTGTCCTCTGGGCCATGATAGACAGAGTCTGCTGTTACGATCCTCCCAGGCATGCTTACTTGAATTCAGCATTTGTCTAGCTACTTTCTCTAAACCAGTATATTTCAAATATCAAGTAAAATTGAACTAATCGAGTCACATAAAATATATAATTTCTGTAGTTTAGCCATAAGAATTTAGAGCATTTATGTGAGCTCAAAGTGATACAGTAATAGGACTCATGTGGGTTCAGAAACTCACGTGCAAAGACTGATCTGGAGTAAAAGCTATTAACAATTTAAATAAAATATAATCAGGATTTACACGCAATGTCATGGAAATATCAGTGAGACAGAATCTCCAATTACAGAAGCTTGCATTTAATGTTGTAAGGCACTTAGAAGTACATCATTCTAAAACTAAACATAAGAGCTATAAGGTTCAAGTAAAAGTATTTCCCTAGCTTATACAGATCCCAAATTTCATGAAATTCAGACCTATCTTATTATGGTTTTGATCTTTCAGGAAAAAAGAGAATGAGAATTCCTTTTCTTAATACTCTTTATCTCTCTTGGTTTTGAGTTACAACTGTGACATTCAATTAGGTGCTGAAAATGTACTAGTTGATTTGCCACTGAAAGGAAAATATGAATAATTTGTCATAAAAATACAATTCCTGCAGGATTTCAAGTTCCTACTTAATGATATAAAGCAGATTTTTCTTTTTTGTTACTCTTCTGCAAAGATTTTGAGGGGAATTTATAGTTGTTAAACATAGCCAGTGGAGGGAGCCTCTAACTGTCCAATGAATGCGATGAAAACCTGTTGGGAATTAGCAAAAAGTGAAAAATAGTAAGGAAGCAGTGATTTTGTTTATTCCTATAGATTTATAATGAAAATACTCTTCATCAAAGCTCCCTTGTTATAGTATCATTTTCAGTGACTTGGTGCAATGTCTCTTTGAAATCCAGCTCATGAAATGCTCACAGCTGTACTGGAAGTGCTGTCCAAACTTCCTAACACCTCTTTTTGCCTTCAAAACTGCACCTTTCTCTTTCTCCCTGTCACAGCAGAGCAGTGCTGGTCCTTTTCAGCCCAGCTTTACTCCCCTGTCTTGTCTGACATCCTTTCTACCCTTCTTCTCCCAGGCCTGTCCTGATCGTGACTCCCGCTGCCTTCTTTATATAGTAGCGGGTTGGGATGGGGAGCCTGGCAATAGGTGCTGCTCAAGGGAGAGAGGTGAGAAGGAGGTAAGGGTTTCAGCCCAGGTAAGCATGGAGCAAGCAATTCTTGGGAAGGCTGCAGTCGTCTAAATCAGGCCCCTCTGCTTTGAAGAGTGCAAATGCAGCGTCTCTCCATATCCTGAAAATGATCTGATCAGTAGTTGATGATCAGTCATTACAGCTGTTAATTCATATTTGTGGCTTTAACCACTCTTCCTGAATGCAGCTAAATATAGTATTTGAGATAAATTTTACTTCAAATTACAGACTTAGAATAATTCAGTTTGTGTGTGTGTGTGTTTTCTGACTGTTGTAGTGTTCTGAATCTTCAAATTGCTACAGTTGCTCATGATGTGATCCTCCTGTTCCTTTCTCCTTCAGCTGCCTGAGTCTGGGTAGAAAAACTCTTGAAAGGATACAGACTCAGATTAGTGAAGTTTTAGACTCATTTGTCCACAGGACTGTTATTCTTTCTCTTCAGCATATGCACATAGTTCAGCCTTTAACTACCTAGTTCCATACTTTTTCTTTATTTCATAAAACCTTTTGTGTGTCTTGTGTACTACATAGAATGAACTTGCCCTTTGGGTGAACTGGGACTCTGTACTGAATTGGGCAGTGGAATAGAGAGTTAACTTGAAAAGATACAGCATGGTTTCACTGTTAAGATAACTGGAGGATGTTCTGAAGAAATGAGTCTCTTATTCCTGTTGCTACCACAGAGATCCATGTGGCGTCATGGAAAGTGATGAGTAGAACCTTTTGTAAGTGACAACTCCCTCTTTTTTCCTAATTTTCTCTTTGCCTTGTGTTAGGCTTTCATTCCAATGTACATATGCCAGCATATACAACTATATCTCAAGACATTGGGACCAGAGTTTTCCGAACAGGTAAAGTCCTGTATTGATGGTATGCCTTCTGGAACGCATTGCTTTCAGGATGTCTACTTGATTCTTTTTAGCCATATGATTCATTTTAGCCATTTTGATTCTTTTTAGCCATATGCCCACATTTACCATAAGTAAAATGAGGCTCACTCTGCTTCCTTCACTCGGATTGTAAAACTGAATCTGTAAGATTTATGAAATTATCTGACTGGTGAATAGGGTGGATTGGAGCCTCTCCCCTTGGAACTGTACTGCTGCAATACCTCTCACAGATGAGACTTTTCTTTAAAGTTGTCCGGTGATTATTCTTGGAGCACCTGTTTAAGGAACAGCTCTTAAGGTGAGTGGTACTTTCCAAAGTAAACAGTCCCACTGCACCTGCTGTGCTTTCATTTCTGTAATGGACATTAAAGTTCAGGAGGTTTTCTTTAATGACAATGCTTGAATCCATCAGCTAGGTATAATGTACCCTTTTTTTTTTTATCTCACACATTTGCACTCTTTGATCATGTGTGCAATGCACTTTGAGCTTGTGCTTGCGAGTTGCACAGAAACAAGAGTGATTTCACTGTAGGCTTTCTTTTTCCTTGCCAAAAATGCAGGATAGACAGAGATTGAAAACATGCACAGAGGAAGCTAGCTTGGTGGACTCCTTATTTTAGAGCTTCCAGCAGTGGCTAAATGCTTAAAAAACAATTTATTTCTTTGTTAAACAAATCACTCATAATTATTTTAACATGCATAACCATGTTTTCCTGAACAGCAATTAAACAGAACTCTTCCACAAAGTGGCTCAATAATATAAAAGGAATCCCTTGGCCCTTCCTCACTGGCCCATAAATGACTTCCAGCAGGATCTCCAGAGCTCAAAGAATGAGCAATTATAGCTTAAGCTAAAGGGTTAAGACACTGCGATCAAAAGCTACTATCATTAATGGACTGGCATTGAAGGGGGGATTATAATCTTTACCAGTGAGGTCACTTCTTTGCCTTCATTTTGCTCTACTGTTCTCACGCTGATAAGTTGTTTTAATAGCAGTTTGTATTCCATTACTGCCTGCTTATGATCAAAGCCTTAACATGCAGTGAAATTTTTTCGCAAAGATCCCTTACATCTGGTGCTGAACACTTTCCATTTCCTTTTTGACTGGAAATCTTTTCCAGGGGTTCTTCCTGCATGGTAGATACACATGACAAAAAACCTGCTTCCAACACTTCCAGAGGAAACACTCATTTGACACTTGCTTGTTCTGAGATTACAGGTGCCTGTTTAACTTCCACCACATGTGGTTTTAGTTTCCTTCTGTTTATTTGTTTTAAGGGATGTATCTAAGACATAACGTTCAAATCTAGATCTTGAATCTTTCCAAAACTTGCCAGTCAATGTTTTGTTTTATTCCATTGCTGAAACTGAACTTTATTTTCTGAGTAACAGTTGAACAAGGAGGCTATAGACTAGGTGTCAAAATCATAGCTTCAAAAGCAGTAGTACAACTAAGTGGTAGTTTTACTTCACAATAAAATATTTTGTTTGCTTTCATTTTTTAGTTTTATACCTCAACCAGTTATGAACTAGTTCTCAAATGTAAATCTCTTCTAGCTGCTGTGGATGATAAGATTTTTGATAAAAATCATGGCATTTTTCATGTTTTTCTCACTGAATCTATCACCTCATCCTGATTTGCTTGAAATTGTAAATTCAGCTCCTTCCAGACTCCTTCCAGAGGTCCAGCTAGATGTTCTCAGTCTGTTGCAAGTGTTGGAAGCCTTTTGTTTCAGGTTGATCATGACAGTTTTTCCCATCTGATGGCAGCTATCAATTAATGCTCAAATTTCACTACTGATAGGTCTTCTCAGTGTAAAAGAAAGGAAGAAAATGGGCTTGAAAATGTCACCATTCCTCTTCTGATAACACTGCTTGAACAAGTCTGTGTTACACAGGACTGAAGTGCCACTGTCTGTGTTTCTCAAAACTCACTAAAATCATCTTAACATGCTGTACCACAGACAAAGCTTTTCAGTGTTCTTTTCTTCTTACTGAAGTGTTTTCTTTCTTTGGCTCTCAGCCACAGATTAATAGCCTGTAACCAAGCTCGCTCTCAAAAATGTCAAATTTAATTGAAAAAGGAAAATCAGAAAATAAAAAGTTATCTGGCATGACTCCTCTGGGTCCCACTCTTACAAGCTCTGCAGGTTCCTCTGCTTCATTAACCAACCCTGTGCTTGAAGGCTAAGCCACCACTATCGCCATCCCACTGCAGCCTCTGTCTGGAGTCCCTGGGGCAGCACTCAGCTGCAATGGCACTGGAGGAACCCAGTCAGGCTCAGTTCTGGCTGCAAAATCAGCTCTGTCCCAGGGCAGTAACAAAGGACTGTTGCCTCTGTTCCCCTCCTTCCTCTCTCTCCTTTGCAAGCTGCAGAAAAGCAGTAGCATGAGCTGTCACGTGGCTAAGTGTGTAGGCTGCCATCAGCACCCTGATTCAATGTCCTAACACTGTGCTTGCCATGGAGGTGAGGAATGGAACTGCCAAGTGCAGAGGTATGAGCAATGGAGTCCTTCAAGGAGGTCATGGATAGAGCGGACCAGAAGATTTCCCAGGAGAAGAAAAAAGGGGTGAGCAGGAAGCATTTGGTCCAGAACCTTCTGGTTTGCTGTGCTTTGGGTGAAATGAGAGTTGCAAAGAGTTGGATATCTGTTTTGGTGAGCTGAGAATCTGAGAAAGTGGTGACTCCAGCTCATCAGGTAGCTGTAGAACTGAGAGCTGCAAGTCCCCAGTGGTCTTCATAATTACCTACCTGGTCAATTTTACTACGTGCACAATGTCTGAAATTGGTAGGAGTGTGTAAACCACAATCATCATCTTCAGTGAATTTACTGAAGAGCAGAACACTGTATTTTTGGCTCAACTTCATACTGGAAAAAGCTTTCAAAGCAGAGAGATCTGTCTAGGAAGCAGCTGTTTGTAGCAGTTGTGAGTGTGCACCAGTCCCAAGTTCAGTTTGATAGATAACATATGCCCTCAGTTTCCACAGCTTTCCAAAGATTTTCTTTGAGTCCAGCAGACTTGCAAGATCACACAAAGAAATTATCTGGTGTAGGAACTTGGTGTTCTGGTAGTAGTGCCTTGTCAGGAGAGAGATTCAGAGTATAATGGAGCGCCACCCTGCCTGGGAGGGCCTCTTCAGGTGGGCATGCACCTGGCTGCTGAGTTTGGATGTCAGCAAACCCTAATGATCCTCACTTTTGGCCTGTAGGTAGAAAAGTGTTTTGATCTAGAAAGTAGCATATTGTTGATGATTATTGATTTAGAGGGAGAACACATACAAGGCTTTTTAGGTTGTGTTGTTCATGGTTTTTTTGCCTGTGACATCTGCAAGAATTCTTACAATTCCTTTTCTGTGTTTTATCTCAGAGGGAGATAAAATACAGGGAGGTAAAATACAGCAAAGTAACAGCTGAAGCCAAGTTAAAAAATTGAGTTCTCAGTCAAAGGCAGGTGTCCATGCAAACTCTAGATTTTTTTCTGTCTTCACGCAGTGCTACAAAATTGTATTTTCCTGGTCAGAAAACTTATAGCTGATCAGGAGCTGTTGTTAAAATTATTACTTGCCTGTTTACTGTTGAATTTGTTGTGCAGCACAGATAAAATTTTAAGGCACTAGGACTTGTACATGTGGGGAATTCATTAAGAAAAGTGTTCATTTCCTTAGAATTCTCCTTGTATTTTTATTATATTTAAATTTTTATGTTGTTTTGGGCTTCATACTCTGAGAATAGTTCTCCATAAAGAGATGAGAACACTTGGTTTGGACAGAGGAGGTCACTCTTAGGTAATGCATTCAGAAATACAGCCTGCTTTTTCCTGAGGATGATTTGGCTCTTGTTCCAGCAGAACTTATCCCCAGATAGTCCTGTTGGAGAGGAGAGGACCGGGTTTCTGCTGGGATCCCAAACTGGAGAGGTGGGGAAGGTCTTCAGGAGCCTTGGGACTTTCTCCAATGCTGACTACAGCAAGAAGACTTCCCTTGGTGGGAACTAGGGCTTGCAGGACATTTTTAGCAGATGGAAGAGTGCCAGAATGGAGATAAGGCCCTCACCCATGATCTGTACTCTTTGGCTGTGTGGGAGAGTACTAGGGTTTAGCTGCCAAAATACCCTTTCCTTTAAACCCGGAGGCTGTACTGGTTAGTGGTTAGAGTGGAGTAAAGAAGGTTCTCTTCACAGGTCTGTCATTGAATTGCCTTGGGCCAGTTGCCTCACTGCCCTTATTCCAAAATTTCCTAAGCTGTAGACTGTGAATGATATTTGTGCCTTTGCAAAGTCCTTTCAAGAAGTTAAGCAACAGAAACTGAGTATTATCCTTATGACTAGTCTCGGACTGCCTTCCTGTGGGCGGACAGTGTTTTTTCCCAGCACTCTAAACAGCTGCAGCCTGTAATTGATAATAGTTTTGTTGTTTTTTTTTATTCACTTCCACGTTACATCTCCTCTTCTAGAAGTAGTTTTATAGTGTTCACTTTTGCTTTGCTCTAAATATTCTCGTAACTGAGTTTTACTTGGTCCCCTCTCTTTCTTGGGGATGGTAAGGCTGAGTGTTGGTAGAAAAATCATGCTTCCTGTTTTTATCTTTGTGACAAGAGTTTTAAGCAATTCATCAAGGACCAGCTCAAGTTGGCGTTAACCAAATTAGGATTACTTTTACATAGGCTTGTTGGTAAATTTGGTTAAACTATTTTCAGTAAACTGTTATCTATCTTAAAGTATCACTGAATAAGAGCGGGAGAACAGCATGTGCATTCTACAAAAGACACCAAAAGACCAGACTCCAGGAGAAAATAATGTATTTTCAAAGTTACACTGAAGGGCATTTACTGCCTGAAAACATTTTTTATAATTTGAACAACATCATAAAGGCCATAATAACTATCTGCAGGCGTTCATAGAAAAAAAACTAGTATCCAATCTCTTAAAAGATTTGAGGAATAACTAAATAAATTTTATTTATATGGCTAACTACCTTCCAAACTTCTTAAATGTTAAATACTCTAAATTTGATTTGCAGTCCAGCACAACATTAAGTCTATAAGGAGTCTGATCCTCAGTCTCCCAGGAGGGGTAGAAGGAAGTGAAAGTAGTTACCTGACAATAATATGATGCTTCCTAATGAATGACGACTGCAGCTGTCTGAGACAACGGGGGATCTCCCTGATGCCATCTGAGTGGCATGCCATAGAAACAGATGAATCTTCAAGATATGTTTGCAAGAAATGATATGAGCCAAGGCAGGAGTTTGTGGGCTGCAAGTGCACTGTCACATCTGTTCATTTAGAGTTGTGGGACAGTGTCAAATCTATCTCTGAGGAAACAGATCTGAGTCATCAGATGGTATTGAGGATATGGAAGTTACAAGAAGCAAGTTAGTTCAAGCACTCCTAATTAGCCAGAAAAAAATCTCTTACGAGATTGGTGTTTCCTTCAAGCTGCAATTTGTGTTGCCTTTTTTCAGTATACTGGACACACACACACAAAAATATGAAATCTCATTGAAAATTGCAGGTTACAGTATCACAGAATCATAGAATGGCCCGAGTTGGAAGGGACCCCAAGGATCATCAGGTTCCAACCCCCCTGCCACAGGCAGGGCCACCAACCTCCAGATCTGGTACTAGATCAGGTTGCCCAGGGCCCCATCCAACCTGGCCTTGAACACCTCCAGGGATGGGGCATCCACAGCCTCTCTGGGCAGCCTGTTCCAGCACCTCACCACTCTCTCAGTAAACAGCTTCCCCCGACAGCTAATCTAAACCTTCCCTCCTTCAGCTTAAAACCATTCTCCCTTGTCCCATCGCTATCTACCCTTGTAAATAGTTGGTTTCCCTCCTGTTGATAATCTCCCTTTAAGTACAGGAAGGCCTCAATGTGGTGTCCCCGCTGCCTTCTCTTCTCCAGGCTGAACAAGCCCATCTCCCTCAGCCTGTCATGTCAACTACTACTACAGTAGTAGTTACTTTCTTCATTAATTATTGGAGAAATAATGAATTCCACTTCTCTTAGCGCTCTTTAATAAGGAAGTACTAGCTATCTTTGAAGTGCTAGCAGCCCAGTTATTCCTCAGTGCTATTCTGACACAACGTGTATTCATCTTCCTTCAAGGCTTTAAGCCCTTCTGTTTATCAAGAAAATCAGCAAATAAGTCAAAGCGCAACTCTAAAACTGAAGCAGCCTTATCAGCAGTGCAGGAAATAGAATTCTGCTACTATTTTATGGCATGCAGGGCCATTGAAAAACACTCTTTATCCAAATCAGATAAGTTTTACCAATAGATCAACTAATAGTAAATTATGGAGAAAGGTAAACGTATGTGAAGGTGGAGGAAAAAGTTCCAGATTTCCAAATCTAATATACTTCTGCTGTGACATGTCACTGTTTCAAAAATAATTTTGCCAAAATTGGTGAATGAAAACAAATGTACAGCATTCTTCTATAACACAATGTAAACATTGTTTATGAATCTTCAGGCATTCATAGGAGAGAAAGTTATTATTAAAGCAGAATAATGAGAGAAAACAAGGATGAATGTTGCTGTTTGGGAAAAGTCTGATGCCTTATCTACATGGAGCTGTGTTTTTTTTTTTTTTTTTTTTTTTTCCCCCACTCTTGCCCCATTTAATTCTGTCATGATACTAGTAGATGTAGAGAGTCTGTCCGCTCTCTTTACATTGGGTTAGTTCCCATTGAGAAAGAAGGAGGTCCACGTGGCTCTGGACTTTCTCAAAATAAATGCATTCCATCATGGTTGAAACATCCATCAGGCTTTTCATTCTGGGGCCTTTCTCATTGTTGGTTGTCTACTAGAACCTGCTGAGTTTGATAGTTTGAGGGGCAAATTCAAAAGGTCCTGTGATTCCTATGATACTTCAGTGGATTTTAATTCACTAGAACAGGCTGCCCTGAGAAGCTGTGGATGCCGCATCCCTGGAGGCATTCAAGGCCAGGTTGGATGGGTCTCTGGGCAGCTCTGCCCGTAGCAGAGGAGTTGGAACTAAGAGATCTTTAAGATCCCTTCCAACCTAAGCCATTCTACAATTCCTCTGATACTGTTTCATGCACATGGTGAAGCATGTATACTCTTGCAGCACAGAAGATTTTGGATAAATTAGAAAATGCTTTTACTGTATGGTTCATTAGTGTATTGTGTGAAAATTGTAAGACAGACGTGTCCAACTCGCTAGTTTTATGTTTTTGTTGCCCTCTTTTTTAAATAAAAAAAATATATAAAGTTTTGTTACTTATATACATTAACTATATTACATATTTTATATGTGGCCCGACACTTACTTTTCCCTCAGTGCAGCCCAGGGAAGCCAACATTGGACATCCATGCTGTGAAAGATGAAGTGGAGGAAAAGCTGTAAAAAAAAAGCTGTGAAAGGGCCATATCAAAATTCTTTCTAGCGAAGTATCCTGTTCCCAGCAATGACCTGACAGTTATGCCAAGTAACAAGTGTATGAACCGGGACAGAACGTAATTACACTTTTCCAGCATGTCCTTTAAGGTTAATTTTGTGCATTGTGAAGTGTTTTCATGCTGATGCATTACTTCTTTTTTTTGTTAAGTAGCACTGATTACTAACACAAGCAGATGTTTTGCCTGCAAAATGACAGTAGCCAGCAGTGGCTGTGGACCAGGAGGATTTGGAAGGCCTTTTGCTGAATGCAGGTCATCTGAGAGTGTCTGAGATGGGCAGCTGTTGGCTGCCTTCTTCGTCCTTGTTGCTCCTGAGTGCTACTTGCTGGTTGCAGACCAGCTCACTGCCAGTTTTTGAGGTGTTGGGGCTGTAGATGCTGATGGTAATGCTATTTAAGAGACTATTCTGCCTTCATCTGCAACACCAGGTACTACAGAGAAAATGAAGCAATAGATCTGCAAGACTGTGATTACAAAGAAACACAGAGGTTGCTGATGGGACCTGGCTACCAGATCCTCCAATGCATTCAAGTGCTTAATTCCCATTGAAGTTGCTTGCTTATTTGTTCATATGAAATTCCAAAGCATAATCTAAAATTAAACTTCTGATTTTGTCTATAGTGGAAGCTAATTAGCGCGTCTCAACTTGCCCACCAATATCACTTTCATTTGGTGTTAAGAGCAAGTTTAGCACTCAAATCTCTTTTTTGTTCATAGCAAACAGCCTGTGCTTATTATCATATTAAAGGAATGCCACTGGTTAAATCAAGCAATGAATATAAATAGCTGTATTACTGCCATCAGGCATCAGTGTTTATTTAGTAGATGTGAATCATGCGTGCTTCTTTGATCTGGCTTTGACTAAGCCATTGCTGTTTTCATACAAAAAAGGTTATTTGCAAATACTGCGAGAGTATCGTATACATTAAAGATGGAACTAATCAATATGGAAGGCTCTCTGCTGCTTCGGCAGCGCTGTGTGCTGCCACAGTATCTTTAAGTGTTTTGAATTTCTCTGTGAGTACCTGGGTCCCTGAAGATGCTCTCAGATCTTTCTTAAGGACTAGAGAAGATCAAGATTGAAATCTATGCCCCACTGAATCCAGAAACCACATCACTATCAGGTCCTTGTGAAGGGTACACATCTGGTAGCATAGAGGACAAAAAAAATCAAGGACAACACTGATTTATTTGTGGACTGGTTTGATTACAGTGTATGCAGGAGAGTATTTGAAAGAGAAATTTGTTTGTGAATAATCAGATGAGCAAATAGACTCAATCCTACTTGTGCTTATTACCCACACTGAACTTTTTACTACTTTTTGCGAAAATAAAGATTCAACGCTGAATTTCGAAACTGAACCCATGTGCCTCCCCTTCAAGAAACTATATGCAGACTGTTGTGTGCACTGGAAAAGCAAATGATAACCCACAGGTACTGCCAAAGTAATGTTATCACAGTTGTAATAAAGAACTTAGAGTAGAACGCATTCTGAAGCCAAAAATTAACCTGGGCAAAATAGATGAAAGGAATGGTGCTTATCGAACCACAAGACATGACTGACCCCAAACACTCTCTAGTAAGGGAAATGGAGATAGCAAAGAAGTGAAAAAATTGTAGAAATATCCAAAATATTAGATGATTTCTGAGTCCCAAGTGTACATCACTCCCATCCTCACTATGTGTTTTTTTTTCCATAATATGAGGCCATACCAAAGTTTTAGAATTCAAAGGAAAGATGGACCTCAAGGTTTTGGGAAATTTGGTCTTCAGTCCTACATTTGTAGTGGAATCAGATTAGTTATGAATCATTTTGGATTTCTTTGCTATTATTTAATGTCATTTTAAATACTAATCCCGTGTCTCTCTTGAAGAGAAAGAATTTTGAATTAATTTGGAATTATAACTGTACTAGGAAAATATAGTGGACAAGCAAACTATTTTTCTTTCAGTCTCTGATGTTTTATAATGGATTGGAACTTTCTCCAATTTAGGAGAAATGGTGAGAATGTTAGGATGAAAGTGAAAAGTGATCATTTTGAAAAATGAAAAGGACAGAGTTGTGTTATTTCATAAAAATCATATGCTGTTCATGTTGATGGCATGACATTCTCTTATCTGACTGTGTATTATTATATGAAAGGTTTTGACAAAGAAACCCAGACAGAAAGGCTAAACAATGACCCAAAGAAGGGTCCTAGAAGCAATAGACACGGTGTTATTGGGGAATACCTTGTAGCTGAATTCATCCCAAGTTGGAATGATTTATTCTTCATAAGGCTGAGTCTAGAACCCCATAAGTGCCTGAATCATTGAGATTCTGATAAATTCTTGATACATTTTCTGTGAAAAATAGATTTTTTTTAAAGCTTTCAGAGCTTAAACTGAGAAATAAACCAAACAGCTTGTACCTTCTGGCCCAGAAAGGGAACGACTAAGACTGAAGTGAAAAAGGGACTAGATCTCACTTATTTTATGAGATGTTCCTTATTTCATCCAATACTAAATGTATAAAGAAAAGGTGGATTAATTAATCACATCTTTGTAGAACAGCTCTGAGCAATGTAACTATCAATTGAAGTTGTTTTTCACTGTGGAATTCAGCCTGAAGAAATGTAGTCTTTTAATTATGTACTATGCCAAAACTTTAAGGTATATATGGAACTTCATACTTTAAATGAGAATCACGGCTGTGACTTCATGGCAGGAATTTAGCCTGTTTAAGCATGATGTTACTTCAGGTTTCTGCATCTTGCACCTTTACCTAGGCAAGAATATGGAATGCATGGAGGAACATTTCTGAAAAAGATGAATTAAAAGTTATGTAGCCTTTTCTATGTGTTGCTGAACAGTTTTGCTGTCTCTGTAGAGATGGCAGTATCCCAAATTGTGTGAACTATGTCACCCCAATACCGAATAACTGCTGTGCCTTTCAGTTGGATGTGTGGTTGGGCTTTGCCACAGTACAAGTAGGATGGAGCTGTTACAAAGTCAGTCCATTTCTCAAGGTCTTTTGACACTTTAAAATATGTTTTCATCATTCCTTTAGTAAAAAACTGTTTCTGATGGAAAAAAAATTCCAGTTCAGACTGTTTTTTCCAACCCTTCCTGTAGTGGCTTCCATCTAGTTTCCCACCATGGTACTGAAGTTCAGATTACAGTCCTAATGAATGTTGTAACAGTTGAAGCTATTACAAAAGATACCTTAAGAAACAGCCTTTTTCCTGCCTTAATTCTCGATGAACAAACTAGTGGTGACGTCGTGAAACCTATCTTCAACCTTTACTCGCAGCATCACTGCCAAACCCTCCATGTGCTTTGGCAGCAGCTTCAGTGGGATCTCAACTCAAATGGAGTAGAACCACGGGTATGTGATGCAACGGGGACATGTTAGTGCTCAGGCAATGAGGCTGCTCACCTTGCCCTAATTCAGGTGCAGAGCCAAGTACTCTATAACATCACAGAACAAACAGCCGAAACGGTTGGTCACAAAGATAAATATTTGCTATGTTACAGAATCTTATCAGAGAGACTGTGTTCTTGCTGTTTGTTGGTAGGACTTTCCAGGAACTAGAGATACATAGGGTCAGAAATCCCTGTCACCTTCAGTGGAACAGAGTTTTCACCCTCAGTGTCTACTATTCGAAACTACAACTTGGTTTTTTTTGTTTGTTTTTTTTTCCCCTCTCTCTCTTAATAATTTTTTCATTCTCTCACTGTTCTGCTTCACTTCTCTATCAATTGTAAGATATGGACAAGGTACGTAACTTTCACTTCTGTCTATGCCTAACGTGTCTGAGAGAACGTTTTGGCAATGCTTTTTAAAAATGCTTGATGCCTCATGTCTCTGAATAGTAGTAGCCATCCTTTTCCTGTCAAAAATTAGATCCCCTTTACAAAGCATTTCTCAAGAAGACTGGATCATTTATATGGGAATATATATAATATAGATTACCAGGACCCTAACTCTACAATACATCATGTAGAAGGAAATAGCTATCTCTAACAGTGCCTTAGAATCTACAGAGATGTATTCCTTAAGGAATTAATAGTTTAGTTTGCCAGAATTGTCCTAGTTTTGTAACATGAATGCACTTACAGTGGGTTTTGAAATAGCTAGCCAGTTTCAATGGGAGAGTGCAGAACTTCATAAAATGCCAAGTGAGTCTATCAATAACCCTCCAGAAGAAAAGATCACAGTGTGAGCTCAGCACTGCTAGACACCAAACAATTCATCAACATGGAAGGTTTTATGGATTCTTATCTACAGCAAAAACTAGAGTCCACAGCTGCACAATATTAGGCACAGGAAACTCCATCCAGAAGAATGAGCATCACAGTGAGCCAAACTCAATCTGTTGTGCTGCTTGTAGCACTCCATGTAATTGCGCATATAGAAATATAATAGGAAGCTTTGTATTATCTACAAGTTATGTCCTCTCGTTACCATGGCATTTCATTTTCTTGATGAGTCAACTGCCTGGTTAAAGAGGAGTTGTTAAAAAAGCTGACTTTCAAGCTGAAGCAAACATCACAATCTTCAAATGATCAATTAGGTCCAAACCGATAATAAATTTTGTTTGAGTCTTTCTGAAGTCTGTTTGTTTTTACACAGGCGGATAGCTCTGCCATCCCATATTTTATTGAAGGACTACAACCAGGGAGTTAGGGCATGTATCATGAGTACGTTGTGCTAGAGAGTTTCCAGGTAATATAACAGTGTCATACTGTGTTTAGAGATCTGAATATGTGTTCAGTCAGTGTCCTGAGGGGCAGTTCTGTAAGCAGGTTTTGTATCACTAGGGCATTTCTGTTTCAGCCTATTCCTGACGTGGAGTTAATTTTCCTTAATAATGGATGTTTTCATGATTTTTTTTCTGGATGCTCTAAACGCAGATCCTGACTCTGATAGAAATGACCTGTGGTAGATATTTTATTAAAAAAAAAAAAAAAAACAAAAAAAAAGTAGAAAAAGAAGATTTCTCATTTAGTTTTTAAAAAAGTGCATCTTTCCTTTTATATTTTGCTATTGCAAATTAAATTCCTCACGCTTTCAGTGTGAACGTGCATGTCTACTAACCATTTAACGCATATTTGCTCACTGCTTCTTTGCCACTGAATTTCCTGGAATCAGCCTTTTGTCTGTGCCCCTATCTTTGGTCCTCTCCCAGTCTGAGGAGCATTCAGAAATCTTGTTGTACCCAGAAGTTAATCTCCTGTGATGTGTAAGGTTCCAATATTATTCCTGCCTGGTTTCTGCTCCAATGAAGACAGGCCAGCCTGTATTTGGAGAAACTATTAAGTTGGGAAGGAGTTATCCTCAGTTTGTGGTTATTTGATCTTTACTGGAGTGCTTTGCTAATGGTGTATGAAAGAAAGTGCTGGGATGCTACCGATGGTATAAGCAGTCTCCCTAGTGCAGGTTTTAGCACAATGTTCTGACTCCAAATTAGCCCTTCTATCTTAGTGCTGTGACCTGGGCACCACTCCGAATATACACCTGTTGTTATGGAATGTTCTTACTGAAGCCAAGCAGAGATATCACAAAAGCCTGGTCTGCTTCTGGCTGTGCTGCCTACACGGCCAGAAGATTCTGTCTTTGTAATTACAAGACTTCCTGTCCCCCGGGGTCCTCTGTGGACTGGAACTTCCCATGATCTCCCCTGCAAATACGGTCCCCAGCCTGACAAAAGTGATGATTATAAGTTTTGAAGTTACAGTCATTCACAATGAGGATAATGTTTTAATTCTGCAGCTCACTGTCACATTCATAAGTCTGAGGCCTTGGAGCCCAAGCTTTTAGCTGCCATGTCTGAGATTTTTGGCAACAGTAGGTGCATCTGTTTTATTTTTGACATGAATGTGAAAATATGGATGGTGGTGCTAGTGATGAGAATTTTTCACTCACAAGGTATGAGAACAAGAGAGATGCAGATGGAATTGACTGTTGCCACCAACTGCTCCCTGGCTTTGTCACACACAAAATATCTCCTGATGTTGCAATAAGAAAACAAACTGATTTATTCTGCAGAATCTTTATGTGAAATCTACAGGGAGTGCTGGAAATGAACAAATTTGTTGACTTTATTGTTGTGTAGGATGAGCTGTACTTCAAGCCTGAAATGCCTACAGGTGTAAATCTGTTTAGACTGGAGTCTGCATGTTGAATACATAGTGGAAATGAAGGGTCATTCATGGAGCATGAGGACTGGAGCTGATGGGTGACATTTAGATTACGTACCCTATGCTTTTTTAAATAGCTGTTTCCATTGGGAAATAAAAGTCCATTAATTTCACTGAGATATTCTGGGAGATGAATAAGAGAAAAAAAGACACAGGGAAAACTCTTCATCTGCTTCTTTTTCCAGTTTTCTTTCAACTATTTATTCTCTCTCTCTTTTTTTTTTTTATTTTTCCTGCATCCCTGTTTCTTTCAACCTCCCCTTCTTTATTATCAGTTCCAGTTTGTTCATTTCCATTTATTTCCTTTTTGTGTTGCTCTCTCCTATACTAGTCCTCCATCTTCTGATTAAACTTCCTGTTCTGACCAGCACTTTCCTTTCATGGCCTCACTAAAAGCCTTGCAGTGTTCTTCTCCCCACTTCCCTATTTTTCATTTCATTTCATTTCTTCTGACCATTATATCCCTTTCCTGTTGCCTTTGCATGCAAAGATGTCAGTTGGCTTCTTTACTGCACACTTGTTCCTGGCTTGAGACTTCACATCAAGGTTGAGAGTCTGAGACTTGAGTTGTTCTCTTAGAGAGCCAGAAGTAGGAGTGGCCCAACCTACTTGTGGAACTCAGATTCAAACACTAAAGAAATTTTAGCGTTGCTTGAAATACGTGGTTATTTTCAAGAATTTACTTATCTTTCTCGTAAAGTATTTGCTCTGAAGTCAGCTGAGTTCTGTGTCCAGCATTACTCAGCTGAAATGTTCAGAAAATTCCTTCCTGAGAAATGCTCCCAAAGGGCTTTTAATGAGAGCATTATGATAACTTTTGGAGGTTTAGTTCTTAGTGGATGATCATGCTCCTGAGAGACAGGGAGAGGAGGGAGACACTTATTTTTGCATGTCTCACAAAGGCACAGAAGGAGGTGAATATCTCATGATAACCACACCCCTTGTCATCCTCTATTAGTCACATCATATACTTCCTGTGCACAACACTTCTTCATATTTCCCTGACATTCTGCACGTCTTACATGAACAGTGACTACTTATCATCCTTAGGGCTCCAAAGTCAGCTCAGTGAGCCTTTACAGGAATCTGTAATTGTCTATATACAATGTGCAAAGCTTCACAGAGCCCGTATATACACTTTCCAGAGAGAAAAGTCAGCTGAATATGACATGATTGGTATGTTTTGATCTTAAGCTTCTGCCATATCAGTCAAAAAGATGCTGGATACTTTCCGCCTTTTACTGCAAAACTTTGAGGGCCACAAGCTACAGCTCTGCCAAGTGGTACTAGGAGCAAACCTGCAGGGTAGGATAAAGGTGGCCTTCTACTAACTGCTGCTGCTTCCATGCCTTGGGTTCAGCCTGTCCCCAGACAAGGACTCCCAGGTGCATTCAGGGGTTCTGAGGTAAAAGGGCAGTGGATGGCTGGAGGAAAATTCTAGTTAACGTTTGTCCTGTCTGCAAGTGAATATGGCAGCCTGTATGACTTTGAAGTAACTTTGATAACCAGAAGATATTTCAGCTTTTCAAGGAACCAAAGAGAATTAGGCACTGAAATTCTGAAATGGTTTGCAGTGTGAGTGTAGTGGGCTTCAGTAGCCATGGTGCCGAAATGCTTCTTTGTCTTTGAGATTTTTATATTTGAAAATTTCATTTTTGCAGATATGACAGCACTGCATTATGATGCTGTTTTGTCAATAAATATAAAAGGAGTATGTGACACTAACTACTTCCAGTGTGAGCAGTATAGTCTTCATTCATATACCTTGCCTGGAATATCAAATAGGTGATTTTTTTATTTATTTTTATTTACTGCCACATTATGGATGAAGATGCATGGAGAAACTGGACTAGATTTGGTGCTCAGAGCACTCTGACTCCAGTCCTTCATTTAAATGCCCACAAAATACTGCAAAACTCCTCAAAAATTGTTCTTCCTACTTTGATAGGTTGAGTTAAAAATAGTAAGTTAGAACTGGGCAACTGCTACTTATGAAAAACACAGCTAAATGCAGTTGTGGCTTGAGACCTGAACAAAAACATCATGTCCACACATAAGCCAATACCTTTTCCTGGAATATAGGATGCTTTCTTTTGTGTGTCAGGCTCTGACCGCTGAGTCACTTCCTGTGGGTTTGCATTGTGTAGATTAGCAGGTGCAATTCAAGCACGTATAGAAACTTCCTTTCTTACTGCTCTCACAAGGTTTATCCTCAGCTTCCTACGAAGTTCAGACTTCTCTGCTTCCTTATTCACAGTATATCCCTCTTCATCACTGTCTCTTCCCTTCTTTGTCCCTGCTACCTGCCCAGGCTTTCTTCCTGACAACTTCTTTCACTTCTTTCTTTCCTTTGACCAGCAATCTTAGAAAAGATAACCAAGCTACTCTGTTGAGTAATAAATCTAATTCTTTACAAAGGAGTATTTATTCTGTGTTTTAACAAATACAGCCATGGCTGCCACATCTAGCATTCCTCTGGAATTACATTTAGTGGGTAGCTTTTTACAAAGGGAAGTATACAGTTGGAAGAGGTTGTCAAAGACAGAACAGCTACAGATGTTTGGGATTCCTACACTTTCAGAATCTCTTGCTAAAGTTATGCTCTGCACATCCTGGTATCAGAGGAGCAATTTCAGGTGAAGCACTGGGATTTTTGTCAAAAATCTAAGCCAGTACAATCCACTGTGAATTCATATACCCCATTCTACTCCTGTTCTGCTGCCTGCATGGGAATAACTACGTTAGAATGTTGCTTTAACTATCCCAGAATAGGTAGCACAGTTTAACATTTGTGTGCAGGTGACCTCTTGGTCTTATATTTACTTACCTTATGAGTAAGTGTGGGTGTCCCTCATCTTGGCTGTTTTACAGAAAAGAAAAACAAAATAAAGGAACATATGTCATTCTTCAGGCACAAATTCATCCCTTCTTTGTTTCTTTTCCCTGTTAAATTTTGAAGCTTAACAATGGGCAGCCCTTTTTAAGTGTCTCTAGGACCTGTTTCTTTTTATCTACTTTACGCTGGTCTGGACGGACTCCCCTGCATTATAAAAAAAAAAAAAAAAAAATTGAGTGTAGAATCAAAAATGAAAGCCAGAAAAATGAACTTCCCCTTTTGAAAACATGTTTTATTTATAAGGACAATTGTCTCATACTCTGTCAGACAAATATGAGAACATGGTGATGAGTTCTCTGAACAGAAGCATGCCAAAATGGGAGGTAGGAACCTATCATGAAGAATGGTATTGTGATTTTCTGGTATTCTGGAACAACAGTGTTTAAAAGTACAATTGCAGAAGCAAATGGTTTCAAATTTTGCCAATGCAATGAGCACAGGGCAGAAGCTGAGAACAATTCTGCCTGTGTTCTTCATGTTTTCTGGAGCTTGCCTCTGGCCAGGGATGGGTAAGGGATGGGAAGGACCTAGACTCAGAAGTGTGCCGAATGTTTGTTTGTTTTTTCAGAGGAAAAGGAGAAGTGATTGAGATGATGGTGCTTAACATCCCAGAGGGAGTTTCGCTTGACAGATAAGCACCCTGAGTCATGAGCTGAATACGTGCCTAAACGGTTTGGAGGTTGAAGGAAATCCTATCAAAGTTTGCTGTTGTGGTTGAACGTGCTGACTCAAAGCACTTACTATGTGAGCTACCAGGGATAAAATGTGGCTGGTTTAAGTTGCACGGTGGGCCAGGTGGAAATCAGGAGGCAGAAATTATTCTTCACATGAAGGGGAAGAAATTTTGGTATGTGAAAATGCAAGCTGTTTCAATGAGGAGGCTGGGTTTGGCTTTGCTCCATGTAGTTATTTGAAGACTATTGAGAAATGCAAATCATGATTTATTTTTACTCTGCTATGTGATGAGACTCGAACTTCAGAGGCAGTGAGACAACTTGCTGGACTCTATCCACAAACCAGCTAAAATAATTTAAAAAAAATCTCATAACTTGCGTGGTTTGTTTTTAAATCATTACAAGTATCTGGGAAAAAAAATAATAAAAAAATGATGACCTACAAAGACAAAAGCAGCTAATGATGATCCTGGCTGCAGGAGAAATGTTTTGGTCTGGTGACCAAATGGCATCAGTCTTCTAGGGGCTTTAGACTTCTTATCATTAATTGAATTTGTCCCAGTACACAGCTTTTCAGTTCTTCGTCTCTTATATTTTCTCATGCAGGTAAAAGACTTTTAATGTACACATATTTTACTCTTAGACACCAAAGAGCTCACATAATATTTTATATTTTGGCTGTGAAGAGAGTTGGCACAATTTTTGAGACAGCGTGAAAAGATTTTTTTCTGGTTGCTTTTAGAGTGTAGATTATAAATTATATCCTGGTCCATGGAGAAATGCTTTATTCTGATGAGGCAAAAAGAGTGGAACTTGGGTATTAAAATGTTCTCTTACTGAAGAGGGACTAAGACAGACGTGTTTAATGCCATTTCTTTCCTTTTCACTCCAACACACTTAAATGGCTGAGAGTAAACTTAAGAGAAACTGGATAGAAAAACACAAGTCCTTGAATCACTTGGGTTGGTCATCTGCTTCAATCTCCTCCTTAAAGCAGGTCAACTTTAAATGGAAATACTTTAAACTTGTCCTCTCATAGTGCCTTCCATATTGGCCCACCTACCTTCACTGCAGTTTGAAAGACCGTAAGCACTAACGAGACTGCTCATTGAAAAATGATTGACGGGAATATTCTTGCCCGAGTGCAGCAAGAAGCTGAAATGGTGCAATGTGAGAAGCTAGAGAAGGCAAATGCTTGTACAGCACGGGAGTGTGGGGACTTTGCTTGCAAACATTCCTTTCAGGATTCTCACTCGCACTTTCCCTCAGCAAAGGCAGACACAGCTCTGAGTTTTAGTCCAACGCTGGCAGTGAGAACAAACCATGTTTTTCAGAGTATGAACAGTTGGAGCTATCAGACCACCCCTGACTTGGCCCAGGAGTGTCCTTGACAACATAGGCCTGTAGGTACAAGGTTGGCAGATTCTATAGCCTTGCCACTACCTGCTTATATGTGAATATGCCCATATTTTCGAAAAAGAAAAGACAGGCAGTAATATTCCATGCTTAATATTGGCATTAGTTACATAGTATGCCTGTACAACTTTGCTGGAAATAAATTCTGCTACATTATACCAGCTGCAAAGAAGACTTCTTGTGAAGGAGTGGAAGTTGCAAAGAGAACTGTGAAATTTCCCACCCAAATGGTGTGATCAGTATTGCTGGTCTTCTTCCAAAGTTGTGAGTTCTTCATGAGAATTAGAAAGCACCACTAATAATCAAGCTACAGTTCTTAATGCCAAGCAAGGGAGAAGGCAAAGGCTCTATTGGCTTGTTAGTATATGACCCTTAATCACATCCTGGGCACCTATGTTCTCATTAGGGGTGAACTCGGAATGCTTAAACAGATTAACAAGATCATTTAGTGTTCTCTAGTCACAGTGATCTCCTTTATTCTCTGAAAATGCCAGTAATGAGCAGTTCAGACGCTGTGTGGGGCAGCAAGACCACACAGCAGAGACTGCAGGCGCACTCAATTTAGCAGGGAGTTGGCAGCTGGCTGGCACACACTGCAAAATATGCTGTATTTCTTTATCAAATCAACAATAAGCGTTCTCGTTTGTTCTGGTCTGTGTGCAAGAGCTCACGTATGCCTGCATACCTCATAACTCTGCCCAAGCAATTACATCCCATACTTCCCTTTTCTGTGTTACTGCATTAAGAGTTACAACATTGCATAGCTATACAGACAATAAGCCTATCAAAACACACACCAATATACAGCTTTTCCTTTCCCACTTATTACTGTTTTGAAGCTTCGCCATTTCTTCCTTCTTCTTCACTGTTTTTATTAATTGTCTTTATAGCATCTTCTGTCTTTACAGTTACGTCTTTGTTCTCTGACTGCATTCTGGCACTTGACTTTGAACTCTTCTCTCCCTTGTTGTTAGTCTAACAATTAATGGTGGAGGGTTACAAAGTCTTCTCTAATAAAAAGAAGCAGAAAAAAGGGATGGGCAGAGAAAGGCAAGACTACCTGATGAGCCTGGTAGATGTGTTAGGGTCGTTAACAGAGTGCCAAAAACTCAGTCCTCATGGTTACTGTCATAAAGCCTTGGAAAACAGGGCCAGAAATACAGAGTCTAGCAGTTCTAGTGATAGTCTAATTTTAAATGCAGACTAGAACTTGCTTAGCTCCATCTCATTGTCCTTACAATACTGTTGCATGTCTGTTTTGTTCTTTTTAAAAGTCACTTGACATGTCAATTCTGTCCTTGTGCACCTTCCTGTTCTGGCACCAAAGCGAGGTCTTCTCTCAGTAGTTGTCCTTGTTAGCAATATGACTTTTCAAATTTGTCTGCTACTCTGTGGGAATTTTCTGTAACCCTATAATTATCCCTGTTTACGTGATGGAAGTCTTTTTGCATGTCCTATTTAGCATTTGCTAACTGCTGTTTGTGCTTGCCTCTCCCTGCTAACAATGGACTTTGGATTCTTTTCTTTTTTTTTCTGTATGATTAGGACTTTATTTTTAACTCTTGAGTAGTTGAGCTGAACTACTTAGCAAGCACTGAATGTGATACCTGAACAACAGTTCTTTGCAAGTCACCTCTTCAAGAGTCCAATTTGAATGCATCAACTGAAATTGACCATGAGATTATAGGCAAGATTAAAATCTTCGGCTAATTTTACGTGATTGGAAGCCACACTGCAAAACTTTGCTCTCCTTTAGATCTGTACAAATGTTAGATTGGTTGACTGCTCCTTGCCCTAATCGTGCCACACGTGTTTGCACACAGCTTCAATATTGCTGAGATGACTACACAGTGCATATTCTTCCCTGCCAACTGATAGGGGGTGTTTTTAACACCAAGCTGGTGACTTGGGAGGGGAAGGTGGTAAAAAAGAGAATTACGTCTTGCTGAAGTATAGTACTAGAGTATGGAGAAACTAAAGGGGTGTAATACCCTGGAAGAATGAGTACTGAGGCAGGGTCATAATAAAACCCATCAGATCTGCATGGGCCCAAACATGGCAATTCATCTTAAATACACTCTGTAGCATGTTCTAGGTTACTGTGATTAGTTAACATTGAAAGGAACTGAAATACAGTTGCTAAAAACAAGCAAGCAATTTACCTGGGCAGTAATCAAAATGATATTTTCTCCTTTCGTTTTTGACCACCAAGAAGAATTGATGTGGGTGTCAGTTGCCTAGAAAGTGCCTGCAAACCTAGCTCCAGCCAGCAGGAAACTTCAGGTGTGGGGACTGAAGTGGAGTTTGGGCTGTACTGCTCCTGTCCAGCTGGTGCTTTCTTTTCTGGGCTGTTGAATCTGTGTCTACCTGAGACCATTGTAGCGGTTACTGTTGTCTTGGGACATAGTTTTCACCTTGGATGGACAAGATCTGGGGAGATTTCAGTGGCAAGGAAGGTAGTGCTAGGTGGTGCTCTATCAGTGACACACAGATTGATATTAAAAGTGTGGAAAGTCTTATCTAAACAATATTTAACAAGCACATATGCAGTTCAGAAAACTTTCACGTGCTGCAGCAACTTGTTCTATGCTGCAAAGTATTTTATGAGCATGCTAGAAGGAATGGTAGTTAAAGAGATAAATTTACCTTAAGTAAAGGAAGTTCCCCAAATGCTTTCTTGAACAGCATGGGAAAACATTTTGGGGGGTTTTATGCACCCTTCAGCCACTTTCAGTACCTGTTTGAGAAAATATGTGTTCAAAGCACATTCCATTTCCTCCTGTAGACCTGGCTACATAGTGAACGCACTTGTTTCTAGATCTCCAAATTAGATGGTGCCGTGACTCAGCACAAAAAATAGTCATAGGCAGCAAACACTTCTCCTCTGAGATACCTGCTTGTAGCAAGCAGTCAAAATGAAGTGACACAAGCAGAGAGAAGAAACTAAATCAGCACCTTACTGCCTTTATGCTGAGATTTTTCCTCCTCTAGCATTCTTACTACTTTTCCATACAAGTATGTGATAAATGTAAGAGGAAGGTAACTTTTTTTTTAAAGCCAGGGTAATGACACTTTAAAGTTTTTGGATAAGTATTTTGTCTATCTTACAAAGGCCACCCATGTAGATTCTTTAATATAAGACTATCTTCTACTTCCAATGAACCATTAAGTAATTGAAATCTTTGCAAATGTATTGGGTTAGCTGGGAAAAGAACAAACAAGCAAAAAAAACATCCCATAGCAACCTGTTGAGTGATTCTTAATTGCAAAAAAAACCCAAACAAAAAAACATTTGCAAATAAATGACCAGAGTTCTGAAGTCTGGTTAATGTTGAATTGCCTTAAATTTCAGCAGAACATTGGCGAATACATTGTGTATTATATTTCAAAAGGTACATACATGATTTTCCCACTATGTTGCTTTCATATCAAATATCAGATGAGAACATAACCTTGTGTCCCTATTTCTCATTTAAGTTAACATGCTTCTTTTGTGTGCTAGCAAATGGAAAATGTTCAGATATATTCTGTTGAATACAGTGCTGGGATACTGCAAATGTGATTTGGTTCAGCAATGGTATCGCTGTTACTTGTTACTGTGACAACAGAGCTACAGTGCTCTCTGAATGATGGTAAATCTCCTAATTTAAAGTGTTTAGAAATTGGATGCCCTCTTGGGTTATTTGCTAGTTTTATTAAGTGTCCAGGTGAATGTTTTCTCTGTGTGCATCTTTTCCCAATTGAATGTCACGGTAGTAAGTTGTCATCGTGCAACTATATGAGACCTTTCATCCCACTGAGTTGCAAATGAAATCTTCAAGCTATAATGTCAACCACTGATGTGCATGTGTAGGACAATGTACTTCAAAATTTGTGAAGGGCAGCACTGTGGTAATTTCACAGAAAGTGTTGGAAGCAGTAGGTAGTGAAGAATGGCACATGTTCTTCACGTTGGAGAGCGGGTATACGTAGCATAAACAAGTCAACAGGAAATTGCTTAGATGACAAGGGCTAACAGAAGTGTAAACATTGGGGAAAGGATGTACAAGAATTTTCACAAGACTGTGGCCTTTAAGCCCTCTTTTGTCAGCAAAGATCCCCCATAACTTTAGAGTTACAAGGTACAATGATTAAGCACGCAGACTCTGTTTTAAGGTGGAAAGATCCACTTGTGAGCCTTCTTGAAATAGATAATGCCAGTGATTAATCATCCTCTTTCTGATTTATGAAACATCTAAGATCTAAAGATAGAACCCCGTGGATACGGAAGTCACTCAGGAAGGGCAAAGTGCTACATAGTTCATATATGTCTCAGCCTTTTTCCTAGTAGTGTGCATATAGTACAGCAAATCTCTTTGGTAGAAAACATAGTTTTTAAATTTAGTGGCAGAGCTTACCAAGAAAATGGGAAATTCTTAAATTTTCTCTGCTTTTATTTGCTGCTGTAATCACACCCTTTGAATGCAGGAGTCATTTACCTCAGAATAGGCAACAGATTATTGACATTATTGATGACAGTCTTGAGTGTCTGACAGCACTGTATGGGCTCCATGTACAGATAAGGAACCATCAGGTTCAGCTCTTTAACCCAAAGAAAGTGGTTCTAGGTGAACTGGTGACTTGATTTAAGCCAAAAGCAGTATCTGTTAATCTCAGTCATCAGCTTTTAAGCCAATGGGTCAATTTTTTCATCCGTGAAGAGTAATTTCTGTGCCTTAAAATACCACTTTCCTTGTTTTAACATGGAAGGTATCACTGTGGCTTGTCTAGGTAGGAAATGTAAGACATGTACTAGCCATGGGGGCTTTAAAAAGCAAAGGGTTTCAGTCTGTTCTGAAAGCCCAAAGGAAGATCTAGTTAAACAGCACTGATACATTGCTGTAGTTACGGACAGAATTCAGACAAAGTAAACAGAAAGAGATCACAGATAATTTTCCTTAAGCCATTGGCACACTTTTTACATTAAAACCTCAATGATTTAACGTTTGTGAACTCGGTAACAAACATAGCTAAATTAACTACATGTGAAGTAAAATGATCTCTAAACCTGCATCCATTCCTCCTAGACTGAATTACAGCAACAAAAAGACATTTGAAGACTCCTAACTTCAGAGATGTTTTAGCTTTAATGAACAGAATGCTATTTAGAATGGATGTTTCTCCAGATGTGCAGTGCATTAGGAAGAGCAGGTTATAGAATGACCACTTTTAAACTCTGCCTTATATAGTTTCCTGCTGCTCCACTTACAGCAATTTGGATTGTAAAGTCAGCTGATCAAATGCAATTTCCACGTAAGTCAGTGGTAATTTTTGCTTTAACAAGAACTACAAGGCTTACTACACAAGGTTTCACAGTAATTATTTATTTTAGTGAGAAGTTTAATATTAAGTATAACGACAAAAAAGAAAAAAAGGAAATAAGTTGGGACAGAGGACTAGTATGAAAGTTCCTGTGTTTGCACAAAAAATTATCTGAGTTATTTTTTAATATTTTTTTCCCTCTTTAACACCTGTGTTGTGATAATCAAAAACAATGTTGCATTTTAAAGTTAGCTCATTTAATTTTTTCTTCCTCTATTACTCACATTTCTTTTCCGGTTTTTATTATCCTGCCCCAATGGGGATTTTCTTTTATCTTTGTTATTATATAATTGTTAGCCTGTATATATGAAAAGACCACTGACCTTATACTGACTTGTGAGTCAGAGGATTAACAGCTCTGCAATCAAGCTTCTGAATATAATGGAAAAATTTTCCTTTATCTGTTTTCAGGTGAACAAATGTTGAAAATCCTACTCAGTATTTTTTCCTCTACTATAATGTATTGCATAAGTGTCCTGTTTTTCTCAAGTTGGATATTTTGCTTGATAATCTATAGTTCAACAGATATCCCAACGAAATAGTAATAATACAGTTATGTGTTGTACTTTGTTTTTAAAATGCAGATATTTTGTGCATTTTCATGACATAGCCTCCATAAGCGAAGTTATTTAGAACTGTTTTTTTTAAGGTCAGTCTCTGGACTTCTGAGTATCTTTGCTTATGTGATCAGTTTCATTGACGTATATTAGAAAATCCAGAGCCAGTCATTCCAGTGGTCATACTGGTAGGAGCATAACAAACACAACGAGGGAGGGGATCATAGAATCATAGAATGGCCTGGGTTGGAAGGGACTCCAAGGATTATCAAGTTCCAACCCCCTGCAGCAGGCAGGGCTGCTAACCACCAGATCTGGTACTAGATCAGGTTGCCCAGGACCCCATCCAACCTGGCCTTGAACACCTCCAGGGATGGGGCATCCACAACTTCTCCAGGCAGCCTGTTCCAGCACCTCACCACTCAGTGAAGAACTCCCCCCGACTTATGCGCCTTAACGTGTTTTCGAGAGAACCTGTTCCATGATCTTCCCAGGCACAGAGGTGAGCCTCACCAGCCTGTAATTCCCCGGGTCCTTCTTGCACCCTTTCTTAGAGATGGGAGTGATATTTCCGTTTTTCCAGTCACCAGGGACTTCGCCTGACAGCCACAGCTTGTCAAATATGAAGGAGAGCGGCTAAGCAACCACATCAGCCAGCTCCTTCAGGACTGTGGGATGCATGTCATCCAGCCACATAGACATGTAGACATTCAGACTCGTGAGGTGGTCTCAGACTTGCCTCAGACTCCACCCCCCTGAGAGTGGGGGGAGATCTACTCCCCCAGTTCCCACCTAGAGGTTCAGGGATGTAAGATTCAGAGATGTGAGAAATATGAGAATCCTGGCTGCCAGTGAAGACTGAGGCAGAGGACTCATTAAGTACCTAACCCTTCTCCATATCTGTTGTAGCCAGTTCTCCTTTCTCATTTACCAAAGGAGGTGTGCTCTCTTTGGCCTGTCTTTTCTGGCCAATGTACCTATAGAATCCATTGGTGTTTCTAACGTCCCTCATGCAATTATAGTCACAAAATAGATAAGCATGTATTTAAGCAGTGAAAGAGCCAAGGAGGTTATGGCTTCCCTTTGTAATCCAGCCAGCAAATGCCAAAGGCAGTATTAGGATTTTTGCAATGAGACCTTTAGGGAATCAGACTAGCAGAAATTTTCAGAAGTAATTCCTAATTTAGTTCTGACCAATATCAGCTTTCTCTGAACTTCATGGGTACTAAAAGCTCCATCCCCAACATGTCACACGCCTAGTGTGGGGACATCCATAAGTGGAAGTCACTTGCATAAGTTCTGGCTTTGACCTCTGCGTCTCTGAAGCTGTTCCATATAACAAGTAAAGGTTAAGAAAAGTGAGAGGGACAGGAAGATATTGTGGGAGAAAGATAGTTGGCATTGGCATTTGCTGCAGAGAAAATGGAAGTGAGAAATAAAGGGACTTAAATAGCAAGGCGTTGCCTGGGCTCAGTAGAAGGGGGAGCAGAGCGGTATAAACACCAGTTCAGACAACACTCAGTCTATCTTAACATCCATTTTCCAGGTGCATTATGCAGCCTGTTGACAGACTTTCAATAGCACTGTGCATACTGCCCAGGACTAGATATATGCATAAAGTTTCATTTACACATTACTCAATTTTATTTTTATCCATTCTTAACATTGTTTTGAGTAGCATAGGGATTTCATTATTTGTTGAAAACCAGAGTTCTTGTGAGTCAGACTTGCTGAGAACATGGGAGTATACCAATGAAGTGTATCCCGTAGCAACAGAAAGCAAGTTAGGGTTCTTCAGAACTTCTCTATTCATGTTTTCTCTCATTGTTAATAGGCCTTTTACAGAGAAATTGGCTCACACTTCATTTCGAATGCTTTAGGCCCAAATTTTAATCAGACAATTCTGTGAGTTTCATTTGATACCAGGTAGTTACCAAAAATCATGTACAGGGGCACAGTGACGCTTTTATTTTAAGTGTATGATAACACGCTCATGGCAATTAAAAGCAGGCATGCCATGGGCTCTCAGATCTTACCTTCTGAGACACTGCATGTTTTCTGTAACTTGTCCTTTCTACTGGACTCTCCATGGTTATCATTGTCACTCTTCCCACAGCCACCCTTGTCCTTCTTGTCTAGTTCTGACAAAGGCAATGGGTCCAGACAGCAAAGGCCAGGGGATCTGGTTTGCCCTGGTGCCTATCTCCCAGACTGTGGCCTGAGACAGGTCAGTTTTTGCGCAGTCCCATGCATTTCCCTTGAAGGCAGCAGTTAGCACCCAGTGCTTGTCAAGCTGCCCAGCTTTTAATGTCATGTGGTTTACCACATTGATGATGGGTGACAAACCTCAAACCAGTGACCCCTCTTCATATTTATCGTACCCAGAACCCAGCCTCTTAGGTACACATTTAATGAAAAAATCACCACAGACAGTTAAAAGGTAATCACCACTTCCGTTGTCCCTTTTGTATAATAAATCATATGGCAAAATCATTAAAGACTAAATTGGCCAAGTAGCACTGATAGGAAAGGGAGAAATAGGAGAGGAAAATATTTCTCATAAAGCATAGAATGGCTTGGATTGGAAGGGACCTTAAAGCCCACCCAACCCCTCTGCCGTGGGCAGGATTGCCAGTCACTAGATCAGGCTGCCCAGGGTCCCATCCAACCTGGCCTTGAATGTCTCCAGGGGTGGGGAATCCACAACTGCTTTGGGCAGCCTGTTGAAGGGACTTATCACCCTCTGAGTAAATATTTTCTTCGTAACATCTAACCTAAATCTCTCCTCTTTTCCTTTAAAGCCATTCCCCCTTGACCTCCCTCTATCTACCTGTGTAAGAAGTTGGTCCCCCTCCTGCTTGTAAGCTCCACTCTAGCAGGAAGGCCGCAATGTGGTCTCCCCAGAGCCTTCTCTTCTCCAGGCTGAACATGCCCAGCTCCCTCAACCTTTCCTCATAGGAGAGGTGGTCCAGCCCTCTGATGATCTTCGTGGCCTCCTCTGCATCTGCTCCCTTCTTCTCCCTTTAAATGGAAATAAAAATATTATTTTGGGTGCCTTTTCTTGTTAGTGGCATGATTCACTACACTATGTAATTGTTCTGAATAAGAATGTAGAATTTTGAATGTTCAAAAGCAATCTCAGCAAGCTAAAGAAAAACAAGTCTGTCTCTAACTGTATCAGTTAAATGAAGTGTGCTGCATATTCCAAGTTCAGACCTTTCTTTAAGTGTCTCTTCTGGATTGTTGATTCAGTGAATACTTCACTTATTTTCTGGCAGTTTTCCTGAAAGAAAAGCCAAGGAACATCATCTGAATAAATAATTGTGGTTTATTTTGGCAATGTCTTGTAACAGCTCAAGTGGTCAGGTATTTTGTTTTTTAGCTGAAGCACCCCTATCATCTTGGATCCTTACCAACTACTTTCTGACACTTCAAATAACTTGGCTGTTTCACCCTGCTACCTGATCAGATTTTTGCAGTTCGTGTGAGGACTTACAACTAATTTTTGCTGTTTCTAGTTTACAATGCCTATCTTAAAAGTTGTAAGTCTAACAATATGAATAGTAACATCTTTGTGGTTCACTGAGGGATGTGGCTGATATACTCACTAGCATTGTCTTTGTTGCAAATATGTAGAAGATTTATCTGGAATAACTTTTTAAAATAACCAGAAAAGGAAAGGACCCATTTTCCTACGCTTTCTGCTACTTCTTCTGGTAGTTTTGTATAAAAGGATCCTCAGAACCTCTGATCTGGGTAAGTTTTGAGCCAAAATACTGCTCAGTAATTTTATTTGACCTAAACTTGGGGAAAATATTTCCAGCAAAAATTGGTAAACCTTTTCTTTGAAAGATTCTTTGTTTTCTGAGAGAAAAGAAAAAGAAAGAGAGAGAGGAAAAGAGAAAGGAAAACAAAGAAAAAAAAAAAGAAAAAGAAGAGGAGGAGAGGAAAGGAGAGGAGAGGAAAGAGGAGGAAAGGAAAGAGAAGATATTTCAGTTGCAAGGTCAAGTTTTTATTGGAGGAGAATTTTCATTTAAAAAAAAAATAAGTAGCCCTTCTTGGTTTATGCTTACCTAAAATATTATGCAAATACATTTGTAAAGACAATTATTACAGGTTATTAAGTAAGCAAGTGATTACATTTGAACAAATAAGTGTAGGCTGAAAGTCTGCCCTGCCCTAGCCCAGTACTGGAGATACTCTGGAAGAAGATGATTTTTCTAAGTTCCAGTTCTGGCTTCTAACACAGTGTGGATTTTAACGAATCCTTGCTATGTGAAATGCATCAGCCATCCCTGGGACTGTGTGTGGGCTGGGAGAGAGGTTTTGCACAGGATCTCTTGGCAGTACTGAGACAAAGAATTGGAACCCTTGAGCTGAGGGGACATGTGGTATTCTTGCTGTAATCTTGCCCTGATCTTGCCATAAACCTTGAACTGTACTAAGACTTCTTGGTGGAGCCATTTTTTAGAAAAAGGAGAGTCTGCAGAGGCACTACCTCACCATAAATGTCCTTCCTTCACTTCTATTTCTGTGGATAGCCTTGGCAGAAAACTCACACCATAAGAGAATGTAATGATTCCTTGAGTTGTTTTTGTTTTCCCCTTCCCATCTTTATTTTTTTTCCTGTCCCTTTTCAAAGAGAGCTACAAAGTGTGAAACCAAAACTGTATGCTTTCAGAGATTCTTTAAGGAAATCAATCTTGAACTGTTGGTGAATTCCACCTTGGCTTAGCATGAAATGCAACTTTGCCTACTTCATTCATTACAGGTCTGTCTGCTTTCACTAGGAAAAAAAAGTCTCTACCTGAAAAAAACCCTGTCATCTTCATAAAGAGAAGCAATGACATGATCTGTAATGACAAATGCTTCTCACTGGGTGAGAAGGCCAGTTGGCCTGACCTTGGTGGTCAAAGGAGCTGAACTCCAGGTCTTTGACCCCTGACAGGCTGTTTTGCAGAAGTATGTCTGTGCTGACCATTCTCTCACGCAGAATGAACTTGCTTTGTGTTTACTTCAGTGGAAGTGGCGCAAAGTAGCTCCTCTAAGCTGGTACAATGCTACTCAGAGATGCAAGAGGTGACACTTCACTACCACGCGTGCTGCTTGAACGTCCCCTCTCCATCTCTGCCAAGATGTGCTATAAGTTGGATACAAACACCTGCGAGCAAGAACTGGGTGAGGAACTGCACAGTAGGTTGTACTGCCCTAGCTGTCAGGGTACTGAAATGTGGGTCTGGTAGTCCTGGCCTCTGGTTCCAGGTCAAGGAGAGATTTCTGATGTGAACTCAGGCAAAGTACTGAGTCTATGACACTCAATCAGACACCATCCTTGCTGGGTTTGTTGTTGATGCTTTTGTTTTGCCATCATTGTTATTTTAATACATGCTTGGGCTGTATTTGGATGTAAAGGACTTTGAGAGAATGAAGACTACTTTGGAGGCTGGAGATGAGCTACGTTTTTTTTGTTTTTTCTACTCCCCAGAATTGGGAAACTGAGTCTTATTTTTCCTGGAAGACAGGGGGAGGGTGGCAACAAGAATCAATGTGTTAAACGATTAGTCACCAACTGCTGGAGGACAAATATTGACAAGTGCAAAGGTTTGGTGGTCTTGCTTTTCTGTGTGAATATCAGCAACCTATACCACAAATCTTGCCTATGCTTCCAGTAGGCCAGTTCCTGGGAAACACAATCATTGTAGTGTAATAGGGAGGAGAATGGTTAGACGTGGGTAGATTAGCTTCCAGTGAACCTACATTACCCAATGTCTGATTATGCAGAGTTTTGCCTTGCGACACACATATCATAAACATTCTGGTTCTAAAATCAGCAACTTGCTTCCCTGCATCATGCTTCCTCCTAAGGCCAGTCTCATAAGTTCACATCTGATCATTTGATTGTGGTATTCTGATCCCCATCTTTGCTTAAAAAACATCATATGCTCTCAGGGACGTCCCCTAGGAAGAATGCTGGGGATAAGTTGTTCACATGCTAGGAATAGAATCACTGTGGGAACTGAAGCACCCTGCAGTGAGATCTGTGAAATCAATGGTCAGTGGTCTCTAAACAGGGATCTGTAAGCAGAGGGGTAGACAGTAGTCTCAAAAATCTTGTCTACATATAGATAAAAATAAAATTTGAAAACTTTCCACTGTTGGCTAAGCTCCATCAGCTTGCAACACTGAGTCATTATAGATGTTGAGTCACTGTATTCTGTGGGCAGTTTCAAATCTTAATTGATGAGACCTGCTCTGAGCAAGGCCAGAAGGGCTGGTGTTGGAGGTGTCTGCAAAATACGAGACAGGTACAGCCAAAGAAAGTTGTGTAATTTTGGTCCATCATGCTGTATACCTTCAGCCAAACTGTATACTCATTGTCCCTTCTGCCTCTTCATTGAAAAGTTGAGAATCCCCTGCAAATATATAGTGCTGTTGCCTCCTTTCTGGAAATCATAAATCCCTCTCTGTATAAATCTCAGTTTTAACCAGATTCCACAACACTCTGGAATCAGTGCTTTAGACTTGCTTCCTAAGAGCAGTACTGCTGCAACGTATGTATATACGTATCTATACATGCTTAAATTGCTGCAGAATAAGGAGGAGCAGCATTGATTAAGACTTCAATTAGCAACAGTTAAAATCACAGTTCCATCCCCAACCCAACTGTTAAAAATATGTCTAGCAAGTTCCAGTCTCTTTTGGTATTAGTCTCTCCTGGGAGCCAAACTACCTGAGCTTAGCTGGGCAAATAGCAGCTTGGTATCTCCATCTTCCTGAGTTAAGACTTAGAAATCTGTGATATGGCCAGATTTCTCAGCTGCTTTTTCTTTGATAGCACACATTTGTTATAGACAGCTTGGCTAACTGTTTCAGGTACACCTTCTAGGATTGTTATCCATAACTCCTGTGTTACATATAGCTCCTTAAAATTTAAGGGGAGTTTTTGGTTTCAGCTAAGCTTTTCTAAATTGTCTAAAACCACCACCCTCAGAAGCAATCCCAATGATGTTAATTGATCTTTTCCTCTGAGTAATGGAGGATTTAGTTTGTTCTTGTGCAGGCTGTATGTTAGATTCTCATTCGTAGAAAAACTCAATAATGGAAACTTCCATTCTTCAGAAGGCCTGCTGTGTTTTCCCGGGTTTTGATCCATAAAGTTAATTCACTCAATTTAATTTCTTTTGCCAAAAAAATGTCGTCTTCAATCAGCTATGTTACATCATCAGTTACCTATCAGTTCTACAATAAAATGTTTGCCTGACAAACCTAGTGGCCTTCTATGATGGAGTCACAGCAACAGTGGATAAAGGGAGAGCAACCGACGTCAT
>WBMW01000027.1:470515-486737 GCA_013396635.1 Penelope pileata
CCTACAGGAAAGCTGGGGAGGGGCTTTTTACAAGGATAGATAATGACAGGACAAGGGGTAATGGTTATAAACTGGAAAAGGGTAGATTTAGACTAGGTATAAGGAGGAAAGTCTTCCCTGTGAGGGTGGTGAGACACTGGAACAGGTTGCCCAGAGAAGTTGTGGATGCCCCCTCCCTGGAAGTATTCAAAGCCAGGCTGGATGGGGCTTTGGGCAACCTGGTCTAGTGGGAGGTGTCCTTGCCCATGGCAGGGGGGTTGGAACAAGATGATCTCTAAAGGTCCCTTCCAACCTGAACCATTCTGTGATTCTATGATTCTATGAAAATGTGTACTTAAGGGTCATGATCTGCCTCTGGGAACAGTACAATGACTCTTACACTTATGACTTCCCCTTGTGAAAGTAGTCACCTTAATGCAGAAGGAAACTGCCTGCACAGGAACTGAACAAACTGAATGAAGAGTCAAGTTTTGTCTCTGGGATGATTCATATGCACTGGGTCCTATGTATGCATCCACGCCAGTTGTATCATTGGAATGTAGGACGTTGTCTCAATTGCTTTCTGATCGTGAAGAGCTCAAAACATGCTCCTGGGCATGTCCTTGAACTAGTAGGCAATTAGATATATGTCTGCCATCTGTGAGTATGCCTGGAAATATTTTTAGTATGACACAACTGTTTAGATTTGGGATTCTGAGAATGAACTGTTTCCAGTATGTCTTCAAGTGCATTTTCTTTGTCATATCAAGTTTTAATTTGGTGCTACAGACATGCACAGAAGCAACTCTGTTCATGGGTGTGCAAGACAGTTGTTGAAGTGACTGTTCCCAAGATCATGCCTTGGATTTTTCAGACCCAGACAGGGATGAAACTTTTTCTCCAGTAAGCCTACTGTGTTGTCCTGGAACGTATTATAATACAGCATGTCACAGGGCACCATCCTGAGGCAGTAATGGACTAGAGTCTGGAATTTCTGCCTGGGATTTACATCTGGAAATTAATATCTTGGTGACTGATTCTTTTTGTGTAATGTAAATCATATCTTATTTCTGATTCTTAATCTCAACATTGTTATAAGGCATGTTTTGTAGAGAGGAAAATTGTACAAGTCCAAGGGCACTTGGATACAAGTTCTGGTAAGGTAGCTATGAGGCTCTGCTTACTTAACAGGCATTAGGGTTAGAGTGGTTTATTTTTTCCTTCCTGTGCAGTGGGTTGAAGCTTATAATTTCTAACAGGTTAAAAGAGCCATCTGGAGCATGTGAAATATGTCATTACATGCCATATCTGTACCCTTTCTAGTATTTTAAATCTGTTCCAAACCATCAGGCTTCTTTTCTTGGGATTTCCCTAGTTAGGATTTACTGTTGATTACATTGTGTAAACACATTGCACCACGTAACTCCCACCCAGGGGAAAAAAACCCTTGCAACCCTCACAGCATTTTAAATTGTAGAATTCATAATGATATTCCGTCAGAAAAAGCACAAAGACAAGGTTTCTGGAGCAATGAGCTCGGGTTACTACTGAGACCCGCTGCAACAGCGATAGGGCAGTATGCTCATTGACTGATGCTCCGCTTCTGAAGAGAAGCTAGGAATATTTTTCTAGCTCATCCATAATTCTGAAGGGAGATGTAGTCTTGAAGATGAAATCCCAGACTTGCTAGCAAAATTCCTGCTCAGTGGCAGATTTTTTTTCTCCCATGCTACATGTTTTGCTGTAGATAACTTCTATACAGTTGCACACAAATTCCTGCAAAAGATATACACCTTTCCATGGAAATGTTAAAGATACGGCACAGTATGAAGATGAATGCTGAAGGGAAAAAGAAATCCAACATGTGGATAAGTAATGTATTCCTAGTACACAGACCACCAGCTTTGAGACCACTTTGTTATCCAAGCCACATTCTCCCAGTGGAGTTCCTGCTGTGCAAAAAGATTTTCAAGGAAAGCTCTGTGCAGCCTCAGCAAACTTCATCATTTTAGAATTGATGCTTATGTCTGAGTGCTTTGCAACTGAGAAAAAGCAGAAAACAAAGTCTCAGACATTTTGTTTACCTGGTACATTATGGTTAGTTTTACCCCTTTTCCTGCATTTTCGGTTGGGCAATCAGTTTCTTGGGAAGGTTTGTGAGTTTTTCAAAATGTGAAATCGTGTTGCTATTTATAACTGCTCTGGGTTGTGAAAGCAGACGATTTATTACAGAGGACAAAGGCTGATGTAAACTGTGTGCAGATGATAGTGTTGGGTAGAGGCATAGTGGAAATGTCCTTTCTACTGCAACGTGTAGATTTCCAGATCTGCACAGGACACAGAGCACTGAGAAAGGAAACAGTAAGAGCATGGAATGAAAAGAGCTACATATGCAATGCACACTGTGGATCACATTATCTCTTAGAAGTTACCAGTTCTGTAAGTGGCTATTGTGTGTACATGGGTCAGATATTAACAGCTAGGAGAACTCAGACATGCTCAGCTGTGGTTTAGCTGTTTGACTCTGTTCAGTAGGGAGAGGCAATGGGTGACCTTCTGAGATCGTTTCCTGCCCTTATTTCTGTAATTCCAAAAGCTACATGTAAATAGCACCTGTTGAACTTAAAAAGCCATCAGGTGAAAGACAATGGCTGTGACAAAACCATTCATAGCTCAAATACTTGTCAAATACCACAGCAAAGCTAAAATAAAATCAATGGTGCAGAGCTACATTTTTTGAAAGAAAACCTCAGTCTCACATTTTTTTCCTGTATTCATGAAAGATAATGGAATAAATGTAGACATGGATGCACTTACATAAAAGAGAAAATAAAAAGATACTTAAGTGAAATACTACTGTTTTGTCAGTTTAGCTAATTACCATTTCAATATGAACATGGACTATAAAAGCAGCACTGGTAATTCCTTCATTGCTTGGGTGCTCAAGCACTACAAAACAAGTATATCATGGGGCATTTATTACCTATTGCTTCTTATGTATCATTGTGGAAAACAGCAGTCACATTGAACTAAAATATGAGTAGAAGCACTGGCTACTATAATGTCCGTACAAAGCAATGATGTATGACATAGCAAGTAATTCTAGTCATTTGCTAACCTTCATGAGTCAATAAACCTTAAGATGACAGGCACCCAGCAATACATCCCATGCCACATCTTCTAAAAACTGAGCAACACAGCAAATACATTTGCAAAATAAGGTGTCTTATGATATACGGCACAACTCTGATGCTGAAAAGGGCTTGACTGGAATAGTACCTGCATGGAAAATCCATAAATACTCATGTATATAGGAATATTTGACAAATCTGAATTAAGCTCCAAAGTGCAGTGAATGGTATTTATCCCCCTCTATGGATGCTCTTGCTCAGAATGAAAGTAGCTTAAATATCATTTCTTCCCTTAGGGCTAGATTCAGACAGGGATTTAGGATTGTATAGCTGGAATTATTTCAAGACTTGTGTTTCAAGTGTAAGGAGCATTACCTGCTAGACAGGGATATCTTTCACTTGACAAGTAGAACTGAAAATATTTGGACTCCTTGCAATTTGTTTTACAAGTGTTAGCACTTGCCCTGGCTAAATTCCAAGCAGCAGTAAGAGTGGATTTAAGAAAGGGGAGAAAGGGAGTTGGAAGACATGAAGGATGTCCTCCTGTGAAGACTCTAGATACTCTGAATTCAATTATCTGCTTTTTTTTGGTCACCTTGGCATGTCAGAGTTTCTATCTCCTTTCTTTAAAGAAAAGAGAGGGATTGGTGACTGGAGGATGGGGAATGATTGTTCTATTCAGAGGGCAATCCTGTGAAGACATCTTCAAGACTGTCAGGTGTTCAGAGGTTCTGTTGGTGGGGAAAAATAAGGACCTGAGAGAGTTGAGAGACTGGGCTGTGTGAAAGATATTGGAAGTGAAAAAAAACTTATTAATGGAGCAGTGTGGCTAGACAAGTATATGGACTACATTAGGGATGGGGAGAAAAAGTCTGCAGAGGAGAAGAGGCTAAAGAAGTTGACAGGTGACTGCTTGAGGTCATAAATGATATTAGAGTTCTTCCAGCGGGAATGCTGGATCTGTCTCTTTCTCTGCCTTTTGCAGCTCTGGAACTAATTTTACGGATTAAATAAAGTATTTGTCGACTCAGTGTGTCTGGCGCTGAACTTGTAAATCCATCCTTTCTATTTCAGTCAGGCATGACTGGGTGAACAACCTCTATAAGTGAAAGAAGTGACATGAATAGCTCTTCCTTGAAATAAGGTCAATGTTATCCTCATGTGACTTCCAGCTGTGTGGAAGGAACAAGACCTCCATCAACTTTCTGCTGTTAGCAATGCTGGGTGTGGACATGTTTTGTCATAAGTCTCAGCTAATAATTAAAGAGTCACTACAGTTATCTCAGTTTTATCAAGAACCACTGTATTCTTCATAGAAATGTGTTTCAGCATCAAATTCACCTTGAGGTGAAAAAATATTTAAGTTATTACGGAGAAACTTTTGTGTTATGCCCAAAGCTCTGCTTTCATAGTGAACATTTACTAAAAATGATTCTAGGATTCATATTCTGCTTGGCCTTTTTCATTGTCAATCTTAACCTTTTCTTGTGACATTAGAATGCACCTTGTAGAATTTTTGGTGTATCTAACCTCATAGATACTTGGCTGTGAGGTGCTGCGAGTCCAATGGTTATGGGAACCGTTTTCTGTAACTCCCAGATTATCTTCACATCCTCATATTGGACTCTTCTGCTGAGTTTACCAAGTTTGGGTCAAAGAAATCAAATGGAATACAGGTTGAAGTTGTTTGCTGATTTTGCAATAGTTGTTGATAAATTGAAATGCAGGTGCTTTCATCGCAATCTGGCACAAGTAACAAAAGACTATTATTGATTATTATTTTTTTAATTTGTTTTGAATGAACTCTTTTTTGCCCATGCTGCACAAATACAGCTAAAATAATTATTTTCATGTTCTCTTTCTCAGTGATGGCTAGCTATTTCAGCACATTTCAGATCTTATATTCTAAAGGCACAGAATTCTGGCCAAACTCATCAGTCACCTCAGTGATGTGGGAATATGACCAAAAAGCAATTTCTTATCCATTGAAAATAAGTCAGGAGATTAAAAAGGATTGGACAAAGGCAGAAAGCCATTGACATGGATTGGAGAAAAAACTCTACATACAATAATTTATAAAATTAAGGTGCGACATGTTTGGTTTTAGGGAACTGTAGCAACATGGATCTTTTGTATCTCTTGTTTTATATACACTAGTTTATGCAAGATGGCTCCTTTGAAGATATGGGAATTAAATTTACATGCAGGGTCTGTTTTTCTGAAGAACCAGTGAATGTATTTTCCTTAAGGCCGGTGGTCTTTTTTAACACTGCTCTTTCTTCTGGTGTCAGATTATTTTTTAGTGATTGGAGAAATTAAATACTGAGTTAATGCCTTTTTCTTTCTTACCCATGGCACTGCTCTGCTAAACAAATTGTTTGGCATATTTCAGGGTCCTGCCTCCAAGGTCCAATGCAGGGCAGTCAAAACCTGCACATCCTAACTGTACTTAGACTGGTCTGCCAGAAAAGAAACTGAGTCTGATCTCCAAATTTAACTTCACATCTAAACAATACAACACACTGAAGCCATTAGCTCTTTAGTGCTAAACTTAGCAATGAGGAATTCCCTAGATGATTTTTGCATTCCAGGGCTGCTACCACACAAGTTTTGTTGGGGGTGTGAGGAAGACCCAAGATGCTTAACAAGCGCACAAACTGCCTGGTGAGCTAACATTCATTCTCCTTTAACATTACTAATTAGATCTTGAAAAATTCAGTGGTTTCACTGATGTTGCTGCAGAGGTAACCACACTGGCAAGCAAGGAGGAAATAGTAACAGCACTTCTGTAAACGTAACAGATGAGATATCTTAATCCTTCTCATGTCATAATTGAGTCTGACATTTCATAGTAAATGTTTTCATCCATTTCAAGGTGTTAGTATTTTTCTCCAAAAAAAGTCTCAGCAGAAACTAGCTGGACATTTCACACAGGCTCCATTTTGTTTTGTCGCCAGGGCCAAATGCTACCATATCAAAAGATGGATCTTTGATTAGCTGAAGGACGTCAGATCATGGGTACTTTAGAGTAATATGGTTGCAAACCCTGCTCATAAAACTGAAAGCAAAGCCTAGCTCCACAGACTAGAGGGAAAGATCAATCTGTGATACAAGTACAAAATAGTCATGTGGTAGTTTTCAAACATATTTGCAAGTCATGCTGGTGGCTTCTGCAAATTTGTTTCACTGTGTCATGACTCACTTGGCCTTGTCTGTTCTCTGTTGCCTTTCTCTTCTGTTTTCTTCCTCAAACACAGATCAAGGCTACAGTACGTATTTTCCAATGCCTTAGCTACAATTTGACTAAAGATATTTACACTTATTAAAAAATAAAATAACCTTTTTTCTCAAACTTCCGGAAGAAATTGATTTAATAGCTGTATACTACCGGGTCAGCCTACTGGGAGTATCTTGTCTTCCCACAGGTATAGGAGAAGCCATCAAACTTTCAAAGTTGTGCTTCATGGCATTGTCCTTAGCTTGGGTCAAGACAGCGAACACTATCTGGAAAGTTTCTAACTCACGTTTATGTACATCAAATAGTGGAAAAATCTGTTTCTGCGTTTGATAAGTTATACCCCTTGCTGTGCCCCTTATTGCTAACGTGAAACTGAAGTTTTGGCTTCTGGCCATTGGGTTGTTTTATATGTTTGTATACCAAATCAAATAGTTTTCTTACTGTGAAGACTCCCTGTAAAGCAGGTCTTCCATCATTCCTGTCATTCTCTTCAGAAACCTTTCCATTTCTTTCCATTTCATTTTAAAACTACAGATGCTGTGCTGTTCTGCCCAAGGCTTGTCTACTGTTGTGGATGGTGGCTTCAGAGGTACCTCTGTTAACACATGCCGGATGCTAATGCTTTTGTCTCTCTACATCTACCCGGAAGTTAGCTAAAAATGCAGACTACTAGGGCAGAAGGTGATTGATTTTGCTCAATCCCAAAAAATATTGTTGGTGAAATAGCTGATTCTGAGCCCTCTGCCCTTTTTGTGTCCCAGCTCTTCTCTTCATGTGGCGTGCCTGGAAGTGCACCCTGTGTGGATAGCCAGTGTTCTCCACCTTACTTGGTGCTGTCACACCTCACAAGAAAGACCAGCAAAGTAGCTGTGGTGTACATTAGGGTGCTAAGGGGCTGCCTGTGTGCCATGATCAGTGGGCGCAATGGACCTAGTCAAGTCCATCCCACTGCCTGAATTGGGAAGCCCCATTTCCAAGTGTTGGACACATCCCTGGGTTTGAGCATAGGTCCTGTCCTGAGCATGGGGGTCAGGGTCAGGCCCGAGGAGGCGAAGCAGGCTCAGGCACTGCCACAGGATGACTGGATTCAGGCAAGTGGCAAATGTTAGAGGTTCAACTTAAAGCAGCTCCCATGCGTGTCAGCCCTTGCTGAGGTTCTTGGCAGCTTCTCCCTACATTCACCGAAGGGACCCTGAGGCCCACAGCCAGACCCCTGGAAGTGGGGATGCTCTGGGGGCCCTGGCAGCACGCCAGCCCTCATCACCAGTGGGAACTTGAAGTTCAAACACCAACTTTTGCTTCATTTAATCCATTAATTTATTTGCCTGTCTCATTCCTGAGCCCATCATCACTCACATGAGCAAGGACTGAGCAGCTAAGCCCATTCCCTTTGTCCCCATCAGGGTCTACCCCACTGCAGTGAGGACACCGGTGTCTGTGCCCGGCGGCAGAGAACAGGGGTGAGAGGAAGCAGTGTTGCTGCTGGTGAGTGCCATGTTTGTGAGACAGACACACGACTCGGTGAATCAGCTGGTTATATTGGCTGGCAAGGAGAATAAACCGTCAGTGTCATTTCCTTGGAGCTGTGGAATTATAGTGAGAAAATGTATGTGGAGGCCGTAGTCCCCATTTGGACTTATTTCAAGTCTCTAATTGATCATGAGTGCTCATTTTTGTGTCATCCTCACCCACCCACCAGGAAGATAACAGAGTTATCTCACACGTAGCAGCAGATCACCGGAGATGCCTCTGTGCCTGCAGCCCCAGCTGGGGAAGTGCCTGGCAGCAGAGCATTCAGGCACTCAGGAAACATTTGGCAAAGCTGTCAGTAAGGACTCCTCCCGTCTCCAATCACCTCGCTGATGTTTGTGATGTTAATCACAGTACTCGCTGTCCTTGTCTGTCCTGTCCTTTCCAGATTGGTGAAATGGCAGCGCTCTCTTCCTGCTCAGCATCAATAAGTGACAAATGGTCACATAGGGCGTGGAACAGGTCTGTGGAAAGCTGACAGGCAAGTGGAAGCATCTCATAATATGGTTTAAGCTCAGCAAGAAAGTTATTAGACTACCTCTCCTACCTAGTTTTTGGTATGTAAAGCTTGTGAAAGCAAAAGTGCTTTCACTAAGCCACAGAAGTGTCCCGAAGAGGCTGTCTGTTCACTCTTAGCAGATAGGTCTGTCATTTTGGATGAGAATGGGAGTGCAGCACTGACTAATTCTGAGTAGATGATAGCGATACAGTATCTCCTTGAGTCAGTGATTGCAAGGCTGCTCCCTGGTGTCTATCCGTTCTGTCTCTATTGTTCATCTCCTGTCTATTATTATGGTTATCACTTACAATAAAAGGACATTGATTTACAAAACAATTGAAATTTATTAAAGAGGTATTGTTGTGAGATGAAGAAGCCAATTGAGAGCTCCACAGGAGAAAAAGGTAACTCAGTGGAGCGAGATGCAGGTATTGGCCAGTGGCAGTGGCTCACATTGCCTTGAGCTTTGTAGCTCAGAGGCTGTATTTCCTGTGGTTGCCAGAGCATTCTGTATTCCCTACTATTGTTTCCAGTAGATCTGTTTTGTGTTTCATTGTCTGGATTGCTTCCAGGTGCATGTCTCTAACCTTTCTCTTCTCTTTCAGTACTTCTTTGCCATTCCTATAAGGATGACCATCCAGTCCAGCTCCTCATCATCCCTGTGGCAGCAGCAGATGTGCACAATAGCAGGACACGTCTGGAGGGATCCTTTCCTAACTTGCCACAGTTGAAACCATAGGATTTTTTCACTTCTATTGGTGTTTTGTTTGCCTCTGGAGGTAAGCTTACAAAACATACACTCATTACTTTCTTTTTCCCCCATGGTTCAAACACTCACCAGAAATTTTGCAAGGATGTGGAGAAACATTGCGGAAATTTGTTCCTTGAGGTCACATATGAGCTGAAAAAAAAAAACCAGAGAACAGATAATTGTTCCTAGTCCTTTTATTTCCCCACTTAAAAACATATATTTAAACCTTAATTAAAGTCTTGAAGCAAATGCTGCATTTAAGGCCTTGGGTGCTGAGTATTTTTTCTTCTTGCTGTGCACGATCAGCAGCTTGTAAAACTTCTCCTGGGAATACTGAAGTAAAGGGATAGAAAAGGAAAGCAAAGGAAGCATTGACTGAAGAAAGTTAACCTATTCCAGACAGAATCCTTGAGGGAGTATCTTTCAAGAAGAATCCCTAAGTGGTGGGACACAAGCTGAGAAAATATGCAGCCAATATCTTTTACAGCCTTCTGAGAAGTGCTGGTGGAATAATAAAGGAGTGTTTTCTTTTCTTGGCACATTGAGTTTTTTTTCTCTGTGCTATTTGAGCAACGTGTTAAGCAGCCTGCAAAATTCTGCCTTTAAATACAGGAGTGATAACAGGCTTCAGTGGTTGTAAGCCCTGGGATGGAGCATTACTACTTCCTGTGAGTTTCTACAGGTTTCTGGCAAGCTACCTCATTGCTGCTGCTTCCCATTCTCTAAATCAAATATTACTGTAATATGTAGTGAGACAGACAGCGACAACCTGATATCTGCAGGGCACAATCCAGTACTCAAATCTGTGTCTGAACAAAAAAAAGTGGGCTTCTGATGCATGAGACAAATCTGTGCATCTGTGACTGAGTCTGCAACAGCAAGATAAATAAACAAGTAATTGTGCTCTAGTTCAAAACCACAGGTATTAGCTAAAAAAGAAGGTCATTGAATTTCTGTAAGCCATTCCAGATGCCTCCTTTTCCCTTAGTTACTATACGTGTGTATCACGTTTCATACCACATATTCATTCATGAACAAATGAGTGTGTTTTGTGTGCACTTGTCATATAATTTACTCTTCTACTTTTCTATATGATGGCATTACAGTAAATTAGTTTAGTCATACTGACTGCATTACAAACACTGCATAATGCATTTCACATGGGTTTAATATGTTTCATTAGTTGAATTGAACTGTGTGCTTCACAAAGATCAACGAACTATCATGTACTATATCACTGAAATGAAAACGCTGCCATCCTCAAGTGCTGTCTTTTACTCTTGCATTCCGCCTATGCTTTTGGCATTAATAAATGTGCCTTCCTGGGTTATGAGGGTAGACGAGATCACTTGCTGGATCTTACTGAAGTACAAAAGAAGACTTCAGTGAGTTTGAGAAACCTTGTGATTCAGTTTCATTGAAACTGTATTTTTTTAGGTAGTGAATCAGAAAATCTTGACAGAGAGGAATGCAAGATGATTTGGAAGCATGCTAATGAGCATGGACACTTGCATTTTTACGCCTAACTACCCTCATCAGCTGGGAAGGTAGGGACGAGAGATGCTCACTTAAAATTTAAAAAAGTAAACATCACTCTGAATTCATGAAGTTTTTGTTTTTTTTTTTGCTCAGGAATTTAATAGAGATTCATGTGCGTGTCAGATGTTTAGCTGAGTTTCCTTTCTTGCAAAGCAATAAAAATTGAGGCATCTGTACGGGATTTTGAGCCCTGTCTCTACGTTAGGGTTGGACCTGGACCAACGCTGGGCCTTCAGACAATTCATCGTAATCATTCTTTGCCTCTCAGGCCAAGACAAGCCATGGCTTCCTCTCTGCATCTCAACAACCATGCAGCTCCCATTCTTTGACAGGGAATAGATGTGGGAGGATAGCAGCTCTCTTAATATCACCAGGGCTTTGGATGATGGATAGTAGCGTTCCAGGTCACAAGGCACGTGGCTATTGAGTGTGAGAAGACCTGCATTCGGCAGTCTGTAACCATGTGAGTCTCCATTTCCGCTGGTCTGACGTGGCCCACTGGTAAAGGTTTGCACTTCTCCTGGAAAGGAGTATGCCAAGTTATCAGCAGGATGTGTCACTGTCAGGCAGAGAGCACAGAGAACATGTATCTCTACAAGAGCAATGTGAATTCTTACAGTGTAACTCTTGCGCTTAGACCAACAGCTTTCTCAGCTGTGACCTTGCAAAACAAACTTACTTTCCCTGACCTCTGGGGCCTCACCTTTAAGGTCTTTTGAAAATCACTGAAAATAGATGCTGAAGCACAAAATAATATATAGCCTAACTTTTATGCATTAAAAAAAAAAAAAAAAAGATGCACACACAGACTCCTATGTTCTTTGCTTCTTAGTGCATGAATTTGCTTTCATCTGCATAAAAATATGTTATTCAAATGAAGCAGGTTAATGAGATGATCCACTTATCATAGAATCATAGAATATCCCAAATTGGACTCTGTAAAATCAGCCTACCCTTATTATTGATGCTGTAACCACTCCTGGTCACATCTTTAAAACATATACACTCAGATACCTTGTTGCTGAAATAGCAACTTACTGTTTAAGATGATCTATAAAACCTCTATTTATCTTTTCTGTTTTTCACAGAGAAAGGCATGGGAGTTTTTAGCAGATACGCTGAGAAAAAAGAAAAAGAACATGAATTGATCTACTCTGTGATCAATATATGTAGGTTACTCCAAAAGTAATGCCTCCTATTTATTTCCATGCAAACTACGACAGACAAAAAGAGCACAATAACACTATTTGATAGAGCAAACTCTCAGCTACAAAACACTATTTCTAAACACAGTCACTGCCACTAGCTGTGCATTTTCACTAGCAATGGACAAAAGCCTGCATGCTACACTCATAAAAATCTGCACCAGCGGAGGTGACCACTGTCGCTGTTGCCACTGCTGAAACACACCACCACCGCCTCACTGTGCTCACATCCACTGTTTGGTCTCCATAAACGTTCAGCAAGCATTGATTAATGTCAATGGGTGCCATTTTTTCCTCATGCAGGAATTCAATTCCGCACCTTTGCTCCATACACACTTCCACGTCAGATGCCATTGTGTCAGAGTGCCCCTCTGCTGCTGCCTGTCACACGGCAACAAAATGTAATGGAATATTGGTGGGAAAGTTCAACCTCTACTGCCATCCCACCAACATCTGATGTCATGGGCCAATGCTACAAAAATAGGAGGCATTACTTTCGGATCAGCCCTCATATTATAATCTGTTGAGATTCTGACCACCAGGGAAAGCAAAAACTCTTCCAGAAGAAATACACATGCTTTTCTTCACAGAGACTTTATCGAGGCTGCATGCAACACTTTGATGGACTTTTCATCAGGCAGTTTGTTCTTACTTTTAAAAAAGCAGAGTAGTTCCTGGAATATATCACGGCCTTAAGGGCAGACTCCTGGGCCCCCAGGACAGACTCGTACCTACAGCAAGCCTCAAGAAATCAGTGCAATCTATGTCTCAAGTTACAATGCAGTGTGGCACAGATCTCTGATTCCTCACCCCCAAGCCAGAAGGCATAGTCACGTAATAATGCCTGGTTAAGCAAGGGCGTGGTCATCTGCTAAAAACTTTCTTTGCAAAATATAAACAAGTTTTTCTTCCCTAGGGAAGAGAGAAAAGGAACAATTTTTAGATTGTTTTTTTCTTTTCCAGGCCATAACATCAGACCATTCAGAGCACAGCAAGACAGAGAAGAGCTCAGATGAAGTTTCCATACACCACCACACAGTGGGGAGACAAGCTTAGTCCTGCGTGTTCTCCCAGTGTTTTTCTCTTCTTTCCATACACCCAGATAAAATAGAAATTTTCTCTCAAAATTGCTAAAGAATGAATCATATAGTGGCTCACTTAATGTAGTCCTACAGACTTGAACATGTGCCTAGCTGCTGCAGTCTCTGCACATGGCAATTACCTGGTATCTGCTCACACCAGCTTAAACCAAGGTATGTCTTCACTGAAGGCATTAAGTAATGTCGTTTGCACTGGGCATCCAGATCCCCCAGAGTGGTGTTGCTGTGTGCTGTCCAGGCCTGAGCTGCCTTGATGTTGCTACTGAACCTCCACTGGGCTTTGGTCGTTAAACAGCTATTTACCTTCTGATTTGCAAATCCCCAGAAAGACAATAAAGGAGCTGTGAAGTGGGACATTAAGTAATAACAACATTTTGAACTGGGTGTAATTATGGCATTTTTTGTGCAGGAAAGGTGCAGATCATGGTCACCATGTCTAGTGGTTTTATTTGGTTGCACCACAGCATCCTGACGTGCATTGTCAAGCAGACAGTAAAAAGAAACCACAATTATTTAACACTGGTCTCTACAGAGAGATGATGGAAAACATGAAGTAAGGACAATTAATCCATTGTGAGAATGATTTAGGAATAACTGGAATTTGCTTTGGCCACATGATCAGTTGTGGGAGCACTGGCTTGTCTACCAAATTAATGCTTTAAAAGTATATGAATTAAATCATAAACATAATCAGCGTCTTAAATGGTGGCTTCCACTGGTTGTAATATTTTGCAATAATATTTTGCATTTATTTTGATTTTTAAGTAATTGGCAACTCCATTGTTCCATAAAGGCTTTCTCCACTAAAGCCCCTTCTCTGGCAGCTAAGTCACCGCATTGTGCCTGCAGCACACAGACTCCTTCTCAGTTCTTCCAAAGGACATTGCAAACCACAATAAAAATAATTCCAACACTTATGAGAGTATTGTATCTTTTTTTCCACAACACTTGAGAATCTTCTTAAGAGCCCACCTTTTCCACACACTACATGCAGTCTTGGATTTTTTTTTTCTGCATTGCTTTTTGAAAGGTTCGCTGGGGAAAGATGCTACTGGGCAAGAGGAAACAACAAAGCGCATTTGAAAAGGCCATTTTTAGTAACACTTGGTGTTTGTCTGCTGAGCTGCAAGTGGTTTGTGCACTGCTGAAAGGTGCCATCATTTTGTCAGCCAAGAGAGTGGGAGCTGCATGTCGGAGGTTGTAAAGCTGCCTCCACCCCATTCAGACACTGGGGCAGGGGCTTGGAAGGTAAGATGAACAGTGTAGCATTTGCCCAATGTGATCTGAGAGGTGTGCAAGTGCAGAAACTGGCCTAAATTCTGGCTATTGAAAGTCTAACATGACAACCACCAAATAACATTGATTTTTGTTTCTACTATGGGGCTGAGAAGCTTGCTGTCAGCCCTTGAGGCAGGAAAAGATTAAAAGAATAAAACCAACTGCCTATCAGAGGATCAAATGTATGAACAAGAAGCAGCCACCAACAAGATCCTCAGCAGTGCATCTTAATTAAAACTTAGAAAAAAGAAATTCAAATTCTAAATAGAATAAAGCATATGTCCTGCCATGAGGGTGTTTGGAACTGTGCCCAGGACAGGCTGACTGCAGTGCAGTCTTAAGGCTGACTCTGCAACTGTTTGTATGTGTAAATTGTGTAAATTGTTAATTTTATAACTTGTTATGAACATGTATTTTACACTTTAAGCAGCCAAAGTAATACTCAGACAGTACTTGCCCAGCATAACATCTGGCAAACATCTCACAAAATTGACGCCAAATGCTACTTTAGTTTTGTGAAGAATTTTATTAGAAACATATTATTTTAAGAAAGGAAAACAAATCTCTGATGTAAGTTTTATGATCAAGCCATTCAGAAGAAAATTTAGGGAACAGTGCTCTCATGGTTCTGCACCAGGAAGAGAAATTGCTTTAATTAGCTATGGTAAGTGATCAGTTCTGCGTGCTACGATTAGGAGCACAGCTCTAGGAATTACATAGACAATAAGACGTCCAAGTCCATGAACATCTGCTCCTAAAAACCAAACTCAGAAAACAGAAAAAGATTACATTCTATTCATTTTTTTTATCTCTCCATCCCCCAAATCTATAACTTTTTATTGTGATCTTTATTTTTTATTAATAAATAAATAGCAAAGCATATGCTATATTTTGTTCAACATAACTGAGAAAATCTTCCTGATACACATACGCATTTAGGTATGCAGAGGTAACACATTATTCATGACCTGGCTACGCACAACATCTATAATCAATTCATACATATATCTATATTTGACAAAATAATAATACCGGTACAACTACTGGAGTGGATATAATTACGGCAATTTGAATGTGCCTTATATTTGATAGGATTTATTGTCCTTCCAGTTCAAAGAAATTGAGATATAAACTAGGTATATAAGTGCACCAATAGTTGTGGGATAGAAAGAAAAGGGCATAAATATGCTGCTTTAATTATCTTAAATAATTCAGTAGAAGACGTGACTTCTTGCTCAGGCAGTTTAAAAAATCTTGGGTTTGTTAGTTAGCACTGATTTAGCTTGAACCATACAGTACTGTAAAGACAAAGAAAGCAGAGCACCGTCATTCTGCAGGCAAGGCATGACAGTTAAAACCCATATTCATTGAGCCCCTCCAGATTTTTGAGTAGTAGGTAGGAACTTTCTAAATAAAAAGGCTTGGAGATAAAGTAAGATAAAGCAGCATCACCGCTCACAATACTGAACACAATGTTTCTGGAGCCATTTGGATCAGAAAGATGGGAAACGAACAGGAATTCTTTTTTTTTTTTCTTTTTCTTTTTTTTTTTTCCCTGTTATAAGCTCTTTCGCTGTTTTCTGTTTCAGCAACTTACACAAACAGACAGGCAAACAAACCAACCCGAACCCAGAAAATTCTACTACTGTACTGGTGTTTCAGTAAGACAGTACCTGTAGCAAATGCAACAAATGTCTTTTTCATTTCCAGCTAGAGATTTCTCAGAAATTAAGTTTGTCTGTACTGACAATTGCACACTGGAGGCTTAAATTATAAAATTCAGATGATAAGCTACTGCTCATTCCTGGGCTATTAGAACTAGAAAAGAGAAAGCCCGTTCCCTAAAACTGATGGGCTGAAGAGTGTGTGTGGGGAAAGATTTAGAGACTTACCACAGATGCTTTTCTCTTCTCAGCATCTGCCCTACATCATCCTTTTTTTTTTTTTTTTTTTTTTTTTTTTTCTTTTTTGT
>WBMW01000027.1:486760-506895 GCA_013396635.1 Penelope pileata
AACTACTGCAGACCAGCAGGGAAGATGTGGAGGGTGAGGACTGTTTTGAACACTTTATCTCTGGCTTTCTCCTTCATCATCATCACCTATGCTGATATTAAATGACTGTTTAATGTCTCTGAGAAATCAAAAACAAAGATGTCAATCTAATTAATAAAAATCCCTTTAATGCTAAGAACTTTGCTTTTTGGTGTGGTAAAGTCTTTCTTTCTGCGGGCTGTCTGACTTGAAATCCCTGGCAAAGCATCCCACTCGGCCACAGCTCTGCTCTTCTGGTTGGCCAGTCAGAATTGGCCCTGACAGATTCTCTGTGTTATTATCATCGTGCACCGTCTTAGGCAGGCTTACTTCTCTGTCATTGGAATTTGCTGCTTAATCCCAGAAAAACTTTTCTATCCGTGGTAACAAAGGATATGATTTCTGGAGAGAAATATATTTTAAAAACAAATCAGTATTAAGACAATCAGAACATTATGTACGGTAAATCACATTTCCTTTCAAATGTAAGTACAGAACGTAGTTCCTATCGCTCTAAATCACAAAGGTAAGACAAACCTTTCTGAAGCACAAAAATAGATATATGGATGTTGGCAAAGTCAGATTCCTAAAAAGAAGTTGGCATCTAAGAATCAGCACATTTTTGTTTTACAAAAATACAATATCAGCCAAGTTTACTGCTTTGACACAATTTCCCTGGTGCTAGCTGAGCTTCCTCAGTGCTAACAGCATGAGAGGCTTACGGTATTTATAGTGTTGCTTTTCCCAGGATGAGAATTTGGAAGATCCTGGTAACTGGTGCATCCATTAACACGTGCCAACAACCTCCCACAGATGTGATCTTCAGCAGACGCAAAGGTGATCACGTCAAAGCCTTGACTTCATCGCGTGTAACTAACTGCAAATCTGGAACATGGGTTCCACGTGAATCTCAAAGACAGGATCCATCTGAAACCCAAACACAGGATACACTCAGAGCTCAAGCACAGGCTGGAGGAGGTCAGGGAAGCTTTCAGAGAAGCTGTTGAACCAACCCTGCCTGCCCAAAGGGCCCGGTCCCAATGGTCACCCCAGGTCTCTGTCCCACCCTTCACGTGGTTCTCGTGGGGTCTCTCTTGAGACACCTCAGCCCACAGACCTGGCAGAAGATTACTCTTTTTCCACTGTTTTGTTCAGGATTGCTTTTCTGCCACCTTGGCAAGTGGGACTGGCTGTGGATGGGTCCAAGGTGTGCCAAAGTGAGTGCAGGAGGGGCATGGGGGAAAAGGCTGAGCAAGCTGCTGGATCAGCTCAAGCCATGACACGTACCTTTGCCATTGCATCTGCCTTGAGGATGACATAATATTAAGGGTGTTGACAAAGGAGCTCTGGCAGATCTCGGTGTTGTGGTCAAGGGAGACACTGCACTGCACTGAGCCACCTTGCCCTCTGCCAGGAGTCACTGGCTGCAGTACGTTGGCCGCTGCTGGGTAGAACAAAGCCCCAGTGATGGTTTTAGGGATCCCACCTGTGCACTATTGGGTGCCAGGGGCAGAAACTCTGTCAGCCCTGCAGTGTAGAGGCCGAAACCTCCTGCAGAGGAGTGGGAAGGGCAGATGGGGCAGTGGAGCCAGGCAGGCATGGCAGGGCTGGCACTGATGCGTGGGTGTCCTACAGCCACAGGGGCAGGGACTCAGCCATTGTCCAGCTAGATCAGGAGGCATCAGCTCTTCAAACCACATTGTGAGGTATGAAAAAGCCATTTTTCAGGTTCTAACTGATATAAAGAATACTCTTCCCCTTTCTCTCTCTGAGGCTTTGGCAACTGAGCTCTGGTTCTGGTGTAGTTTGACCTCCAGAGAGGAAGAATCTAAAAACAACACTGACAATGTTTAAAACTCTCTGCTCTTAAAAATGTGCATCATCTGTAAACTACTGGCAACAATACCTCACCATGTAAGAAGGCACCCAGGCTTCACTGACACTTACCAATCCTTCCTGTCCTTTAAAACAAACCTCCACCAAGCGGCTGTGCCAGCATGGGGCTGTCCTGCTGCAGCCTCTGCACCCCCTCACAGTGTGCCCTGGAGCAGGCGCAAGCGATGGAGGCGTGCGATGCAGAAGCGTTTTGAAAATGAGCTTCTAGAACAGCAAATGAGGAAATACAGAGCTAATTCTAGAGGAGAAAACACAAGTTTCTACAGCGTGTGGGCGAACAGAGCTTTACATGGCAGAGGGATAGCTCATGTATAATTGAAAGATGTAAAGTATTTAATTAACAAGTGGTGATGCCTTCATGCCCGTGATACGTGCACTGCAAACAGACCTTGTACACGTCCACAGGTGTAGGTGACACTGTGAACTGCCTTAGTTCATGCCTGCTCCTGCCTGTACTGGTGACCTGCTCAGTACTGTTACAGAGCACTGTGTGTGCTGCCCCAGCTTTGTCTGGGGGCTGTGGAGTGGTCCCCAAAGTGCTCAGGAAAGTCATTGCCTGCTCCTGCTGTGGCTCTGCTGTTCCTCTTGTTGAGGACAGTGTGCTAGGGACTTCTCTGCCTCCTGCATTGGTGCCCATGGCTTAGCTTGGGAGTCACAGCCCAACATCTCTCCACTCGACCTCGGTACCCCTCAGGGCAATGAGAGTGCTCCTGCAGAGCACCTGTGGGCTGCGGAGCACCCCGCATGTTCCCTGTCACAGAGGTGGCACCCAGCAGTGGTGTCTGGTTCGTCATGCTGGGAACAGCCCATAACCTGAGCAGTCAGTCTGCCACACGTCCCTATGTCACCGTGCCTCCCGCAGAAACTGGGACCAACAGGGGAAGTCAAACAGCACCGGTAAATAAAAATAAGTCAGTGTTCTTGGAAATTGTTTCTCCTGATGGTTTATCTTCAGGTGGAAAATTAACACGTCAGCCATCGCTGTGCTCCAAGTACTCCTGCAGGCGGTAGGGGTGCAGAAAGAAGCCGTGCTTCGAGGGCCCAAGCATGCTGCCTGCCAGAGACCTGACCTGCTGGTGCAGGGCAGCAAGGGGCGGTGTGAGCCCTCCCAAGGAAGGCACGACCCACCACTGCTCCTGGGATACAAACATTTACAACAGTGAACATCATTGTGCAGCTGGGGCTGTACACTCAGCCTCTACGACACGTCCAGCTCTTCTAAGAGGGCTCTGACACCCAGCCATTCCAGACTCTTGAAAGCAGCAGAACGGAGCTGCAGGGCCTGACCGTGGTGACAGCCATTGCGTGGTCAGAGCAGCAGCATGGCACCTGGCAGAGAGGCAAGGTGTGCCGCTTCGCCTGGCTCTGGCACATGGCTGCACACACATACAAGCAAACAAGAAAGGGGGGAAACATCCAAGCAAAAGACAGATTTTGTCACATCATGAGTTTGCCATGATAAAAACGTGAGAACGCCGCAACGCAAAACAACAACATTTCCTAACATGTCCAAATTCATCGCATTGGCATTTTGCAGCTGAATTTACCTGGCATCCCCTGCTGACTGCCATGGCTGCTCGTGGGTGACCATCCTGACTGATTTTTCAGATAAGCATTTAGGGATTCTGACTTTTATCTTACTAATTATAACCACACTTAACGTGTGTACCCAAACGGAGCCAAGTCCTCAGATAACCCCCAGCTTGCTGCACGTGCACATATCTGCGGGCAGAGCCCCGCCACGGGCAGGGATGGCAGGGGACGGCTCCGCTGGAGCAGATGTGTGCTTGGCATTGGGTGCAGGGATGGAGGAGGCCAGGTGTGGGACACACACACGTGTCTGGGCCTCAGACATTGCTGGCCATGGTCCCAGCAGAACTCTGGATCTGAAGGCGAGAAAAGAATGTCCTGCCTGGGTGCTGCCTTTTGGGGTGAAACCAGCCAGGTTCTGACTTCTGGAGGGCAGCAGAAACGGATCCCTGTGCTGGGACCACACATGGATGCGGTCATGGCCACAGCCATGGTCACAGCCACAGCCATGTGTATCCTGCTGGGGCTGTGGCTCTGTGGGGCACCAAGCGGGGCCACTGACAGCCGTGCCGCGGGTCCTTGGTGCATGGGTGGCTGCGGGCGGTCAGAGCACAGGAGGCGAGGCTGCGGCTGGGCCGGGCTGACCCCGGCGTGCCGGGCTGACCCGGTGTCTGCTTACTGCTCCGTGCTTGGGCTGAACGCGCTGACCGGCCGGGACAGGCCGCCTCGGGTTGCCGGGGCAGCCGGGCACGGGGCGGGCAGCGCGGGGTTCTGCCCGCAGCGCCGCGCCGGCTCCGGGGGTGGGGAACTGGGGGAAGCGCTCGTTTATGGCACAAGCCTCCCAGGAAATGCTGCGTTCCTTGCCCTGGGAAGCTGCATTGCTGCCTTATGAAATGTTCTCCTCTGGCGCTCTCTGAGGCTGCCCTGGCGGCCGCTTCGAGAGACGAATGGAAGCGGCGGGAGCACGGCAGGAGCACACAACCCCAAGCCGCGCCGCCGACATGCCGCCGGAGAGCTCCTCAATGGCGCTGACCACGCCCACTGCCCGGGGGCCGTGCTGGCGGGCCGGCAGGCCACGCCCCCATCCCGCACGTGCGGAAGCCCTCGCCGCCTGTTCCCCGTGGGCAGGCCCCGCCCCCCTGGCGCCTATTGGCTGTCTGGGCCGGAGGAGGCGGGGAGGAGGCGTGGCGCTCCGCGCCGGGCGGGCTCCACCCACGTGCGGCGACGCGGCGGGAGCGGGCGGGCGGCGAGCACACATCCCGCACGTAGCCCGCGTATTAATCAGCGCGGGGCCATCTGCCGCCCGCTCCTTAAAGCGCCGGGGGCCGCGGGCGTCGCGAGGGAGCGGTCCGGTGTTGCGCGCGCTGTTCGCGCGGTGGCGGTGGGGGCAGCAGCGCGGGGCTCCGGCGGTAGCGTTGTCCCCGCGGTGCCGGGCTGAGCGGAGCCGCGCACGGCCCGGGCGGGCGCCGGCAAAGTTTGTTCCTGTCCCGGAGCCCCGGCGCGGGGCCGGCGGGCATCGCCTCCTGGTGCGGGCGGCGACAGGGCAGCGGCGCGCCCGTCCCCGTCGCGCCATGCCGCTGGGGCACATCATGCGGCTGGACCTGGAGCGGCTCGCCCTGGAGTACGTCGTGCCCTGCCTGCACGACATCGGCTTCTGCTACCTGGACAACTTCCTGGGGGAGCTGGTGGGCGACTGCGTGCTGGAGCGGGTGAAGCGCATGCACCGCGACGGGGAGCTGGCCGACGGGCAGCTGGCCGGCCCCAGCCGCGGCGTGGCTAAGCGGCACCTCCGCGGCGACCAGATCAAGTGGATCGGGGGCACGGAGGAGGGCTGCGAGGCCATCAACTTCCTCCTCACGCTGATCGACCGCCTGGTGATGTACTGCGGCAGCCGGCTCGGCAAGTACTACGTGAAGGAGCGCTCCAAGGTAAGCGGAGCCCCGGGCGGCTCCAGTGCCCGGCCCGGGGATGCCCAGTCGGGCTGGCCCCGTCCGGCAGCCGCGGAGCCCCGGTCCCGGCGGCATCCCGCTTCCAGCTGCGGGACCCGTGCTGGCAGCACCCTGTCCCCAGAGCCCGACGCTGGGCACGGCCGCCCTTCAGGAACGTGTTCCGGGCGGACGGAGAGCTCCCTGCCCCTCTGGGCGCACGTTCACGGCCGGCACTGCCTGCTTGTGCCCGGGCGGTGCTGCTTTCCCAGCTCGTTGCCACTTTCGTGGCGGTGTCCCGCAGCTGAAAACGCTGTCGCTGCTGCCCCGGGGATCCGGCACAAAATAAGGGATGCTCTGTTTAAGTGCAGCAAACTTTTTTTTTTTTTTTTTGGAGAGTTGGTATTTTTTTCCCAGGCTTTCTTGTTTGGGAATGGAGCGGATGCTTGTGTATTGCTGTTGTAGATGTCTTTCCCAATGAAATTTGTTTGTCCTTTCAACGTAGATAATTAATTAAGATTGGGCTAACTTCGTTTTTCTATCCTTGTCTTGCTGTAGCAAAGTGCTTTAGGACTAACTTTATTTCATTGTCCTGAATGCTGAAAGTGTCCCCACTTCTTTCTTGACTTTCTTTTTCTTCCCTGACTTGAATTCTGTAATATATAGCACACTTGTAAAACATCCACGTCTTTTGAGAAGCGTGAGAAATAGGAATGATGAAACTTTTTTTTTTTTTTAATAAGACAAGTGAAAAGTTAGGCATTCCATTGGGTCCTAACTTCAGTGAACTAAGAGGAGGGGGGGTTGGTGCTAAGATTTTTTTATTTTTTTTACCTCCCCCCCCCCCCCCCCCCAACAGAAAAATGATGGAAGTAGTACGTGATGTTTCCCAGCTGCTTGGGAACACCTTAAAACCTGTGTGTGTACGTGCACCCCTCTGCCCCCACACCTCCCACAGGGGTGGCAATGACAGCAGGCTGGAGCCCCGCTGGGCTGCTGGTTGATCCAGTTAAAGCTTGGGTACATTTGGTTTGAAATGAGAGTGGAGTTCCCTTATTTCTAGTTGGAGCTTGCGTGGTGTAGGGCGGTATAAATAACCAGTCTGCCTTGGCATGCCTGTAAGGGCATCCCAGGTCCTTCTCTGGGTGGCTCCTGTTTGCCTGATTTCTGCTGAAGATGCAGTGCTGTGTTTTTGTGAGGTGTTTGGAACAGGCTCAGCTGGGTATGTGAGGGCTGTGGGCACCGACTGGGGAGAAGGGTCTTTGGGGATGCAGAGAAGACTTTAAAACTTTGTTGTGGTCTTGCAGTCACCTTTGTACCAATAGTAATAACACGGGGCAGAACTGGTTTTATAGATAAGTACTGATCTACTTGCTATAAAGTGAGTCTTTTGGCCCTTGTGCTGTACCAGGGGAGGTGTTGTAGAAAAGCAGTATATGGAAATGCCATGCTACAGAGCTTGGAAGGGACTCAGTACAGTTTGCAAAACTTAATGCAAAGGAATTCCCATCTGAAATTAATAGTAATCAATCCCTTACTAATAATAATAATAAGTGCCATGGATATGGGAGTAGCAGCTGTCATCTGCAGCTGGCATGTGGGACACCTTGGGCAGGAGGATGATTCCTGTGACTAACCAAGTGACTCCTGCAGTGCATGCAGGCTCTCACGTCACCTATGGACGTTTCCCTTCCACCATTAAACCAGCCCTTTTTGCTTATTTTCTGAAGACTTGTGAACACATACACAAAAAATACTAATTTTAAATTCAGTGTATTTTTATTTTGTCACCTAGACTAGGCACAGGAATGGATGCCCAGAAGCTCTCTCAGAGGGAGATGTTTCTGAGCAACCTAGCCAGCACTTCTTAGACAGACACATGCAACTATTTATTGGGCTGGGAAATGGATATTAGACAGGTAGGGCTATGAGTTCCAGAGCAATTTGTTGAAAGTGTTAGCTTTTGGCTACGTGGTAACTCCCCTTGTTGTGGAAATGTATCAACCTCATGCTATTTAGAGGTTTAAGGTTTTGAAACAATAGTGTGTCTTCAGTCTGCAGCCTATGTATTGGAAGAGGAGGAGAGGTTTGCTTGGTAAATGAACTTCTGCGAGCTTACTGTCTGCTGAGGGTAACCATGCGCTTCATACAAACATTAGAAGACAATAAAGACTTTTGTACAATAAAAGAAGCTTTTCTTGCAGTTACATATGAGAAATACGTCAGTTAGGATTTTGCTGTTTCCATATGACTTTCAACACCATTACAAGAAAGTTAAGGTTGCATTGGAGAGAATGGATGGAAGTTAAACTTTTACAAGAGCACTGCATACACTTAAGAGCTGTTGGTTGGTATTTGAGGACCGATAGTGAAATGTAACCTTTCATCTTTGCAGAGCAGTGATCCAAATTTATCTTTGGAACAAGTCATATTTAAAAATATTACTGACATAGTTAAAAGATAAAAATAACCAGATAACGTCCTTCTAGAGTGCTCTTCTGTTGCAGACCCCACATAGTGCTGGTTGGCTTCTGCATTCTCTTAGAATTCCCATTTTCTAGTAAAATAATACGATGGTTTCCCTTCTATAGCAGCTAAATGTCTGAGGATCTCACCAAGGTGTGTTTGACCTGGGTTTGTTCTTCTCCTTGGTGTGAGAAGATTCATACCCTCACACAGAGGGATGCTCTGGCCTGAGGAGATGAGTTGGGTCCTGGGGACCTGTCTCCACACTGTAGGAGGTCTGGTGCTTGCTAGGGAGAGGCTGGCTTGGGGCTGGGGCTGGGGAGTGAGGCAGCAGCTTGGCCTGTGAGGCCGGTCACCTGGAGTGCCCTGAGGCCAGTGGTACCTCAGGGGCTGCCCCTGGAGTGTGGATGTGCTGCAGCATGTGGCTCCTCCTGTCTCAAAGTCCTTCATGGTGCTAGCTGGGGTCTGTAGGGGTTCCTGGGGTGCTGGAGGTGGTCTCATGTGGCAAAGGCTTGAGCCCACCTGCATATTGCTCAGGTGCAGAGGTGGCACAGGAGTATGCCATGTATTGCGCCAAATCCCCTTTCCCAGGGGATGCCTGGGAATCTCACCTGTCACTGAGGGGGTGTGGCTGTCCCCCTGTTCACGCTCTGGAGAAAGGCAGCTTCCCCTGCAGTCAGGCAGGGTGTCTGGGTGATGCCCTCTGCCAGCAGCTGCTGCCTTGGGCCACTCAAGCCAGGATGGCGCTAGGCCTGGCCTGCTCTGGTCCCCGCAGGCGAGGGTCTGAAGGGACTTGGACCTGTCCTGGCAGAGCTCGGGGTGAACTCTGCAACCCTGTCAGTGACATGGCCCGCTGTGTATCACTGCTACCTTCCTGGTTGCTGTTGTTGTGGGTTGAAATCTACATGAAGGTGGCCTTTGGGGACCGTGAGCTCACCTCGTGCGTGCTGGGCATTGGTGAGCCCCACTGGGTGGAAAATAAGGCAGGAAGCCCTAATCCAAAGAGCTGACCTCTAATGAAGAAAGCCTGTGACTGACGTTTTAAGTTCAGAATCCAACTGCTGCTGTCCAGCATCAAGGTCATACATTGTTCCAAAAGTAATGCCTCTTATTACTTAGTACTTATTTCCATGGAAACTACAAATGCAAAGAGCACAATAACACTATTTGATAGAGCAAATTCTCAGCTACAAAATGCTCTTTTTCTTTGTTCGGCAGAGTCATCACCATTAGCTATGCATTTCTGACAGTGATGAACAAGAGCCTGTGTGCTGTACTTGTAAAAATCAGTACCAGTGGTGGTGCCTCGCTGTCACCACTGTTGAAACACCACCACCGCCTTGCTGTGCTGACATCCACTGTTTTGTCTCCATAAACATTCAGCAAGCATTGATGAATGTTAGTGGGTGCCATTTTTTTCTGCGTGGAGGAATTCAGTCCCACACCTTTGTTCCATTCGCACTTCTATGTCAGATGCTATTTTGTCAGAGTGCCTCTCTGCTGCCATCTGTCACATGGGAACAACATGGAATGTAATGTTGGTGGGATGGTTCAACCTCTACTGCCATACCACCGACATCCGCCTCTGACATCATGGGCCAATGTAATGAAATAGGAGGCATTACTTTCAGAGCAACCCTCATGGCCTGAAAATAATAATAATAAAAAGCATTTTCAATATGAACTTTGTTTGCTTAGAAGTCCCTGTGGGATGTGATCTCCTTTGGAAACTGTGCTTCAAAATCTTCACGCGGGCCTTTCACTCTTCTTCTGGGGCGCTTTTTGGATCCTCACGACGCATACCTCCCTGCTCACCTGCACCTGATGGGCCCTCTCTGAGTGCCACAGGAGAAGCAGGTCTTTGTTGTGGCAGTGGCACTTCGTGCCTCCAGAGCGACAGCTGGAAAATGGGGCAGGTCCTTTTTGCCTGCTACACAATCGAATGTTCTTAGGTAGGTTTTGAAACATAGCTTGTCTAGGAGGTTATTACCAATATTTCTGTTCCTAGGGATTTAAGAAAAATATGAAATATTGCAGACTGTGCTTATGTTTTTTTCCAAGTCTCTCAAATAAGATGATGAGGTAAAATATTTTTGTATTTATGCATGAAAAAAGAAAAATTCTATATTCATTAGAATTCTCATTCTGTCCATTGCAATTAAAATGGAGTAAAACACTGCTTTCTCTGATTTGAGGTGTGGACGTAGGGAGCTGGATGGCAGAGCTAAAGATCAGTGCTGCCTATAGAAATATACTGGTTTATTATATTTCACAAAGGATTTTTGATACTTGCGTAGCAGCATGCCTTGCAATTAGTTTACAATGGGAGGTCTGATGCATTCTGCCATCCAGAAGAAATATGCATAATTTTTCTTTTTTCTAATCAAATGCACATGTTCTGATATAATGGCTAAACTCAAATCTGTTCTGGCTGGCTGCCGGCAGAGTCCAGAGCCACTGGAACTGTAAATACAGCAGACGAGTCGTTTTATGATATCAGACTGAGGAATTCAACATTGGCAGGGATCCTGGAGTGGTTGCTTTGGCTCCATGTCAAAACTGATGTTTATATCTGTGTTTGTCAAGCAAGATTAGTTAGCTTGGTTAATTATACACAGGAATGTATAATTTTTACTTGACAGTCAGAGCAATAAATGAGTATAAATCTGGGTATATTAGCTTGCTTTTATTCTTCATCACGTTTTTCTCAATGACTTTTGGAAACTTTCGGAAGATGCTGCTTCTCTGAAATAGGCACTCAGAGGAACTTTTCAGGTTGCCTTTTCACTCAGCAGGGACAGGGTATTGGTGAAGGGAGTCAATGTTTCACAGACAGTGATGCACGTGCCCACAGTTGAGCTCAAGAGCATGAGTGGCCTCTGTGGGATGGTAATGGAGCTCATACTTAGGTGTTGAAGTGGCTTATAAGCAGCTTAAGTTTGGCACCTGTTTTGTATCATCACTCTCAAGAAGATGAGTTCAGTGCTTACTCCATGGCAGCACTGGAGAAACTGTACCCTTCTCAGTGAGCGTGGCACCAGCACCTTTGCCAGCTGTGTGTCTGCTGTTGGCTCCCTGTCCTGCTGCTGTGGGGGAGAAGTCTGGAACCAGCCAGCATCCTCCCTGACAGCCTGTCCCTGCGCTTTGTCATCAGGATGCAGAGGAAGGCAGAAGATGGCTAAACCTGAAAGGAAGTGTGGGTTAGACAGTGTAGAGGGCACAGTGTTTGTGCACGTTTGCGGTGTCAGGGTGATTCACTCAATATTTTTCATGTTGTCTGTAGTTTTTTCAGTCAGGCAGTGCTTGACAAGTCTTATTGGACTCCTGAGCTGTATGATGATGGCAAATCTGTGAGGTTTTCCACAATCTGCCATGTACTGGTAGCACACCTTTCTCAGAACCTGCCTATCCCCTGCGATATAGCCACATTGGTACCAGTCCACCCCAGTGCTGCTACGTAAGCCCATGAAGCTGGAGACTTGCTGGTGGGGCCCTACTGGTGTGCCTGCCAACGTCCCTATGACTCGCAAGTCCTAAGTAAATAGGTGCGTCTCAGTTTACTTTTGTATAAGGGCTCGTTGCTTGTTAGCTGTCGATGTAAGCCTTACCCTGCTGAGCAGGGAGGAATGCAATAAGCAGGTGGCCCGAGTTCTGATCGGGACATGGTGTGCCTGTCCTTTAGACCTGCTGGGTGTGTGCAGCACTGCAAGGCATGGTGTCCTTGGGAGAGCTGCTGGGAAAAGCTGCAGGGTTCGGGGTGCAGTGCTCCCTGCTGCCTGGCAAAGGGGGGCTGAGCCCTCACCTCGGGAGGGAGGGGGCTGGCCCCTGATATTAGAATCTGTACGTAGCCTTTTTCCAAGGTGGTTATTAATAAACAATTGTGTTCTTTACAGCTCAATGCTAATAACAGCACACGTTTAAGTGAAGATGCTTTAATGCTCATAACACTGATGCAGGGCAACATGTACACGATAAAAGTGAACTTGTTCCTTTCCATTAAGAATTCGAGCTGTCTGTGTTAACCCTGGTGTCCTTACTTGATTGTGCAGTGAACTCTTGTTTCTTTGACTTCCAGACTTCCTTGGTGGGCACAGCCTTATCCTGCGTGTTGCCTCCTAACCAATTGGCTTAGTTTAATTTCTGGAAACCTCTTCTCCCTCCCTTTTTTCTCTCTTCCACTATAACTTTTCATCTTTCTAAGCTGAGATATTTTTTTTTCCCCTCTAATCTCTGCAGTGGTAGTGGTGTGGGGGCTTAGCAGTTCTTTCCCGTATGTGGAAGGGGATGGGGCAGAGGGAGGGTAAAATCAGAGGAGATAAAATCAGTGACTCGAACATGAACATGTTTTTAATAGATGAAAAATCGATGCTTGCTGAGCAGACTGGACACACTTAGTAGAGATCAACACTTGCCAAATATGTACAAGTCAAAGTACTTTTTTTTAAAAAAAAAATTCTCACTTTTTAAGAAATTTTCTCCTGCTTCTGTTTATAGAAGGACTGCCTTTTCCCATTGTGTAATAGATCAATAGTAAATTGTCCTTTGGCACCAGCGGGTCACATAGTGCTCATCCTTTTTGCAGTGGCTGGCTTGTGAGAATTAGGAGGTCAGGAAGGGAAGCTGGTAAGTGTTGCTGGTTTTACACTTCTGGTGAAGGAGGATATGTGCATAGCAACTCAAGGGAATTTGGCACCCTGGATTGGATTTATCATGACTGTAGTCCTTCTGTCTCAGAACTGAGGACTGAAACAATGTTGTTAGAAGGCTGCCAGCAGCACAAGACTCCCCAAGCATCTGGAAAGGTTTTATAAGATTAGTAGAGGAGCTGTGTGGTACTGGTGCTTCGGGAACCTCTCTTGTTACCTGTGTGAGGGCAGCTGATGGCCCCGTGGTGGACTTGGGGTAATGAATAACTACTGCGGTAGTGCAGAACCCAGAGTGGCTTGGCAAAAGGTTTTGATTTAAACTGTTACATAGCAATTTGTTTCAGACTTGTCTTCCTTTGGAAAGAGACGACAGGGAGCTAGTCAGGAAAGCAAGAAGGTCTCTCTAGCTGCTGAGACAGTGAGGAGGAGGAAGAAAAATGATGAAGCTCCTGCCAAGTAAAGTGTCACCTGCTGCTTAACTATTCACAGGCATGTTGTTCCTTGCTCTGCCTGCTGTGGTCTGGAGAGTTGTAAGCCCCTTTTCTCCTCCGCCGTGCACTCACATCTGTATCTCCTGTCCCTCAGTGACAGAGGAGCTTTTCCTCACAGTCGGTTTTTGTCATCATTGTGTTTTGATAAGGTGCATAGACAAAGAAACTCAGTACCACCATGTAAAACACTTAATAGAAAGCAGTTAGTTAAACAAGTTGCTGGTTGCTCTGATTTTGCACAGATAAAATAGTGCAAGAGATTTTACTGAACATAATGGTTCAACGAAGGCTCGGTAAACATTTGTGCCTCCAGCCACCCCATTTAAAATGAGCAGCGTGGGTTAGAGGAGTGTGTACAGCATGCTGTCTGCACAGTCTGGAAACAGTTTGTCCAAAGCATTGTCAACTGCAAATGACGGGGTAACCACATCTTCTGGCAAAGGCTAGGGAACTGCAACCTACTTTGTAGTAAAAGTGGTGTTTTAAACTATTGTTACTATATATATCTAGTTAATATGAATCTCTTGGTCAGGATACTCTTTCCTTTCTTTTTGCATTTGACTGTCCAAAGGAAAAAATGTTTGCATTTTTTCATGTCTGTAAGTCATAATAATAATTAATCATTGCATAGACCTTATTTCTTGCACTGTCATTTTTTTATGCAACTTGATAAGACAAATGTTTTTAAAGTTTTGGCTCTGCATCAGGAACTCACTTAAGTACTTTTTTTTTTTTGAAGTCTGTCTGAAATCAATGGATCTGAAGCACATCCTTTGGTGGTTGGCTTGGACTGTGCTATGGTGTTTAGAATACTTCAGAAAAAGTTGTCCTGATTTCTTGTGCTGCCCTAGTTTTTTGTTTTGTCTTGGATTTGAGACATGGAACATCTTTTACTTGGTGCTTTGGAAGGGAGCAAGGAACCTTTCTTGATGAAGGTCTGAGTGTGAGCACTGTTCATGTTGTAGATGGCAGTTAGGATTTGTTTCTGACTCTTTTGCAATTGACTGTCTTGTGGCAAACCTGCCTCATGCCAGTACCAGGGCAGTTATCCCAGTAGTGCCTATGGGTCAGTGGGTGCTGGTGAATGCAGGCTGGGGAATGCTGCCCTGAGTGAGGGGAGCCTGGGGTGCCTGCCAGTGAGCCACAGGCGATGGATGCTGGGGGGAAAAACATCCACAACTAGGGAAATTTGGTAGGAGTGTGCTTTTCAAATGTGAAATAAGTCTTAGTCTTCAACTTACCTGTTCCTGGGTTGTTAAATTGCATTTATGTTTGCAGCTGCAGACTATATAAAGCGTAACTTCACCTTTCCCTTGTTTTCCTGTTGGGAATCTGGTCGAAGTAGTTTGAAGGCGGAAGAGGGAGGAACTTCACTGTAAGTGCTGCAGCATGTCCTGCTCTTGAGGCATTCAGATCATGGTATATGACTAGCCATGCCTAAAGAGAACAGGGTCCCCCAAGGTGTATTGATAAGTCTGTTCTTTACAGTATTCACCAATGCTTCCGTTTCCCTAAATTGGCATGTGCTCTGCCTTCCTTTGGCTGTGCCGCATGTGCGTGATGTCTCTGGAGCTGGCCAACAGGAAGGGTTGCTGCCTAAGTATTTTACATGCTTCCTCTTCACAGAGAAGCAGCGAGAGAATTTTCAAATGCAATTCCTCACTGCCAAATTTATTACAATTCAACATATGACAGTTGTCAAAGGCTGATGTGTCAAGCTTGTGCATTTCACTTATCTTTCTAAATGCACAACTTGGCACCTAACTGGTGACTTAAAGGCTCGGTGCCTGCCTGACACTCACAGTGACAACTTCCTGGTGAAGATAAAAATGATGTTGACCTGACCTGTATTTTGTTCTTGTTTTTTGTGACTTTTTTTTTTTTTTGGCACTTCAGATGTCTGCAAATGAAAGAAATACTATTTTTTTTTTTTCTTTAGGTTACACTTGTCTTCTTCTGGGGCTCAGTTAAAAGCCAGTCTTGCTGCTTACAATTTGTAGAACAAACTACAGTTAATGATGAGCTACATCAGGACATTGCTCTGGCTGCAGTTAGGAAAGGCACCAGTTGTGCTGATGGTGACCAAAGCTGTAGGTAGACATGGTGTCCGTTTTACTCCCATTCATACCAATGCCTCCATACCCTTCAATCTCTGGCCCCCACGTATCTTTTTCTTCCCTTGCCGGGAGGTTTCCTATGCCTGCCCTCTTGCCTCCATCCCAGCAAGCAGCAGGGGTTGGGCTTGCTCAGAGAGCAGCTCCCATGCAGCCCCCTGGCTGTCCAAGTGGTGGCTCTGAGGACACGCTGCTCCCATCATGCTGGCTGCCAGAGAGGAAAGCTTTTGGAGAGGAAGAGGGAAAAGGAGGGAACAGAGCCAGAAAGACCTTTCCAGGCTTTCTGCATCCTCAGGAAATGTCCTGAGCCCACATCAGAGACTCCACCCCCCTGCTCAGCCCTTATGGTGCTTCCTGCAAAAACTACCTTGCATACTGGAAAACATTATTACTTTAAGACCTGGTCCCAGATTCTGTCTTGAGAGACCTCCTGAGGGCTATTCCAGTGGGAGCTACTGGGTAAGGCTGCTGGGAGGAATAGGGAAGCAGAATGAAGGGGGCTGGGGAGGGCTGCAGCCCATGGGCACATCCCTGCATGGGACCACTGCCTGGCCAGCGTGTCAGGACGAGTGGCAGCAGCCATCGCACCACTGGCCTGTGGGGCTGGGCTCTTCTGTCGGGTGGTGGCAGCATAAATCTGTGGCAGAGTCTTGACCAGTGGAAAAAAGTGGGATTTTGGCAGCCTGAGCTTACATCTGGGTGCTGGTGCTGCCTGGCAGCTGCGTTTAGGAGCAGGCTTCCTTGTCTGTGGGTTGAGGGCATTTGAATGGCTTTAAGACATGCAGCTGCGAGGGTGTGCAAATGTAAGGATGGAGCTCCATTTTCTGTGTGCATGCCTGTGTGTATCTATGTGTGCCTTCTTTGCTCAGTTGCCTAGTTTCTGTTGACACATGTTTTGCTGGTGCAAACATCAACTGTGGGGAGAGCAGGCACAACCACACTGTAATAGATAGATGGATTTATTTATTTACTAATATGTTTTTATTGCCTAACCTTAGAACAGATGTATCATTATATCATCACAAATGGCCTTGAATTTGAACAGCTTCTTTCCCTTTCTATGGGGAAAGGTGCTTTGTCATTATGTACACATTCACCCCCTTTAATTGCACCCAAACTCAGCAGATTGTGTTGGTGTGAGGTACAAGGGTGGCCAGAGCAGCACAACATCGTGTGCAGGCAAAGCCTTACAGACTGCGCGTTGTTTAGGCACAGCATAAATTACTTCTGATGATAATTTATCATAGGTAACTTTAATGAGTTTTATCCATAAATATTAATTTACACAATATTCTGTGGAGGGTAACTGTACTGCTAGCTAGGCAATGTCATCTACAAGGGTGGGGGGAGCAGAGGATGGGCAGGAGGCAAGTAAGACTGCTTCTTTGCAAAGTTAACATGGGAGATAACTAGTCTCATCAATTAGCCTTTATCTGTTGATTCTGCTGTGATAACAAACACTTGAGAACTCAGCTCAGTTTAAGTGGTGCAGTAATGTGGCGGCAGCCTCACAAGTCTGGATAGCTCTGATAGCTTTGGGAGGACCCTTGAGGCATGTTGATGTGACAACGTGAGTTTGGACCCTGCTTTCTGTGGCAGCAGGGAGGGACACGCTGCTGAGAAAGGGACAAAAAGGAGCACCTGTCCCTGATGAGGTCCTTGTTGGGGTGGTGGTGTCTCACAGCCACCTCTGCAGGCCTCTGGGGCAAGGTGCTTGGAGAGAGCACTGTGGGTGCCACTTACCAGATGTTAAGGGATAAAACCTTGTGGGCAGCACTGCTTGCTCACCCTGGGCCTGCAGGTTTAAAAGTAAATGAAGAGTAATGAAATGAGGAGCTTTGGCCTGCTCAAGCAGCTCTGATAGCAGCAAGACTCCTGCAAAAGATTGCTGTGGTGGCAGTCTTTCTTGGCCTTTTGTAATGCACCTGTAAGAGCCTCAAAATACGTAATCATGAAATGTTGCAGGAAAAAAATGTGGTGTAATCCTCTGGGTGATTAGTAGCAGAACTGAAAAGGTCTTAAATGCTGGCAATGGGTGAAAAAATAGAATATTAAAGGAGCTATGACCTTATCTTCATACAAAATAGGTGGGAGTATCCTGCAGAGGATGTATTTGCTGGTTGCCATGCCTTTATTCCCCACTGGGAACCTGAACACCCAGGGACATCCTTACAGATTTCCTTAATGAGCCCACGCTGATGAATTCCCCTTTCCGCAGGGGTGGGCTCATCCCTGTCCCTCGGGGCTCGTTACAGAGCTTCCTCCACCCACGCTGGATGTGCATCCACATGGGACGTGTACGGAGCTTTCTCGTTAGTGCCAGTCGTCCTGGTTTGCTTCTTGCGGGAGAAAGGGAACAAAGTAGCTCTCTGGGTGATGAAAGAGACCTTCAAGTGCAGGCAAAAGTAATCCTAAAGTGCAGTGACACAGGGCTTTTTTGAAGCAGGGACACTTTCTCACATCTGTAAGAGGTGAGTGCATGTGGGAGTGGGAGATCAGTTAAGACCCAGCAAAGAGAAGCGGCCAGCTGGTGCATGCTGTGAGCGTGGATTTTTTCCTCTTCCCTCCACAGCTTCTCTGTGAAGTGTACTCTGGAGGAAAGTTTGCGTTTGATTGCTGATAGCCTCACGCTCTGCACGTAGCTCTGTCATTAAGCCATCATCTTGCTGGCCGGCAGCCAGGGCTCGGCAGCCGAGGGTGGGCGGGCCTTCCAAACTGAAGCAGCCTTTATTGATACATCGGGGCACTGCGCATGTTTACAGCTGCTAATTGGAGGCTTAATCTGAATATCCTTGACTGAACTAATTCACTGGCAATAGCCTTTTAAATTTCAGGTCCTGCCGTGATGGTATGTCTGCTCTTCACAGCATGTTAATCTCTGCTGAAGCTGTATTGTGTCTCCTGCATGCAAGGTGCAATGGCTGGGTAATGTTTCAGCCTGAAAACTAGTTTTAGATCAGAGGATGATGTAAAATAAGTCTTAATCTGATTTTCCTGATGCAGAATGTGAGACAGGAACACTGAAGAGCTGGAGAAAAGCATTAATTGACATTTGCAGGAATATGTGGATTAAATATATAGAAAAGGAGGTTAATCCTTTTAACAATTAGAAGAGGCAAAGCTGCTTGCTGCAAGTACAGTTGAGAGACTATGGCAATTTTAGATTTGTTTCCTTAAACCTCAGTATTGTTTTCTATTGGCCATGCCAAGAGACTGAAGACTGAGTGGTGGTCTGAAAGCAGGAGGTGTTATTTTAGTTGACTTTAGAAACAAGATAAAACAACCTCGACAGTATATGGAGGAAGGTGAACATCTGTGATTCTTTCATCTGTGGAACCAAAAATCAGATTGTTCTCCTCAGAAGCAGGGAGAGCTTCTCCCTCCATCAGGTCCTTTGTGGTTTCCTGAATAGCCTCCCCAATTCTGGGACACCAGGAAGCATCCAGCAGCAGGGAGATTTCTGTGAATCTCACTGCTTACTCCAGAGCTTGTTCACAAATGCTCCTCCTATTCCCTTGGCAGCTGCAGATGGTCACTGCCAGCTGAAGGCATGGCTGTCCCATGGCTGCCCTGTGCTCCCGTTGCACAGTAGCATTGCCCTGACAGCCAGCTGGAAGATGAAGAACATCCAGATTTATCTCAAAATGGATCTTCTGCTAAGAAAAGAAGAAAAATAGTCACAAGCTGAAGCTGTCCTTCATACTAATAGGGTTCGTCAAGCCATGAAGAACTAAACTTTGTTGTCAATCGTTAGCAAATCGTCCTAAGACCCATCACAGATTAATTTAATTGTGAGTTCATTGTTTTTAAAGCAGTGTCAATCCATGATCTAGCTTCTTTACAGACAGATTCCATAAGATTTGAAAGCTTATTAGGGCCCCTTGAGCTGTACCACTGGACAACGTGCCAGTCATCAGCAGCTGTGTGGTATGGTGATAATCCATGAGCGGAGCTTTCATGGGTAATTCTTTGTTTCTGCTTACTGAACTTCTTCTGAAACTAAGGGTAGAAGCAATCTTCTGTCTTATGGAAATGAGAATAATAAGCAAAGAACCTCAGTAGCTTTGTGCTTTATTCCTGAAGATGGGAACAATACTCTCCCCCACGATTTCCACTCTCAGGCACCTACTCAAAAAATTCTCCAAAACATGTCTCTGTGAACCTTGAAAATGGTAATTGAGCTATAGTGGTGCATGTGAAAGACCAAAATGGAATAAGAAGAGAGAGAGAAACTTATTGGTCTTGGAAGATCTCAGTTGGGTGATCAAGGTCTTGTGCATGCAAGGAGAAGCAAGTACGAGACGAACTGACTAAAATGCTATCCAGAGAAACAGGATGGCTTGTACAGTTAAGTTCTTGCAGCAGGACTGAAGATGTGGAAGATGCGGTGCTCCAGACTTCCATAGGTGAGCTGTCTCCCAGTATATGGTCCTATCAGTCATTCATGTTGTGCTTGCAAAGCCTTGTTTAAAGACTCTTGTCACTTGCTTCCCAGACACCTTTGTGCTTAGGGCTACTTCCAGCAGCTAATGAAGGAAGTTTTCAGGAAATCGCTTGAAGGTGAATTTGTGGAGTTTGATCTCCTTTGTGCTACATGAAAGAAGGTGGTAGCCCCAGGGTTTTTATTGTTATCTCTATTGACCTTTTTAGTTTTTTAGATGTTTTCCATACTGCTTGGCTTGGTTCAGTATGAAGATGAAAGTTGAAGTGAAAAGATGCTGCTGGCTTCCCCTGCAAAATTCTAGCCCTTTTCCCAGTGTTTCTTAATTTCTAGAAATAGGCCCCTTCCTCACAGCCTTACCACCTTCTCGCTTCCACCCTTGAGCAAGAAGCTGACCAAACAGAAGGGCAGGCTTAGCTCTGTAAATCCAATGGCTGGTTGACTGAAGACTGAAAATCAAGTTGTGGGTGAGGTACTGGTTTCTCATGCAATGCTGCTACTGAAGCCCATTTTGTGTGAATGAAGCAAACAGGTTTTTACCCACCTTGGAACTGACAATTCCCTTTCCAATAGGCATAAAGCTGATGTCTCTCTCTCTTTTTTTTTTT
>WBMW01000027.1:508138-621223 GCA_013396635.1 Penelope pileata
TTTTTCTTTTTCTTTTTTTTTTTTTTTGCCTTGCTAGAAGCATTGGAAAGCAGGGGAAAAAGCCTCCTGATGGAACTGTTGTTTTTTATCCATCTCCAGACTTTGCTGATGTCTTGCTGTTTGACTTGCAGATTTGTCTGGTTGACTTGAGTGTAATACTTAAAACTGAATGATGAATAACTTATTTTTTTAAGCTTCTGTGCAGCATGGAGCTTCCTGATGATTCCTGGCTCCTTACTAAAGCTGGTGATTACTGCTTGTTTAACTGGTGGTTGATTTGCACCCTCTTGGGAAACCTAACATCTGATAATGACAATGCAGAAACTGCAGTGTTGATGATTTGCTTTTTATTTTCCAAGTTTTGTAGGCTTTAATTTATGACTGTCAACTGAACCACTGGAGCATTGGTCTTCAAAATAGTGTGTGTGATTGCAAACGTGTGCATCTGCATATCAGAGTTTTTGACTTTCAGCTGTTGTATAAGACAAACTCATCTATTTTAACTCAAAATAAGGCGGGTTGCTGAAACTTCCCCTGGTGCTTACAGTGGGAAGTTAAGCCAACCAACAACTATTGCAATGGATTGTATTGCCAAATAAAAGTTAGGTATGTTTCTGCTCTCTGCTGCATGCTAGAGTTAGTTTAGGATTGGAGTTGGTTGATGAAAAGAGGTACTTCCCAAAAACCAGTATGCTCGTCTGGGCTTGACAGTGAAAAAACGGGGAGGTTTTAATTGATACTCCCTCACTCGAGGGGTGAATGGCTCAATTACTGTGATACAGCCTCTAGCTTTTTTCACATGCACTAAACTGGCAAATACCAATGTACACCAATTGTCTAAATTGAGCCTGGGTCACACATCTCCTGTTTTTTGGTTGCTTTGAATGAATCCAAAAGTAGTGCTAACAGCTGGAGTCCCTGCTGAGGCCAGCTTGATCTGCTCTGGAGCTGCTCCAGCCAGTGCTCTGATAAAGCCTGATATGGTTTCAACAGGCTCTAGGAGGACCAGAATGATTTCCCTTCATTGTTCAAGGTTTTGTTCAAATATTCTCCATGTCAGGAAAAAGGATATTTCACTTCTGCTTTTCTGCCTTTTCTGCTACTAGCAAACTTTCATTTCTTTCTTAAAGTTAAGCTAAAGCATGGCCAGAGCTTTTGGATTCTGTGGAAATTGCTCTGTTTGTTCATCCCCAGGGACTCTGTGTGTTGTGGTTGCAAAAGGTGCCCCTGGTAAATAATGCGTCAGTGTCTCTGCATGGAAGTACAAGTTCTGCTAACAGAATATATGTGGGGGAGACTAGGGAAAGCCCTGGCTGTATGCCCAGATTTCAGTGGTAAGCAAAGCACCTTAATTCCTTTAAGGAATGTTATGTTATTCTGCAGCAGCTTTTTGATTATGGTGTTAAATAAATAGTAGTAGTACAGGGTAGTTTTGAGGGCAGTTCAGTAATCTTGCGGTGTAGGCCACGTCCCCCTGGCAGCAGCTGCGCTGGCTGCAGATGGAGGCCAGCATCCCGCTCCCAGCCCTCTCTGCCTGGCTGCCGGAAGCTGCTGCCCCCTCTCCTGCCCTCTCAGCTGCTGGGGTCACGGTCCTGGCATGCAGGGACCATGTTTAGAAAAGGGTTATTTAAATTGTTCGGCCTCGCCCAGCTCACTTGGTGTGGGATGGGTGAAGTGTGCACCCACACGAGCTGCTGTGCTGGGCCAGGGGGTGCATGAGGGGGTTGTCCCCCTCAGTGTGGGTACAGCTCCCTTGGAGCATCCCTACACTGCAGGTGCAGCTGGCTTATGATTTCCACTAGGCTCTAACAAACTCATTTCCAGTGCTTTGCTTTAGACTGATAGTAAAGTGTAAGCTCAGCTACAGAGCCATTTACAGCAGCAGAATGACAACCAAGCAGACAGCATCTCTGTCAAGGCACCTCGCCAAGTGCTGGGTGCGATGGAAGAGGGCTGACGACTGAGAATTAAAGGTTTTTTTGCTGTTGTTCAACATGATATCCTGCCCTGTGAGGCACTAGCCCCAAAGCAGCTGTGGCCTGAGGTGTCTGGGTGTGGAGTGAGCTGTGACTTACTGCTGCCTTCAGGTACTGCTCTGCTGGTGCTCCCAGGGAAGAAGCAGAGCCAATTCACACATTGCTTGAAATGCAGAGCTGTATTTCTGCAGCTGTAGGTGTACACACATCCTAACTAGCCAACTCCTGTTTCTGGTAGCAGAGAGCCCAAGGGATCCACTGTGCTGGCTGACAGTGGCTTCTACCCCAATATCATGAACAGCATGGCTTTACATGTGCTAGGAAGCAAAAACAAGAACCCTGGGGTTCTTGCATGTAGATTTCAATTCTTGGTAAAGCCTATACTGCCACATCTTCAGTGCTGTTGTTATCTGTTTTTAGCAGATTATTAAGGGTAGATCATGCAAGTGGTGCATAATCACATAGTCTTCCTGTAGGATAGGCATGCAGAATACTTTTTTATCTGAAGTTAGGATGTCATCTGAACGGATAGATAGATAACTAGGTGGGTAAAAAAAAATGCAGTTGGGTGCTTGGCCATGGAGGTTAGTGGTTAATCAGTTAAGTTGTATCTAGAGGCTGGTAACAAATGTAGCACCACAGCCTTCTGTCATAGGACCAGTGCTGTTAACCATCTTATCAATGACCAGAAGCAGATGGCAGAGCACAATCTTATCAAGTGTGAAATGACACCAAGCAGGGAGAACCAGTTGATGTGCTTGAGGGCAGGGCTGCTACTCAAAGGGAAACAGATGGGCCAGAGGAACAGGTCAGCAGCATCCTGATGAAATTCAACATGGACAAATGCGAAGTCCTGCCCTTGTGAAGGAAGAGTCCCTATAGCAGCACAGGCTGGGGGCTGCCAGGCGGCTCTGCTCCCCAGGGAAATCTGGGGATTTGGCGGTAGGCAGCAAGCTGAAAGGGAGCCTGCAGTGCTTCCTTGCTGGATGCACAGCAGCATCCAGGGCAATATTCACAGGAGCACAGCCTAACAGTATCTCAGGGGGAGTGATCACCACCCATTACTCAGCCCTGAGAGATCACATCTAAATACTGAGTCCAATTCTGTAAGTGAACTTATCCTGTCATCATTCTTGCTGCTAATACTGGCAAGCAATGAAAAGAGATGTTGGATGAGTGGGAACAGGGCTTCTATCGCCACGTTTTTAGTCAAATAAACTCCGTGGAAGGTGACAGGTATCACTACCAAGCACTACCAGTAGTGAAGGAGTGACTCTGGGACAAAGATCTTGTACCCAACCAGCAGTCTCATCTGTTTTTCTCCACATTCCACTTCAGTTGCTAATGGTGCTGACTCGAGATTAATGTAAAAAAAAACAAAAAAAAAACCAACCTTTTAAGACCTGCTGTCTTGAATTCAGTCATGTGATTTGGAATAATTCATACTGAACTTATCATTCAAGGTGAAATTTAAACAGTGAATTAAGTGATTGTATCAGCAGCTCTGGAGATGATCAAAGACAGAAGTATGCATCTGAAGACTGGTCGGTTAGTTCTGTGGCTGAGTTCATGAAAGCAAACGTGCTGCCCTGTGCAAACACAGCACCAAAGAGTTACACATTTTTACAGACTTTGCTCTGTGGACTTTTGCCCACATCTCCTGGGGAACCTCACTTTGTGTTGGACCACAGGGATGTATATGACACAAATTGGAAGATATGACTAAAAGATGGAGGTAGTAAGGCATGGTGTCCTGGGACCACTTTCTACTTTCATTATGACTGGCAATTCAGTTTTGCAATGACTGCTCAGCTTTAGAAACCCAAGCAAACTTCATCTCGAACTGCTTCAAAGTCACGTAGCTTGTAGAGAACAAAGCTTACATTATACATACCAGTACTTTAGTTTAATTGAGGTGTTTTGTTTTTTTTTTCCCCCTCATGTCTTAGTGCATATACTGTGAAATATGGAGGGTATCTATTTCCTGTTTGGAATTTTTCACTGGCTAATCTATCCAGTGAAGGAAGCTAGTGTGAAAATTCCTTGTGGTGGACTTTGCTGCATCTTTTGGACTGATGATCTGAAAAATGTTGAGCAGAGTGGGTGGTGAGAAGCTACTTGGAAAAGAAAAAATGAATGTGAGCATCTTGGAGAACTTATTTTTCCACAATCTTTATCTTCTGTTCAGGCTATGGTTGCTTGCTATCCTGGAAATGGAACTGGGTATGTTCGCCATGTGGACAACCCAAATGGCGATGGGCGCTGCATCACCTGTATTTATTACCTGAATAAGAACTGGGACTCCAAGGTGAGTGAGACACAGGGCTGAGGCAAAGCTGGAAGTGAAAAATACTTCAGAAACAGAGCTTTGGAGTTGTCAGCTGCTTCTGTGAACCGTGGTGAACTTATGAACAGCTGGCCCATTCTTTATCACTTTACATTTATTTTCTTGGTGTTTATAGCAACCCCTTGGAAGTAAGAATCTAAACTGTTTCCTTACACTGTCTCCCATCCCACACACACACACTGTTTTGTTGTTGTAGAATAACGCTTCTAAGCACTGCTTTGTGGCACTTAGCTTTGCTTAGAGAAAAGAGTAACAAAGCTCTAGAAAGAATCCTAATCTACTAAGGAGTAAGTGGATTCTGGGAGCAGAATAAAGTGGCAGCCCAAATTTGGGACTCCAGCATTTAGACCTACAGAAGAGCTTAATGGAGTTGCATTTGTGGTTTTCTTCCTTACGATGGAGGATGGTTGGGCACTAGAACAGGCTCCCCAGGGCAGTGGTCACAGCTCCAAGCCTGCCAAATTTCAAGAAGTGTTTGGACAATGCTCTCAGAAGTAGAGTTTGGATTTTGGGTGGTCCTATGTGGAGCCAAGATTTGCACCTAATGATCCTTGTGGGTCCCTCCCAACTCAGGATAATCAGTGAATCTATGACATGATGGGAACGAGCATGTGACTTTGCTTGTTCTCTGCATCTTTAACACCACCAGTGTTTAACACCACCATGCTGACAGGGTTGTACTCTTCTTTCTGCCATTATTACTGTGAGAAAATTAAGTCAGCCTGGAATTTACCATACTTTAAATTTAGAAACAAAATAAGGGTTCGTAAAACCACAAGATGTCTTTTTACACTTTTGTTTTTGTAATGCTGTGTAAAACATTCACGTGACTATCTATTGCAAATTCTCCAGTGTTTTTTCTCCCTCTGTCCTGTTTTGCCCAGTATAGGTGAATGCTCTTTAAACAAACAAATACTATGAATCTCTAGAACTGAGTTCAGGTTTGGACAGTGCCACTACAAATGAAATGTTCGATAAAAACACATTCTTTTACAGGAAACATCTCAATGCAATAATATGAAGGAAGAAAGAGTAGCTGGGAGATCTATTGAATGTATAAGAATTTGATTACAAATACAATGAGGAAGAATTCATTATTTCCAGGACGTGAACGTCAACTCCTATATAATCAAGTATGGGCTCTGAAATAACATAAGCAGTATCTTGAACTTGCTGGGAGGAGATTCTGGTATCACACTGGTGAAGCATAACATCCTTACCTGCCCTGCCCCTCTGCTGCCTCCAGAGGTGTGGTTGGGAACTTAGAGGTTTCCAGGCACTTGTGGCAGGGCCAGTGTTTTCTTTCTCAGATCATTTACTTTATGCTGAAGCATTACAAACTGTTTGGGAAAATGGAGGTGGCCAGGAAATGCAGTGTAGAGTTCCAGCGTTGTCATGTAGCCGTCCTGGTTATCCTTTAGTGTTTGTTCTGTGTTTGGGTGCTGAGGTGGGGAAAATAAGTCATAGTTCGCATGAATATGTGGCTATTTATACCTGTAAAGAGTAACCTTTCCTTCTCTTTCAGCTGCATGGTGGAATTCTTCGAATATTCCCAGAAGGGAAGTCTTATGTAGCAGATGTTGAGCCTATTTTTGACAGGTTGCTCTTTTTTTGGTCAGATCGAAGGAACCCACATGAAGTCCAGCCTTCTTATGCAACCAGGTAAGCAGTACTTCTGATGTTGAGATTTGGCTAGGAAAAAGCAAAGCATGTCTCCTACCTGTATCGCATCATTTGTATCTAAAATTGTGGCTATTAGGTATATGTTTAAATACATATGTGCATAAGAAGTAGATAGCTAGATTTTGAATAGCTTTTATATTTTTCAGTTACTGGAAATTCTCTCATCAAGTGAGGAATAGAAAGACTGAAAGATAAGATTCCTTGTGTGATTGGAAAAAAGTCTTTTGCCAGTGACAGAAGTCTTCCAAGCTGGGCATAGCTGTTTAGCTAGGAGATGCTGGGTCACACTTTTGCCCTTGTAACACTACAGGGATTCTTGGGGCTACCATCTGTCAGCAGGCTGTGAAAAGCTGATGTGACATAGGGCAGCCCCCAAGCTGCCTAAAGGCATCCCAGAACAGAAAAGCATGCAGAGGTCTGTAAGCTACTTTTGCCCTCTGTTACCAGGGGTTGTGTACTCTTTTGTGCTTTCAAGCAGAAATTCTCACCTATATTTCTATCCTACTTGTTTGAATACACATTTAAAATGCCATCTGTATTTGTCTTCAAATATGTACCATTTGTATCTTTTTTCAAATTTACTAATCCAGTTGTTTTATTGTTTGATTTTTCTGAGAGATAAAATACAGCATTATTTTATTAACAAAATTTGAAACAAACACAAGATTTCTTTCTTTTACAGATATGCCATGACTGTGTGGTATTTTGATGCTGAGGAAAGAGCAGAAGCCAAAAAAAAGTTCAGGAACTTAACTGGTATGACTGTTACAAATATTAATCGGCAATAACTCTGTAGCTAGATGGGTATGGCCTTTGTTTTTGGGAAGCTTTTTTTCACTTAAAATCACTGACTAGTGATTAGATATGAAGAGGGAAAGTTATGAAAGAAAATTGAGGCCTGGCCTCAATATCCCTGACAGGGAGTGTGGGAGAAGTGGTTCTAGTTTTCTTTTTTTTTTTTTTTAATTAATTTTCCCTTCTAAAACTACAGCTGTGATTTTTTTTTTTTTTTACCTTAGGAGCTACTCTAGTCGCTGGCAATCTCTATAAGCTCTTCTTTTGTTATTTGGAAGCATATTTAATGTCCTTCAAATTTTCTTAGCACAGTCATGAGGCTTGCTAAGTGATTTCATCACCACATTCTCTAAATGCTCTGGCTGAGTAGGGCCTGTCTTCTATACTAATGAAGGGCATCTGTGGCCTGCAGTAATGCAAAAGGGATTTATTTTTTATTTGTATTATAAGTTATAATGTGTGGGCATATTCACAATGATCTTGGAATGTATAGATTATAAGTTGGAAAGAAAATAAGTTTAGAAGTGTATAAGTGCACCTTTTGGCAGACAGTTGGTAGAGTAGCTGTGATAGTGCTGCACTCCAAGAGCTGCCTGCTTTCAGCTGGTTTCACAGATGGCCTAAAGTCAGTCCAGAGACATTTCTGCAGAAGCCCAGGATGACCTGACTCCAGCTTTCCTATCTGCAGCTGCAGCTCCTGGTACTGTAGTACTGGCATAGAAATAGGGGACTGAATATCTGGATGTGCTCTAAGACACTATGCTCATGCTCAAAGGCAAGTTGCTGTTTGGGTCAGCTTAGGATCAGGGACTGCCTCAGGCAGTTCCTCAGAATGCAGTGTAGAGAGTATTCTTCCTTTTACAAATGTGTTCTACTTAGCTGGAGACAAAATCATAACTAGTCAAATGCTTTTCAGAATAGATTGCTGTCATTTCTGTAGCTGTCAGGAGAAGCAAACGGAGACTTCGTTCTTAAATGGGATCAAGAGCAAGGGGCCGAGAGTGGGGAGAAAAATTACCACAAATCTGGAGTCTCTGAAAGTTTACTGGGCTATTTAAATGCTGCATGACTTCTATTCTGCTTCAGCAGAGTAACTGTACAAAACCTTTGTAGGGCTATCTTAAGATGTCCTGGGTTCATACAGTATTTCAGTTTGTGATGAATTCGTATCAAGTGGAATGTGGAAGTGCTATTCATTCATTGAAAACAAACCAACCTAATTCTGTTTTGATTTTTTGGTTGAATGTTACTGGAACTCTGACTTAACCTTTTTTTTTTTTTTAAATCTTTTTGATGTAGATGCAAGGAAGAGAGAAGCAGCTCTTAATGAAGACTAATTAACTGTTTCTGAACTTCATGAAGAAACAAGGTCCCAAAGATGACTTCCATTTCCAGTGAACCATGGCACATTCTTGTTATGCACTAGAACGCACTGGTTGTGTCTCTGTCTAGTGTGTGCATCTTGTATTGATGGTACTTAAGGAATCCTCCTGTCATGCCTGCTTCTGGCAGAAGGAGCCTTTGTTTTCTATTTGCCTTTTGCTGGAAAAAGTAACCAGGGTTTTAATTTAAAAAAAAAAAAAAAAAAAAAAAAGAGCTTAGTGGTAGTGGCTCAACCAACTGGTTTTTGATTACTTTTGTAGCCAATGTAAGAATAATTGGAACTAGTGGGAAAAACCTGAGTCTTATTTGCACTTTATCAGAGGAAAAAAAAAGTCTAGCTCAATGGGAAGGAGCTTTACAAGTTTAAAATCTGTGGCAGACTGCTGATGGACAAGGGGAGAAATTGGAAATGTGACACTAAACTGGATTTTTGTAGAGTGTCCTTTCAGGCTATGCCCCACGTGGGCTTGTCAGTGGACTGCTCGTCAGTTTGCTATGCAGATCGTTGTCTCACCTCTTCTGTAGCAGCGCTTTCCAAACAGATTTTTGTCTTCAGTCATCGCATTTCCTGGCGTTTGTTTTTGAAAAGTCATGTTAGAGTGGTGCATTTGCACTGTCCTTTCTGTCCCAGGCTGGAGGGAGAAGTGGTTATACAACAGTCCACAGCTTTGTAAAACCATTCCCTTTCTGTTCTGAGCTGGAGTGGTTTTGTTTTCTGTTTTCACTGTTCAGTAAAGCAGCTGTTTCCTCCCAGAAACTTGGAGTAAACTTGGAAGGCTGATGGCACAGAATGCATTGGCACTGAAGGCCAACAGTGTGTAGAGTTAAGTGTCATTTTAATGACTTCTCCATCTAGTATATTTTGTATGACACAGATGTGAATCTGAAATGAAAAGATACGTCTGGCAGTCTGACAAATGTATGGTAATAACGGTTGATTAGAGCTGATTTCTGTGCTGCTTATCTTTGGTTAACACACTTGTTTAGCTTTGTTTGCATGTGTATGTAATTCGAATGAAACAGTGATTCCATTTCAATTGGTCTGTTACGCCAGGTAACTACTTCTGTTGTGCTCAAGCCATGAGATATATAACAGATTAGAGTTATTCAATTGGCTGAGCACATTACTTTTTCTCCATTAGTTTTTGAAAACTTATTAGACTCAATGAGTAAGTGCTGACTTATGTCCAATCTGCCTAAGCTACAGCCTACACCCAGCGCTTACTGTGCAGTTCAGAATAGCTCTTAGTGAAGCTGAGAGCTAACAGTGGATGTATTTATCACTCACACTAATTGTTCTCAGCCTAAAACACTCACTGATACACATTCACTTGCATTTACTTCTGTCAGGCTGTCATTGTACATCAGACCCTACAACTATTTCACATGCCTGCTTCAGTGTCCCATCTGTGCCACCTGCCCACAGTCACTGAAGTGGTTTACCTGAGCTGCCGGTCCCCAGACCAGTCCACCACGCTCTGCTGGGCTGTTGTGCTGGTAATGGGCCTGGGTCTGTTGCACCTCAGCTGGGGAGTGAGCCGGAAGCATGCAATGGCTGCTATTAAGCTGTAGTGACAGAAGGATAACAGCTACATAGGCCAGAAAAGAAATAAATTCTCTGATGTTAAAAGATGATAATAGAGTATTTCTTAAGCAGTTCTATGTTAGAAAAAGCTGGGCGTCTTTCAGCCTGTTCTTGAATTTTGAATGTAAATACAGTAGTGCTAGGAACCCCTTCATCCTCTCTGGCTTCTCTCAGAGATCCTGCTATGGTTGTATGGACTGGACTTTGTTCAGCCTGACCACTGTGCACCTTAAGGGAGGAATAAGAGGGAACATGTGACAAACACTCTTATAACTCAAAACTAGAAAAAGACAATTTTGTAGATGTCCTTTAATGTTAGGAAAAACATTATTCCGCTACACTTGCATCTAGATAACACATCATAGACTTGAAAGAAACTTAACAATAACTTGAAACTCTCATTCTGCGATATTTGTGTATGTGGAGAAAGTTAGGTCTCTTCCCCAAGAGTGACAGGTAACCCTTTGGAAGATGGTAGGTGTCAAACTCTCTGAAAAGGGCAACCAGAGGATTATTTTTTAAAAGGCGGGAGAAAAAAATCTCAGCCTATTGTATTGCTATGCAAAGTTGATAATGGTACATAAGTTTTAAAATTCTACTTAATTTTGAGAGGGGAGACAGCTAAAACAGAGCTAAAGACAGCTAAAACAGAGCAGAGCAAGTCTTGCTTTGTATTTAGAACTGTAACCTTAAAACAATGCTGTAGAAAGATGTTAGTACAAATCTCACTGGAGCCTAGGACAATGGAAAAATGATAGGGCGGAAGGGGAAAGGACTTGTATAAAGTTTGAGAAAGAAAGGTACTTTGGTTACCACTAGCTACCATCTGCTTCAGCAGTGGGCAGCAACTTGTGGTGGATGGAGATTGGGATAGTATAGATGATGCATTTATTGTAAATAAAGTATGTATTTTCATTTCTAGCCTATATGTTCCTGGTCTAGATAGAGGAGAGAAAGCAGTTATCCTGTGGCAGAGAGCACTGTGTTTTTTTTTCTTTAATCATGTGTAATGAAACTCAAAAAAATGTTGAGGATATAGGATTTTGAAAGCAGTTCCTGTCTTCAGTTCCAGACCTTTGCTCCATTCCCAGGTCAGTGGAATGATCTCCTTGAAGATGCTGTAGTTTAACTGGGTGGTGGTGGGATGACTGGTCATGTAGGAATCCAGTCTTGATGTTTTCTATCTACACTTCTCTTACTTGCAAACTATTCTGTGAGAACAATTGTATGGAAAATTGTGGGGGCAGCAGATTGCTGCAGTAAAGAGAGCATTTCAAGGAGATTCTTTGCTTTCTTTGGGTTTTGTCTTTGTGGCAAAGTGGTTGAAACATCTATGGCTAAACAGCACTTGTAATGCAGTTGTAAAAAAAGAGTATTTAATTTTTTTTTATAGGCATTTAACTTAGTCCTCCAAAAGGTTTCCACCTTTAGGTAATGTGCCTTCGTCATTCATATCTGTGAAGATGCTACATGACATGTGCATGTCCTGCAAGTTTCTCTTGGCTCTTTGGGAAATCTGGTTGCCTTTACAAATGCAATTGCATTCAAACTAGGAAACATTGGGAAGTAGGGAGAGCCACCAGGTCACAACTTCTGATAGGTGGGGCTTGTTCAGGAAGGAAAGAGGCCAGGAGACAGTGACTAGTCCAGAGGCTATTTGTAATAAACCTGTAACCAAACTTGCAGGCCTTTTGGCACAGTAGCCTCTAATAAGCCTCATTTTCTTCTAGATTACTTCTGATTCTTTGACAAATGGCCTCAGCAAAGCAATATTTAAAAAGATCCACTCTGTTTTATGTTTCTTTCCTTTTCTCTTTAAACAGTTTTAGTACTTTCCTATTGATTTGTTTTTTTAAAGTTGTTGGTATATATTATATATATATGTTGTTATTAAAGCAAAATAGCTGGCTCTAACACCACTTGCATCTAGAGGAAAATGTATCTATTTGCAGGCAAATAACTAGTTCTACTTTGACTGTGATGTACTCCCAGCAGATATCTGAGAGTGAGTTATGATTACATCTTCTCTTGTCAGATTGTATGCTGGTCAACAATGCTGGCACTTTGCATTGGATTGATATGAATACCCGTAGTAGTATATTATCATGCATCACCTTTTGTGTTCCTGTTCCTCTCTTTTTTTAAAAAAAAAAAAAAAGTGTGGCAGGAGTCAATAAACACTGGGTCATGTTAAACGTGGTCCTGCGCAAATCTTTTTGGTTTTGTGTCTTCTTGTGGTCAGAGTTGCAGTGGACAAACACGGTGGCATGTGTGTGGCATGGACAAGTGTGGTGGCACTGCATGGAGACGACACTGTCACCAGTGGCTGACACTGTCCCCAGCTGCTGGGGCAGAGCTCCATTTGCTGCCTTCCACTTGGCATGTTCCCTTGGTCACTTCCTGCTATTCTGAAGTTATGTACCTTGCTAGTGACCCTCTTCTTGAAATGCCTATTTGTTTTCACATTCCTGTTGAACAAGATAACGTTCTCACGATTCAATTGTCTTCTGATAGGCTTTATTTTTAACAATGTCCATATACTCCCCTACCACTCCTCCAGACTGAATCCCACAGTTTTCTTCTGCAGCCATGGAGAGGCTTCCAAATGAAAGTTGAATGAAAGCCAGGATCTTTTTGCTCAATTGATGTGCTGTGAACTATTGCAATATTTGCACTATTTCAATGATTTTGCAATATTGCAAGTAAAGCAGGCCTTCCCCCACAAGTAAAACAGACTTCCTATTGTGAAGGGCTTGGTTTTGACTAGTTTTTTTAGGGTGATGGAGGAGAATTCTGGGTAACTTACCGTTTCCTTTAAACACTTCATTTTCATGAAGGAGCACTCTGAGCATATGGAGAAGACCCCTGGAAAGCAGAGGGGTTTCTCTTCTGAGCTTGCTCCTCAGTAAGAGGGGGGTTGTAGGGATGGCTCTCAATGAAGCTGGCCATTGGCCATCCAGCTGCCAAGAAATTCCTTGTCTTTTCTCTGAATTTGGACTCAACTTTTTCCAAAGCAAATATGCTTATAGTAAATTGTTATCTTACAGCTATTTAGGGGTCCTCTTTCCTCCCCCACCTACCCAAACGGATATAGCTAAATATACTTGTGCTCAGAATTCCCATGACTCCAGAGAATGCATCTCATATCAGAGGCTGCAGTGAAAATTACAAAGGAGCATGACAGTGAAAGAGTAGTAAAAACAGATTCCCCTTTCCCACATAATTTCATCTCTGTGAAATATTTCCACTTCAGGGAGTTGGAAAAACTCCTATCTACTTTCACAAAGCATGGGCAGAAACTTTTTTTTTTTTCCCTGCCTGTCAGAAGAGGATCATTTCATCTGTACGTCTTATTTTAAACAATGCAGGAGCTGCTCGGTAAATGACAATGTGTCACAGAGGTGTACTGCAGTCTCAACAGCAAGTCTTGTGTGGTGACAGACCCAGGCAGTGCCAGCATGCTGATCTGCTCCATTGCTGGCTGAGGGGAAAGTCTTCCTGCTGCAGGTGGGAGAGGAGGCAGACTGTGGTGTCTGATTTTGGCCAGCACCCCGGAGACCGATTTACCAGGAGGGGAAGCAGGTGAGAGCATAGCTGCCCAGTCACTGAGTTTGGGAATGTGTTGACCTGACTGGATCTTAAAAATCTTCTACTGTATGGGCAGCTGCTGAGAAGCATGGAGAGAAAGGCCCTGCAGAGAGGATAAGTCCCAGCTAATAGAGGTCTGAGTATCGCTTGTGACTGCATGCAGCTATTCTTGGTTCCTTATTCCTCAGCTCATACCTGTTGAGAGCCTTGTGCTGTAACACATTAAAGTAAGAAAATCAGAACTAAGCTTTAACTAGAGGGGTGAGGGTGTGGGGAGATCTCCAAATGCATTTAAACAGAAAGGCTTCTGTGCCTGGATGTGTCTCCTTTTTCTCACCTATGTCAGTTTGATTAATAAAAATCACTATTGCTCTGACAAACCTTGCTCCTGTGATGTCATTGTTACTATTTAATAACTTCCAGAAATGTGGAGTTGGAGCAGTTTCCCAGTTCCTTACACCCCATGAGCTATGAAGCATTACTGCAGCAGGATCTTTCAAGCACCATTGTGCTGCGTGCAGCCCTGAAGAATCTCAGCTGAGAACTCAACCAAATTCCCCAGCTAGCAAATAAGCAGCTGAAGGGATGGCACTGTTCAAAAGCAATGGGAAAAGCTACCTGAGTCCTCCTTTGCCCTGTGGTGCTATTGATGCTGAGGGAGTCTGGTTTAGTTGTATCTATGTTAGCAGAATGCATGACAGCAGGAGGTGAGAGCGGACATAGACCTTGCACAACAATGAGCTGCAGGGCAGTGATCTGAGCTCCCAGGAGTGATGGTAAAGATTGCCCAGCACCATGGGAGCAGTAGCCACCAGCAAACCATCCTGGAGCTGTGGGAGAGCTCAAGGTGGTTGGGGAAGCCCACCCAGAAACCTGAGAGTGGGAGCCCAAGTGTTTGCGTGTTTGGGGCTACAACATGTGGCAATGACCTCCGCCCACGGGCTCTGCGCTTGCTGCAGGCATGGTGGGGGGGTTAATGCACAGTTCCTGCCAGGATGCTGGGTGGGGGAGAGCTGAGGCACCCTCCAAACAGACATCTGTTTCCAAGTATTGTGTAGGTGGGCATGAGAGCTTTGCATGGGATGAGCCAGCAGCACAGCAATAAAACCCTGCCCTGGGAAGTAATGAATTTCAGTTTCAGAGAAATGCCTGTCCCACGACTGCAGATCGGGCTGGAGTTGTGCAAAGTGGTGGTGTCATGCAAACCAAGAAGCGAGGTTGCTTCAGATAGATTTCCAGCAATCCCGGGTAAAGTATTTCATTGTTTAACAGTCATAAACAGGAATAACAAAAAGTTTTGGACTCATGTAATAGTGATCCCCCACTGAGACAATGATGCTTCCTCAAGGAGTTCTTCAAGGAGTAGCCAGATCCCATGAGAGAGATCCATTCCCCTCAGTGGCTGGCTCTTAAATGAGCCCAAGGCAGCCCCACCCTGGATCCCCTCTTCTGGTCACGTGGGAGGGGCACAGGTGCAAACAATTTGCTTGTGCTCCCCAGGCAGCCACCGCCCTTCACCAGGTGCTCAATCACTGATTCAGACCGTAACCTAGTGTTTCCCTTATGGGTGGCATTTCCCCCAGCTTCAGCATTACAGGCAGCATGGCTTATGTAGCATTAAGTGCCCCTCCCTTAAATGTTGGTGTTTGTGGAGGAAACAGCTCTGGGAACCGAAGCTGTGACCTTTAGGTCCTCATCTTGTGAGCATGTAAAGAAAGATTCAAACCCCTTCTGGTGCATGGAAACAGTACCAAAAGAAAAAGAATTGTGCCTTTTTTTTTTGTTCATTTTCCCTCCTGCAGCATTACTCACAGTAGGAGGAGTGGGATCTCATTCTGTCTGGGCACAGGTAGGCCCTTCATACACCTCCCAGCTCCTGGGAGAGCCCTGGCTGCCTGACAGTAAGCACAGACACAGCCTGCATCCTGCAGCACTGGTGCCTCTGAGCAAAGTCTGGGTGTGACAAGTGCTCCTCAGGTAGCGGGCTGTGCAGCCAGACTCACAGCAGAGGTGACCGCATCGCTCAGCCCCTGCTGCCTGTCCCTCTCCAGGATCCGTGTCCTGTCTTAAACGTTCATGAAAGATGGCGTTACTGTCATTGCTCCCTCTTGCTTGCTCTTATATTGATAGAAGGAACCGGGCACATCTCCACGGTGCTGTAACAGACTCAGCAGCTGCTGCCTGGGGGAAGTGGGGAGATGGAAGCATCCCAGGCCCTGCCAGTCCCAGAGAGGTAGGTAGGTAGCGGAGAGGTGGGGGAGGGTGTGCTTTTCCATGCAGCCAGAGGGAAGCTTGATTTCCAGGGGGAATTAATTTAAGAAAACGCAACATCGCACTTCTGCTAGCAACTAATGTTGATAATATAAAACAGTTCTTTTTCCTAAAAGGACTGCAAAATAAATCCACATAACACATCTTTTGAGAGGAGAATAATTTACACAGCAGTAATTTTGCCATCAAGCCTTTGTTATGGCTCAAATAACCTCCCAAGTTCTTTTCCCAACTACTGGAGGAAAAACATGCTACGTTTTCAGTACACAGAAGGGACTAATTCCCTCTGCCAGGGCTGACATAGGACCTGATTTATAGCTAAAAGCTCCAGAAAGGCACATCTTTGAAGTCAGTTGTGATTATTTTGGAGTGATTTTTTTTTTTTTTTAAATTAGGTAAACTGAAGGAGGGGCAATTAGAAAAAAACAGAAGTACAGCACCTGCTTAGGATGCAGACTTGCTGAAACTTCCTTGAGCTGTTCTCAGGAGGGACAAGGCCAATATGCAGCGCTGCAGGAAGACATAGCCATATTTCCATGGCCTCGAGTGCCTCAGTCTCCTGCCCAGCCCTGTGCCAGCAGTGTGGCAGCATGGTATTACTGCCTTTACCTGAGACTACACAAAGCGGGAGTAAAATGAGCACTGTGCCCATATGGTTGCTGTCTAACCCAGCATTAACCCAGCTGTAGCTCATCTCTAATCAAGCACACCTGTGCTGGAAAACACAGCCCTGGGCTGTTTTGCAGACGACTGCCTGGAATGGGCCTTATAGGTCTGGAAAATATGTCTCTGAAGTCCTCTTTGTGAAGAGTTTAATGCTCTCCTGGCAGCTCAGGGCCACTCAGAGGAAGCAGGGCACAGACATGTATCTGTAAGAGGTGTGCGCATCTTTTCTGCCTATGAACTCAGTACTGGGTTCTTGACCCAACCTTGGGCGCTGATGAGAGAGAACCAACAGTGTGCAAGGCTGCAAGCAAGCTTAAAGACTTTTGAAATTCAGGAAGACTATGTAACTTCAGTACTACAAGGTAATTATATTTTTATCATCATATTGGGCTATTAATTGTGTTTTTTCTAATGACATGCAAAGCTTCAAAGGTGTTAGTTTTTTAATCCCAAGGCAGAGAATATAATTTTATGTTGGAAAAAGTCTTTATGTTTTAATGTATGTTGTATTCATGGGAACTAAAAGAGAAAGTAATCAAGGCTTCGTTTCCTGCTTGAACTTGGATTGAAAGTATTTTCAGAAAAGTAAGAAAAGAGGATTTAGTGGTGTGTTTCAGGCAGGGAGAGGAACTGGCTCCTTCAAACAAGAAGAGAATTAGAGCTCCCATGTTGCATTTAAGCATGCTGCCTAGGTGGCTATTCCGTACCCAGAACAGAAGGTTTTTGTACAAAATAATTTTGTATAGTATACAGAAGGGATAAAGCAACAATATCCTTGCAGTTTGCCTTTCTGTGTTTAAAACCTAGTGTGCTGTCTGTCACGGCAATTTGTAGGATTCCTGGATGTGGTGCTGGGGCTGCTCTGTGTCTGTGTGTTGCAGGTGGGGGTCCGTGTCTGTCTGCCACAAAAGGAGCTGCTCCAACAGCCCAAATCATCTTAGGGCTCAGGCAGATGGACATGCACACACTTCCTGGACAGTAGAAGTCAGATAAGTGAGAAGCAAAAGCATTCTGGTTCATTGTTCTCTTACACCACAATGAGGGCCCAAACCATTACAATGAAAAGTGGCCATGTGAAGCTTTTCTCATTTTGTTACAGAAATAAATTGAAGCCCTTTTTGGCATGGATTTGAGATTCTCAGATGTTTTTCTTGGTTTTCTTCACCCTGAGGAGCGGTGCAGCATCCACCTGGCAGAGCATGGCTGCGTTAGCATTATTGAACATTGTGCGTATTCTTCAGATACAGTAAAGCTCACCAACTGTCCAGCAGCCTGGTCAGGGAAGTACCAGGAACGGGTACAGGGCTGCATAACCTTCAGGTTGTCCACTCACATAAGCACAATTTTCATTTTCACAGATAAAAGACAACTCAGCAAGGAAAGGGAGCTCATAGGCAGGGAAACCTGGATTAACGTTTTCCCCATGCATGATCAAGAAGTTTGTCACCCTAAAAGGGCCTGGGTATCCTGACAGCAGCCAGAGTTTGTCTCTGCCAAAGACATGGTGTCAGCAGTGGCAGGCCTAGTGGGTGACTATAGCTGCAGAAGACGGCCAGGTCTGGTCAGGCTGTAACCTCAGAGAGGTGTCATGGCATGCAGCGATGGCAAATTGCTTTTTATACCTTGTCCCACCTTTATGATGGTTCACTGAGTGCTTTGCTCATTGCTGTGATGTACAGCATCGCTCCATGTATAGCAGTGCTCTAAGCAGGAGAGGAAATCACTGTTTTTAAGATGTTCCAGTGGCTTTTCTTTTATGAAAGGAAAAAAAAAAGGAAGGAAGGAAAAAAAAGATGTCTGAACAGACATTTAATAGGTGAGGGAAGAGGCTTAGCAGACTTAAGCTCAGCTGTCTTCAGAGAGTTTTCAAAAGCTCACTGCAAACACTTCTGTTTCAAAGCTTATGCTCCTTTATCTATGAGAAGCTAAACACTGGCTAATTCTTTAATTAGTTCCCAACAAGATGTTTTTCTCTGTAGCCAAGGCTTGCAACAAGATAATTATGTCTTTAGTTTAAAAACAAATGTCAACACAGAAAGTTTGATTTCTTTTTTCAAATGTTTTATTTCTGCTTCCACTTGGCTTCCAGCATTGGCCCTCACCTACAGTATCTCTCTCTGGTTTGGGATAAGCTGACTGATTTATTTTTAGCTTCCTGCACTGCAGTGGCAATGCGTGGAAGTGGTGGGGCTGAAACCAAGCTGGTACTGTGAGCTGGGGTGCAGCCATTTGAGAAAGGCACCCCTGGGAGAGTGTGGTGGCTGGGCCTGGGGCAAGATGCCAGAGGTCTGACACCAGGCTTGCTCAAGGAGACTGGCTTCATTCACCCATCAGGAGAAGATCCTAAGTGTGTGTGGTGAGGGAGCGTGACCTTTGTGGTTAACCCACTATGGCTGTTCCATTTCCTAGGGAGCAAATACATTTTTGTGGATTCAAGAGCAAATTTATCTGAACAGGAATATTGCAGCTCAGCATTCCACAGGAAAGATGTGGATCAGACAATTGGAAAAAATAAGTATGCAGAGACCTACAAAACATGACCTATGGGACAAACTAAACATACAGTGATTGTTTCCTCCGGGAACAAGGAGAGCGGGGAAGGGGATGAAGGAAGAGGTAAAAGCATGATTAGAGTCTTAAAATGCAGAAAATGTTACTACAAAGAATAAGGAAATAGTTTGTCCTTTATACCTGTGGTGTGTAACAACAATGATGGGATAAAATCACAGCGAGAAAGTTGCTAGTTAGCTGTTAGGAAGAGCTTTTGTAAGCTTTCTGAAGCAGTGAGTGCCTGAAGGGGCTGTGGTGATGACATTATAAGAGGCGTGGCTGAAGAAACTTTTGTCAGGAGTGATGCAGGTAGGAGGGATTTTTCTTCTAGAAGTAGTGAGCAGAGACTGACCAGACCAGATGATGTTCCCTGTGCCAAGGCGATATAAGCCTGGCCTTTTGGAGCCTTGAGTGGCTAATGTACTCCATGGAAAGGGAGAGGTTTGGGTTTGTCACGTTTCAGTGAATGGTTATGGGAACTGATAACACTCGCTGGTGCGGTACTAGGCCAGGCTGCCCTTTCCATGATGTGAAATTCTGGTGCCAAATACTGCTTGCTGTGTGTTGTCTTCCTCACTCATACCACGAGGTGAAGGGAAGAAGCTGCATTCTCTGCCTCAGCACCTATCCTGACTAAAGAGTGTGTATCCGTATGAAAGTCAGCATTTGCTGAGTCTGTTGAACATTTTACTCCTCTTTGCAAAGCTATATTGATCTCCAAGTATATTGCAAGTAAATTCTCACTTCAGTCATTAATCCTTTCAAGACGTGAATGAAAATGTGTTAACTAATGTAATCGTAAATTCAAGCAGTTGGAATACCAGCAGTTGAGCCTAGATGTGTTCATAACTAATACTAAATACCATGGATCGTTCTTGCAGACTTTTCTTTGACTTTTAGAACTGGCAGTACATCAAAATTTTCTATAGGGTTGGGACCTATAGTTTTCTGGCTGCTATAAATATGTTAATATCACAAGCCAAACATTTCCCCCCTTATTGTTAGTGTATTTCCTTTGCTTGGTCTCTGTGAATGTGCCCAGGGAACATACGAGAACTGTTGGAGTCTCAGCTTCCTTTCATTCCCCTTGTCAGCAAATCATGGCCAGAAGATGTAGATGGGGCCATTTTGGAGGAAGTGGGGGCTTCTCCTGCCTCAACGGATGTCACATCCTCTCCAAGAAAGGTCAGCACTTTGGATGGATTGGAAACATGCTGCTGTCCCCTCTGGTGTCACACTGGGCTTCTACGTGCCTTCAGATTGCTGTTCCCAGAGCTACCCTGCCTGTCCCTCGCTAGCCTTGGGGTGGCACATTGCAGTCCTGACTAGAAACAGAACAGGTCCCCTCAGACTACATGTGCAGGCCCAATGCCCTTCAGTTTGCTGACTGTTCCCTTTTAACAAACAGAATTTTTTTCCTGCACATCCAACAATTCTGGCAATTATTGACGTTAATGACATTACATCAGGTTTAGCAAGGGGGGCCCAGAGATGAGCAGGCGCTGAATAACATTTATTTGAAAAATGAGTCTTACAGATTGCAATTGAACTGCAAGAAAGGGCTGTGGCATGGCTGTTGTGTGGGTAACGTGCAAGATTGCAGCTTTTGGGACTGACAGCTTGAATGACATTTGGATGTGTACCTACAATCTTAACACTTAAAATGGAGAACTTTGTGCAGTCATAGCCATCCATTCTGTCTTTCCAGAGCACCTGATGCTCTGCAAGCAACTACTCAACTCTTTCTTTCATGGTTCTGATTACGCATTAGGAGAAATTATTTTCTGTTGGTATTTAAGAAGAGCTTGCTGTACCAGGCTGTGCAGCAGCGTCTCTGTGGAATGTGAAAGTTTCCTATTAGAAATGTGTCAGGACCTAAAGCAACACACTCTTGTAATCTATTTAGTATGACTCCTGTACAGAGAGACTCACAGGAAAGTCATTCAAAACTTTTATTTTTGTTCTCAGCAGTAATTAATTGCACAAATCAATGCCTACTGTTCTTCTTTCAAGTATCAGAAGAACGATAATGAGAAGGTTCAATAAATCAAACATGGAAGTGTTGCCACCAAGTGGTACAAGCTGTGTTAGGCAATGTTTCTTAATTTATAGATCACAGTGATGAATCTGAGATGTTCTAATTTATTTATTAAAAGATTATTTTTTTTTAACTTTTTCTTTTTGTGATGCGTTTTACTTTTCACAGTGCTGAATAATCATACTAGCGCCCATCTCCACACAGCACAGTCACTGCTTCTTCCTGCATCTTGTGGAGCTGCAGGCAGTGGAGAGGCAAAGACAAAAGGTTCCCAGTGTACAGGACTGCTTAGGCTGTCCCTGATGAAGTTCTGTCTCATCCGGATGCAACATATCTCTTCCTCTTTAATCTCAAATGTGAGCAAAGAGAGCAACCCCAGAGGGGACTATGTCCCCAGGCTCTGGAGCCTGGTCAAGCACTGCCCCAGCCTGTCCCTTTCGTTTCCAAGGCAGACCCTACTGAGTGACTTTAAAACTTTTGAAATGATTTCTGTATTTCTATGGTTTTTAATGGCAGTTATGTGAGTGCTAAGTTGTTTTGTTCTTAAGCCAAATTACTAAGAACACTGTACTTTAGCCACGTTTTTCTATACTGTGCAGGAACCGAATAATGTCCTTTGCCTGCCATTTAGAAAACCCAGGTTAAAAAAAGAATTTTGCAGCGACAAAAGCCTTGAGAGGAGCCTCTCCCGGCAGAGTGGGTTCCCAGAGCCAATCAAGGCATGAGCCAGCAACAGGCAAAGCAAGCAGCAGAGAGAACTGTGCTTGTGCCACCCAAGGCAAGAGAACCTAGGGGTAGCAAGAAGATTGCTGGGGATTGGGGGTGCTGCCAACCTAGACAGAGGGCCCAGCTGTCAGGAAGTTAATGGCATATTTCACTTCTTATAATAGAAGTTAACCATAAACAGGCAAAGTTTGATTGTGCACACAGGTGTGCAGTCCCACCTTCAGGCTTGCACATCAAAATCGTAGTCTGATTGTGGAGTGCAGAGCACCCCCTCTGACTCTGCTGGCACAAGCCAAAGCTGAGCAGTGGCAAAGGAATGCTCATTTTCATTTGGTCACTGGAAAGGTGCTAGTCAGCATGCAGGATCTTAGAGAACTGAAAGCTGTGGTGGTCACAGTGTGGTGCTGTGTTGATCGTATCAATAAGTTGAACTATAGGAGCCCAACAGGAAAGAACTAGGTCAAAAAGATGTTTTTTCAAACCTGACTTTTTTTCTCAGTAGACACCACTTAGCTTTTCTTTAACAACCTCTCCCTTTCTCTCTGTCTTTGGATAATTGCCTTTTGTTTCTTAGAGTGAAAGCCTGAAATACTCACTTTCTTCTTTTTTATATTTTATTTTCAATGTTGCCACCATTATCTTCAGACCAAGCAAATGATGGGGAAAAAGACGCAGCAGTCACCAAACTCCTTTTATCTCAGATTTAGTCTCTGTTAACTACAAATCACAGTAGAGGAATTAATGCAGCTGATCTTCTGAGAGGAACCACAAGCAGGGAACTGGCAAATGTATGCGTTAGTGAAACCTGATGGTACAAAAGGTCTCTGAAAAGCTTGCTGCATAACTTCCAAAGCTTTTACATGTGCAATTGTGAATATATTTCAATTTTATTTTTCTACATTAAAAAGAGAAATATAAAGGGGGATGTTAACCTAAACAACACCTAGCATTGCTATGCAGAGAGAAAATATTGTAACTAGGATATCAGATCTAGTTTAAATATGTCTTATCCGGAGCAGGGGGACTTGGCTGAAATGACTTGTTTCACTCTATTATACAGAGTATATTTAACTTGACCATTTACGAATAGCTAATATGTTTCCAATAGGATGACTGCTTTTTAGACATCACATTTGCATATGACTCATCCACTCTTTTTTATTATTATTATTACTACTAGTCCTTTAAAAATAATTAACACAGATAAATCAAGCAGACAATTTAATGTAATGAATTCACAAGCAGATGAAGTAATTATTTTGGAAATTATTATAGCAAATTGAGGTTTTCTTTATTTTACCAGTGGGGTTTTGCACGTGGAAGAAGCCAAATCTTTATGACAGCTGGCTGTTTGTACACAGTGATATCTGGTGTATATCTGTATATCTGTGTTACCTACGTTTGTAAGCAGAATCTGTGCACTTTTCCCTCTTTCTTTTGAAGAGTTATAAACATAAATAGAAAATGCTGTAACATGATGATACAATGAAACATAAGTAAAGAGGACTATGAAGAGTCAGTGGAGAACTTTCTGTGACTTCAGCTAAAACTGTGTTAATTGACAACAGTTTAAAGCAAGCTGAATGAAGTCTTGGCAACTACTTAGAACCACCTTTATTTCATTCAGAATTTACAAGGGCCAGGAAGCTTTCTAGTTGTTACAGCTATATTTGCTTGTAGGTAAATGCCTTCACTGAAGGCGTTAAATTGCCAGTGTGTACCGTGCTATACATCTGACAAAGGCAAATGCAACACAAAACAAAGAAAAAACAACAACAAAAAAAGCCCTAAGTGTTCTTGGTTAAGCAGAGTATGTACATTTTGGTCACCAAAATGGTGGACCAAATTTTATAGGGCTATAGTGGCATGAGAAATTGATACAAATTAAGAAACTGTAGATGACCCATCCCTGAAAGTGTTCAGGGCCAGACTGGATGGAGCTTTGAGCCCCCTGGTCTAGTGGAAGATATTCCTGATCATGGCAGGGGGATTGGTCGAGATGGTCTTTTGGACCAGATCTCCAGAAGTTCCTTTCTTTAGATGTCCCTTCCAACCCAAACCATTCTGTGATTCATTTTATGATTAAAATGCCTGTGAACGATAGCCAACCCAGTAGTATCAAGGACCTGGTTATTTATGAAGTAGTAGGTTCCTTGGAAGTTGTGTACCGGTATCTTTGTATCCAGATGAACTTCTACTCCTTCTGGACCCTGGAAGCAGGACATGTGGTCTGTTGGGGGCTGTTGGGTACACCACAGCTGACAGCTGAATTAGGTAAAGAGTCTTCCAGAGTAATCTCTATGGGTCTTGACATTTAGAAAGCACAACCCACGTCTGGCTTCAATCACCCTCTGGAGATGCCAGCAATGATCTTGGCAATGGCCTGTGAGGACCAATAGAGGCTGGTTGCACATGACAGCATGCAGGGTGCAGGCCTTCCTCAGGCCATGGTCACAGATGCAGACTATGGACAAGATCTGAGCTAGTTGGATTTGTCTTCCACGCTGTTAACTGCTTCAGGAAACGTCTCAGCTTGAAGAACCCTACCCAGACATCCACCATTCTTACTTTCCCCACGATCTTCCTATACTGTGGTCTATGAATGGCCTTCAAGGTTTGCTGCTTAGTAGCTTTGGAAGAGGCCTGGCTAAATATGTTGCTCTGGAACAATAGTTGCTGACCCCAGCTGGCCTTGGGATTTCCTGGGTGCAACACTTCCTCTAATAAAACAGCAGCTGAGAAGAAAACTATAATTGCAATTTACTATAGCTTTTCAGTAGAGATTGAATGAGTAATTTTGACATTACAAAAACTATAAATAGAACATCCAGAGCAGAAAAGTGCAGGAAGGAAGAGGAAACCTCTAATAAATTACAGATCTTTAAAGGATCCAAGTAGAGAGAGGTAAAAAGTACTGCCAACAACAGGAAAGCTTAAAAGAAGATCATACTGAGTAATATAAATTCACATGAGAAGAAGGGCCTTTCTTCTCTCAGTGTGAGAAGACACAAAGGTTTTGGTACATCATGCTTATGTAGGGAAAAGGTTGAGACTGCAAATAGTCTATGACTGCTTCTGCTATATTGTGATTAACAAATCATGCTGTTAAAATTGTATTAAATGGGACTCCTGCCTTCTTACTGCCACAGTTTTCAGAGCAATTGCTGCTCATTCAGCTTGTTTGTCCACCAAGAACCTGGCACTCAACTAAACAAAAAGTATTATTTAAGTTAATAAAGCAGCCTTGTTCCAAATACCCACTGCTGTGACATGTGAACAAAGGAGGGACACCAGGCCCAGTTCTGTGTGGAGAAACCCAGATGAAATAGATTCCAGAACAAGTTTGTTTACAGAGAGTTGTTATGGCAATCCAGCTTCCTTACATATGGTGCCAGGGAAGGCAAATGCTTCCTTCCACACACCCCAAGTGAGCGAAGTCTTTGGGCTGTGACTTGCTGAGGGTGCCCTGTAGAGAGCTACCCACCAGCCTGGCCTGCCCAGACAGTCTTCTGAAGGCAGCCATTGCCTGGAGCGGGATGTGTGGCTTTGCCCATGTGCTATGAGAGGAAGCTCTGTGCTCGGTGGTTTTGCTAGTGTACTGCAAGACCAAGAACAGGACCCAAATTTGAATGGGAGGTGTGGTAACATGAAGGTGAAATTGCTTTCTCCAGCTCAGTGCTTGAAAACTCTCCTGCTTCCCTTTCTAATCATATTCCCCTAATAAACATGAAGGAAAAAAAGACATGCAATAAAAATTCACATGCACACAGAGTGAAGGATCATGCAGTTTTTACAGCCAAATTTGAAGATGAATTAGTCTTTGAGATATCGTCTGTTTAAGGATTATGTTGTTAATAGCCTAAATTTGACACACATTTTTTTTTCCCTTCAGTCACTACCTGCAAAGCCTCTTGGAAAATTATCTCTTATGAAGCTGTGTCACTAATGGCTTCCTGTGAGGTTTCCTTTGGAAGAGGCAGAAAGGTAAATAAAAATGAATTAATACAGCATTGTGGGTTTGTAGGCAAAATATGCAAATATCTTACTGACAAAACCTTAGTAGCATTAAAGGCTTTCAGATCCTACCCTCAGAGGCTCTGCTTGTGGGATCAGAAGCATTTAGGCAACCTTTAACTTAGTTTACGTGTAATACTCACTCTCTCTCACATACACACTTCCTAATGTCCTCTTGGAACAATTCCCTCTGGCGCAGTTTTCAGCTTCGCAGTTCATGAATTTTATTTTCAATCAATAAATAAACCTATTATCAAGTTTTGAATTCTCATCATATATCGTCATTTCTCATAAACCATTTCACTGTGTGGGTCAGCTTCACTGAGCACATGCCACTTACGTTTATTTTTCAGCAAGGGGCTGTGCAATATACAGATGGAATGTGCATCAAGATGTAATCAGATTTTGGTTGTAACTAATATTTATGAATAAGCCTGTTTATCTATGTTTTATTATTAAGCTGTTTTGAGACAGTAATCAGCATTTTGGATTTTTTTTTTTGAGTTCTTGACTGTAACATATTCTTATAGTATGGGGAATAAGTTCCCTTGCCAGGCCCCCCAAAGGCACCCACATCATCAAAGAAAATGTTATTTCTGGTGTATAACATTACACCATTTACCAGGCATTTCAGACAAGTAAAGAAAAGCTTCTTGCATGTTCCTTTCAAGGTTGCCAAGTTCCCACTGTGGCAAATTATAAAGGGAATCTGTCTGAGAGCCAGTGACCTACCAGATGAAATCCTCCTAATTGCTCATGCAAATTTCTTTAGGAAGTATTAGTTTGGGCACTTCTTGAAGAGGCAGGCTGTCCTTACAGTGATCAAATCCTTGGATGTTTACTGATTTGTGTCTTGAATTTTATCTGTCAGCATAGACAGAGTATTAAATGCTGCTATCATATGCAGTCATCAAATGATAGTATTACAAGGTCAACAGGCAAACATTATTTCAAAATGAAGCCTCCAAACTGCCTATTTTTTTGACCTTTGACAGTTACAATCTTGTGCAGAACTGGGGGGGGGAGGGGGTTGGTTGGCTGAAGAGTCTATCAATGACCAGAAAGGGTAGGAGCAAGTACAGGGGCAAGGAAGTTGAAAGTACATGTTCCTAGTTAAGCACAATCCCACAGCCACAGTGGAGTACTTTGAGTTAATCTTGATAACATCTCAACTATCTCTGCAACTATCATTGCTATGAGATACTAGGATTGTTACTACTACTTACTGCTTCTCCTTCTACGGTATACCACCATTGCTACTGATGCTAATTACAGCTTCTACTGCTAATAGCAGTGGTATCACTACTAAGTAGTGCTGCTAAGTAGTTTCACTACACACATCTACCCATCTAGAAGTGCCTGTTTCGTTAGATCCATTTCCATACCACTCTCTCCACCAATCTTGCTTTTTTTGGATCTGGCCAAAATAACAGAAGGAAATGGCCTCAGGTTGCACTGGGGGAGGTTTAGGTTAGATATTAGGAAAAATTTCTCCAAGAGAGTGGTCAAGTACTGGAACAGACTTCCTTGGGAGGTGGTGGAGTCACCATCCCTGGGTGTGTTCAAGGTATGTCTGGACGTGGAACCAAGAGACGCGGTTTAGTGGTCTAGTGGGTAATCATGGTGGTAGGTGGACAGTTGGATTAGATTATCTTGGAGGTCTTTTCCAACCTTGATGATTCTATGAAAGATTTTAAGCTGAAGCATCAATCTCCCAAAGGTGGAATGTGGGATTTTCTACTTTTCTGTGAAATGTGAGGACTCCAGGGAAGTTACCTTTCCATTTGCAGCAGTGGCTCAGGTTCTCCATGAGGAAGGAAGGTTTGTGTGTGTGTTCTAACTGGGGATGTTATAGCTACTACATTTAGTTTGAAAAAATCTCTTGACTGTATTGTAAGGCTATCATCTCCTATCTCAGATGTCAGTTCCCTCTCTATTCTCTCATTGATGCCTTCTCTGCAGTACACTACAGATTCCTGCAAGTACAATTTATCTGTTGCAGGAATGCACAGAGTTAACATAATAATGAAACAATACTTTCTATTCTTTACAGTAATCACTGTTTGCTCAGAAAAATACAACGGCAAGCATAGGCAGAAACGTACAGACATGACAGATAATTTTGTTGCTTGTTTTGCTTCACAGTTTTTGTTCACTTCTTATTATTCCTGATTTGTCTAGTCTTTAACTCCACAAACAAATTGCACACTTGGAAGAAGATTCCTTACTAGTGTCAGCAAGATCACTATTTCATGGGGTCTTATGGCCAGGACTGTTACCATCATCTAATCCATCACCCGTGGTCAGATTTGTTCAGAAAAATAACTATACAATTTCTGTTTGAAGAGTATGGTACATAACTCACTCATTGATGGAACTTCCTAGGGCATATGTCGAGCCAATAGCTGATCTCTTAGAGATGTTTGGTACTTTGGATTATATGTATAACTTTGTATTACGCACTTGATATTAAACCGTATTTCCTTGTCCATGGGACGGCATATAGAAGTAATGTATCATTATGCCAATGACAATGTTGTAGCCCAAGTACTAGCAATATGATAATTCTATCGTCTTGAATGCTGCTTTTTCATTTTTTTCCCTTTTCTGCTTTTTATTTGACTGAGAAATACATGATAGTTTAGCTTTCTCTTCAAAACTTCTCATTCATCAAATGTGAGCAATCTTTTCTTCTGAACAGGGAAGACATGCTCCAACTATTTCTTTATACCCTTATAACCCTTATCTTTTAGTTATGCTTCTCTGCATTGACCTACTGTTTCTGCACATTATTTTTCTGAGCATGTCTGTACTGGCTGTTACAGGGTCAAGGCCTTGAAAGCAAGCCAGACTGATTTGGGGGCCTCTTTCCTTTGTTTCAGTGGATGTTTGCCAGAAACTATGTCCTGCAGCAGCACTTACTGGGCTGAACTCTCCCAGAGCAGCATCTCTCCACCATACATTGACTGCTGCATTTCTGATTTGAAGGCACAAGGGAACCAAGCACATATCTGTAATAGCAATAATCCTCCACAGGGTGTGGATTAGAGGGCTCCTTGTGTGCACCTGGGATGTGCTGTGAGGCAGGAGGCCAAAGGTTACGTTCCCAGGGGATGTCTCTGACCCATCTGGATCTCAGCGTGCTTGATGTATGTATATTGTCAAACAAGCTCAAGACAGATTGTTGGGATGAATTTTTTTTTTCCCCTACTCAAACTAAAGAGACAGCAATTATGCTTACAGCATTGAGGGAGATATTTTCAGTCACAGAGGCAGAAAGGCTAGTAAATTATTCCTAACTCATCCCTCAAACACTGCCAGGATTCACTGCTGAGAACTTTTTCTCACGCTGCTTGTGCATGCTGCTGCCTCCCTACCCCAGCCAGCAAGCAAGTGAACATGGAGCATGGTTTGCTCAGCCGCACTTGGCACTCTCCACGCCCGCCTCTTGTATTGTAAATCTCCATGGAAAGAGTGGCTCCCGGGGCATCAGTCAGGAGTGCCATGTAGTAGGAGCAGGCACACTTTAGATCCAAATCGCCTTAATGGCAGTCTGATCATTCCCTGAGGAACCGGGACTAAAGAGCTATTCTTCCCTCTCTTTCTCTGTATCTTCCTTTACCCAATTCTTTCACTCTTCTGCAAAGAATAGTGAGAAAACTGATGCATTTGATGCAGCACCTGTGTTCTCTAGCACCTTGACTGGAGCATGGAAGTCTCGGTGTCCTTCTGCTGTGCCTATGCAAGAAGCAAACACCCATGCAGCCTTTTGACATGTGACTTAGGTAATGCAGAGACAGTTCTTCTCAGAAGCTATGGGACAATATTCTGCTCCCCTGTGAAAGTCAAGATGTGCAGCTACTCTTGTTGACCAAAGCCCTTAAAGTGGATGTCTCCTGAAAGGACCCATGCCTCTCTCCCTTTTTTTATTGTAGTACATTAGACTTCTTGTTGTTGTTCAGTGGAAGGGAAAGTGTAATACAAAGCACTTGTTGAAAAGACACTGACGCTGACTGTCTCGTGATGCAGTTAATCTACTTCTGATTGTACTTTTTACCCATGTAGGAGAGCCTGCTTATGGTTATCTGCCAAAATCAGTAGGGGAGATGAAGTCGTCAACAGAACATGAGGGATTCTTTCCATGTCTTTGTGATTTTGACTTCATCATACATGAATAAAAGGAGAACCCAGTTCTCTCCTTATCTTCAGTGATCACATAAACTTCTGCAATATAAACATTTTAGACAAATATAGGTGGAAGCTTTATTTATTTTTTATTTTTTCCCCTCCAGGCAGGGGATCCAATCACTAATAAGTTATTGACAAACCACCAGACCTGGTACTACTCCCTTTAGTCCATCAGTGATTCCTATATCTCATCTCCACATGAAGCAACCTTAGGTTGTATTTATATAGCAGGCCCCCCTTGAGTGTGTGTCCTGATTTAATACCAATCTAATATAGTTTGGTTAGAGATAGTCAGCATGGATTTACAAAAGGGAGGTCATGCTTAACAATCTTGATTCATTTCTCCGAGGAAGTGACAATGAGAATGGACAGGGGTGAAGAAGGAGACATAATTTACTTGGACTTGAAAAGGCTCTCAATACAGTGCCACATAACAGATTCATTTATAAGGTTAGCAAGTATGGGAGTGATGGTACGATACTTGATTGGATATAAAATTGGCTTGCTAACAAGGGACAGGGAGTGGCAGTAATGGTTATAGATCACACTGAGAAAGTGCTATGCACCCAGGGGTGTGTGCTTGAAGATAAGATGAAACTTAAGAAGGATGGGCAAAGCGAGAAGCACAGTGGCAGAAAAATGATGCCATACAGGTGACATGAAAGCATGGAGCTACAGCCTCATGGGAAGCGAACAATCATATCAATGTGCAATTGGAATTTTCAAGTAGCACTCGGTGAAGAAAATTATCTAGGAACTGAAGGGGGAAAAGCCAAACCCACCAGCTGCAGTTCTTGCAGCACAGGCAAAAGCAGAGAGAGAGTGAGGACCTTTCTCTATAAGCAGGAGAGGACAAAAATCAGTTTGCTCACAGTTCCAATGAGCAATAAGCAGATTCTCAGAAACTGATCTTACCATGCAAAGTCTAAGATCCCTTGATATGCGAATGATCTGCAGCATTTAGGGGGGTATTTTTCATCTCTGAGTACATCTTTGGAGAATCCTATTTCTTTCCATTTACTATAATCTAAGGAGGCTTGACTTGCTGAATTGAAATTAGCCTTTGTCACTACCCTGCAAGATGCTATCTTACATGCTGTAATAAAGCAGATAATTGGCTAGAAGAAAGAAATTAAATTTTGACTGAAGTACAGAAGAGACAGCAAAGGGTGCTATGAGGCCTCAGAGATTCACAGCATTGAACAGAAATTGGAAATTGGTTTCAGCGAATACTCACCTCCTTATAAAGCTGCTGAACTTTCTTGCATTTTGGATGATGCTCCAAGAGGGTTGCCACCAGGGTTTGCACTGCTGGTAGTTCAAGAAAATAGAAACTTCAATGATGTCTACCCCCTTCCACACAGCAAGAGCAAGAAAGCAGTGACTTTCAGCTCTACTTGTGTTTCTGCCTCACTTGTCACTTTTTTTGNAGCATGTGAGTAGTGTGGTACAGGATTAGAAAGGAAACCTGATGCATTGTACCAATTAGCCAGACTCGTTTGTCCATGGTTCTTGCTATAGGCTGTGCTTTGTTATTTACTTATGAGTATTGGCTCAAAACTTTGGTCCTGTTCCTGAAGCCATTAAAGTCATTAGTTGAGCTCTCATTGATTTGAACAGGACCAATGCTTGACCCTTTGTGACTATTCAGAGGACACTGATAAACTTTTAAATCAATCAAGGGTGTAGACTCATTCTGCTGGGGTCATACGGTTAATACATCCTGTTCCTGTCATTTCCTCTATAAATCTATGAATGCTTTTAAAACAAGAGGAAAACCTGATTCCCTTCCTTTTGCAAGAAAATATTACATTCCCTTTTATTACAACCAAGACAGGGGTCCTTTTCCTCAGGAAAACTTGTAATGGAAAAGGTAACATCAATACGTTCCATGTCTCTGAAGTCAGTGAAAGGTAATTAGAGACAAAGAACTGAGTGATAGTCTCCTATCTGCAAAGCAATGCAAACCTTCTCCCACTGACTTTCCATAACCCTTTGTTGGGCACTGATACCTATTGAAAGATGCACAGCCTAGATGAAATGCAGAAAATTGTAATTCCCACAAGGTGGAAAAGATTTTCACTTCCTACCAATGCAGTCAGATTCATAATTATTGACTTAATTTGCATGACTTTGTGCCTGGGTTATTAACCTCTGGTTTTAATTCCACTCTCTCCCTGCTGAATTCAGGAGTCCAAACAAGACTATGGTGGAGAATAACCATCCTTATTTTGGTCATTTAAAAGCACAACTCTGCAACCTGTGCTTTTCTTGAGATCTGTTACTTTCAGGAAGATCAAATTGCATCTAGTGAAGCAAGTGTTGTAAACGAATGGACGTGTTTCATGAAAATTGGGTCTTGAGAGCTATTTGGTAATTTCCAAGCTGTTAAAGGAGTCACCGGGGTCTTATTTCAACCAGTAAATATAGCTATCCATACACTATGTAAACACTACTCAGGCTGAGAGGGAGGTTAACAGCTTCCACTGGTCATCTCTTCTGATAAACAGCTGAAGGGAGAGAAGAAGAAAGGACCTTTCTTATGCATATGTATTTAAATATTACCCTGTCCAGTCTGAAAGCCCAGCTGGCTTTCAGTTAGCAGATTGTGTCTCTGTGTGCATGCGTGTGCGTGTTTTATAAATGGTTTGATCTTACCTGAGTGTCTGTGGCTCTAGTGACATCCCATTTGTTCACACTCCTGTGGGCTCCTCAGTGAACTCAGTGGATAGATGACAGTTCATTAGATTAGTTGACAATGCACATCCAGCCTTTCCACCCTCCTCCCCCAGCCCTAAAATGAAAATAAAGAAATTACAATGGCAAGAAGGAAAAATACTATGCAAATAGCTCTGAAAGCACTGACACATTTAAGCTAATGCAGTTCCTAGCATCATAACAATAAATGTGCTGTCAGGGCCATTACAGTTACTCCAGTGACATGACCACCTTGCAGCAGCACCAGTGCTGGCTGTCAGAACTGGTTAACTAAACTAAGTAATCCTGAAAAACTTTTCATCACGGCATCTTTTTAGAATCAAGATGCTTTGAAAGTGCCCTTTTTTTCCCCTGCAGCTCTTCAGGCGGCTCTTAGGTACTTGCACATATCACCTTGCAAAGCAAGTGGTTCAGAGACAGCAGTTAGTATGATCAATTGCCTTTAGAAATGCTATTTTGATGGAACGACTCAATGAAGTTTGTCCAACCTCCTGCATGCTGTTCTTCCAAATATTATAATAAAAGCAACTGGACCAACCCCAAAGAACTGTTTTCAAAGGGTTCGACCCTTTCAAATGGTTTGTTCTATTTCTTAAACTTGCTGCAAACACTAATCTACCAAATCCATTCCTTGGACTTGCATCAATGCAACAGCACCACTATAAACATAAAACCACAGAAGAGCCTTTCTGTTATTTTCTTTAATGCAAATACTTTCTTGCTCAGCTAGGAATCCTTGGGCAGTGTATTCATGTTGACCATCAACTTTGTGCTCTCATACAATGTATAGGCAGCACAGCTGAGTTTTAAAAAGCTTTTATAACAGCTCAGAAATGCCCCTCAAGCCCTCCTTTGGGATTAGTGGCTTTAGTTAATATTGGTTAACACTTATTTGGAACAGGAATGTTATTCTTCCATTAAGCTTTATTCTGGTCATTCTTCCAATCTCCATTTAAATTCTGTTTTCCTCTCTGTTGGCATCTGTACCCTTTGCTACCTCACAAACAAGATGCATTGCCAGCTGGCACGTGAGAGCAGAGCTGAAAGCAGCACTGCTAACCCCTGCTCCTCTCCACCTCCTGCAAGTTGGAGATGTATCAAACTCAATGCTTGGAGCTTGGGAAGTGGAATCCTGAGCTGCTCAGGAACTCAAAGACCCAGACTTCACGCTATTAAGCCATTGGGCTGGTTCATAGCTGCGCATACCTTTTTGGTTTTGACATTTTTTCATTTTTATTACCCCAGCAAGCACATGCTCCTACTTCAGCTGAGTATATCTTATATTGTGAAAAGGTGAACTGAAAACAGTGCAACTGATTATAGGCAGTTTTACTCAGTATTTACAAGACAAACAAAATCTGGCCCAGAACGACAAGCCCAATGCTTTACTTTTCTAAGTGGATAAAGAGGAGAAAAGATTTGGACAACCCAAAGTTGCTTATAGGTTTTGGCTATGGGCAGCACCGATTTGATTTTACATGCCCAAAGTTTGTGTCCTTAATCAAAGAAATTGTAAACTCAGCAATGACAAAATAGAACGTGGAACCTGGAAAGATTTTCTTGGTCACAGGCAGGGCAAGCACCACAAAGAAAGTCAATGAATGAAGGAATGACACGGAGGCAGTGTGAGCAGTGGGTGAGAGCACGTGATGCGGTGACTGGGCATCCCGCTGCCCTCCCTGCCATCGCTCAGTCCCGTGCTGTGCCCAGCAGCCAGTGGCATTGCTGTGCACTTTTTAGGTTCAAGGTGTGCGGATCAAAACTGTATTTAACCTTTTTTTTTAAATCCTCCCCTTAAGTTGAGTTAAGCACAAAGCCTAGCCACAGGACACCAACAACTTACATGTTGCCAGTCTGGGGAAAGAAAGCACATATTTAAAAGAATCAGCAGTATAGACAGATAGGATATAATGTGATTGAAGAATTTCACTGTAAAATTGAGTACAAAAATGAAAATATAAAGTGCATTTTAAATGATTAATGTACAAAAGCTGACCTCTTCCAGTGTGCATTAATCAAGAAAAAATGCACAGTCTACAGTGGTTAATGTTGCAGGTCCATTACTTAGCTTTGATAATGTGCATAAAAATGCTCAATATGACAATGAGTTGGGGTAGCTGAGAATTTAGGATGGTGGCAAGTTTGTTGTAGTATTTGGATTAGCATTCTTAACCTACATCTTGATGACAGCTTCTTTTCTTCAGTTCACAAGAGTTAACAAAATCTAGCTGTATCCTCTTTGTTTTTTTTTGGTTATTTTTTCTTTTTCTTTTCTTTTCTTTTTTTTTTTTTTAAACAAAATGTTTAAAAAATACCTGCTCAAACAAATACTACCAGCATTAATTAGTCAGGATGGTTATATGTGAAAGAAATGATGCCAGATAGTAACAAATCCAAGAGAAGTTTATTATGAAAATGGCACCTGCGGGATGAAAAAAAATTAAGTTACATAAAGACAACCATGTATGACATGTATGAGAATCTACAAAAGTATAAAAAGAACCCTGTTGTAAATGAAGTATGTACATTTCTGATTTGCAGCATTATCAATGATCAATGAAAAAAATGTTTCAAATAAGCCAGGCACTCGAGAAGTTAGATTCGGTTAGCTTAACACAAAATAAATGTACCATAGCTGTCACTTTTTAACATTTTAATTTTTTTTTTTTTTGTATTGTAGAGTTGGTAACACTGCTAAGATTTATACGAACAGAATCCCTTTCCCCATTATTCAGCTACTTGGCACCAGTCTCCTCATAAAAGATTTCATATATTTGTACAAGAAATAGTTAAAAACACAGACACAGTCTTCACAGGTAATGAAGTTTTTTTTTCATTTTGTAATTTTAAACACTATGGATTTAGACAGCAGCTGTGATTATCTGTTAGTTTAAATCACCAGAAATCATTTTGACACAACACAGAAACATTTATAAAAAAAAAAACAAAAACAAAACAACAGCTGTTTAGCTGTTCTTTGTAGCTGATAGGTGCACTCCTTTGATTGTTCAATAGCTAGAGTAGAGCTTCCAGAATTAAACTCTGAATTTCCCAATCAGCTTTCTTGCCTTTTTTAGTCCTACTTAAGTCCTTCAAATTTAACCTTTAAAAGCTCATTAATTAAATTTGTGGCGTCCAATTCCCTTTCGCTATTATTCCACTGCGGCTTGGACCTACATCTCAAATTCAAAGCTATTGGAGGATTTGACTCAACACAGTGAGTGATCAAAAATTCAAAGGACAGCTGAGTTAATATATTAGCATTGCACACATAAGCAAATATATATGACAATTCTAAGCTCAGTTTCCTTTTTAAACGATGTTGGTTGACCTTTGAAAGTATTTCCTATCTCACTGGTGATTGCTCTATGTACTGCTCCCTCAGCCTACCTGGGAGAAAACCAAAGAAATGCACCCTCTGCTTACAGTTAGAGCACAAGGGACTCTGGGAATGTTAACAACTGAGGCTATATGGCATCAATTTGCTTAATATATCTGAGCATTACTCTGTAGTGCATTGTATGGTACACTGGAAGAGTAAGTCACACCCAGAATTCCTCTGTGGGAAAATGGCTCCATTAACCTTGAGCTAGTTAAGAGTCTTTTATCTCTGAGAATGAAGAGAGAACGAGAGAAGAAGAGAAAGAGACGGGAAGTGTGGAGAGAGAGAGGAGGGGAGAGAGAGGCTGGAGAATACACAACAGCAAAGCAACTGCAGAAATTAAAAGGTATACAGACAGTGGAAGCAGCATAAGGTGACATTACAGAGGAAGGCCACCACACAAAAACCACTAACCCCCAAGAATCACTGGTTCACTAGGACTGCAGGAATGGGACTTAACCACTCCGGACTAGAGATAAAGCACAGAGAAGACAAAGGACAAAACAACTACATTAGCTTAGTATATACTGCATATAGTAACACACATTGAAACTGCAATGGGACTGACAGCCAAGGACACTTACACATTGTACACATTACAGTTCTCACATCTGTTATTAGATGCCTTAACAAACAGCTGCCAAAGATGGAGTGGAAGAAGAATTTATATTTGACAGTCATTTGGAGTGTTTGACACTACACTGTGATTTCTGGCAACAAAGACAAAATAGGAGATTTCTTTTCTTTTACTTAATGTGCAGTTTTCGGTTGTAGTTATCTATTTCAAGCTTATTAACCCATTCTTTAGTTTTATAACATATTGGTTTCAACACTAGAAATAAGGAAAAAGCAACAAAAAATACCCAAATCAAAGAACAAAAAGAAATTTACAACCTTCCCTCTATAATATTAAATGAAAAACATGTTAAATAGTTCTTTTTTTCTTTTTTTTACTCCGAAGTGTTATTTGATGCTGTAAAATTAGCCTCAGTTACACTGAGAAAAAAATAAAGCAAAACAATATGCACCTAAGAAACTGCTCCTCGCGTCAATTAAATTGAGTTTTTTGTTTTTAAGCACTTTTTGAAAAAGGCTTCCTGACCCATTTAAATTTGATGTGAGGCTATGCTTGTTAGTTTGGAGGTAAAAATTTTAAATCCTGCAGCAAATGTTAATGAGGGCTTTTGTCTTAACTAACCAAGGAGACTGCAGCACCTGACTATAGACCAGTACTGAACACATTCTTTTCAAAAAACCCAGCCCACAAGCTGCATATTGTATGAAGACATTACAGATTAATAAATGATAGCACCATGGTTTTAGAAATTAAGTTAAAGTTTCAGTAATTAACATTTAGTCCAACTTTTCAACATTCTAGTCACAGGCCAGAAATTAACTTTTTAAGAACCCAAATTATTTTATGTGCAAGTAAGAAAATCTTAATCATAAAAAGAGAATTAAACTCTGCATAAAATTCTAAAATACTATCCCCTATTTTAAAGGAATTAGGAACAAAAACCCCTTTTCATTTGACTTAGTCAAACAGGGCACATTGTTTATGCTTGTCTCTTTTAATCTTGATCATATCAAGATCATTTTGAAGTAAAACCAATGGTTGTCGCTTTAAAATCTCTTTACCACAACACTGAGTATTCTATGGCAGAGGCATACACATATTAAAGGCATCTTAATAAAGATGCAAAGGAAAAAACACACATCTTAGAAGACAAAATGGCAGGCAACTGGTACTTTGACTCTCTGAAGGCAAAAATAAAAAAATATCTTTACATCAAAGAATAAGTCAAGTTAAAGAGAAGGGGAATGAAATGGGGATCATCATATTGAGAGAATAAGCTGACCTGCTCAAATTCAAAGTGCTAGAATTAAAGATCTAAATTAAAACACAGTCTATGCCTCAGAGTATAACACTGAACACAGTATGTGGTCGTATTTCAATCCTCTTTCCGTTCCAGAGTCTGTGTAGTATGAATGCCATTGCTGTACACAGGAAATGGAAGAGTGGAAAAAAGTCCTTCGGCAGTTGTGAACACATTCCCTGCAGGCATTTGGGTCAGACTGGCCCCGCTCACAGCACTTCCAAACGGTCCCGACATATTGAGTCGGTGAACGTGGTGGTAGAGCATTTCCATCGGTGTTTTAGGATCCAGCCCAAAGCTGGGGCTGTTAACATCAACAAAGTTAACAGCGTGGGTGTTGGGGAGGAGGTTGCCCTGCATGGCTAGAGTAACTTCAGCTGGAGCATATCGAATAGTGCCAGTGGTGTAGACCCTCTGAGCAGCAGTGCTGGTCGCGGCAAGGGTTCCCGTTACCCTGTGAACCAAAGGAAGCACCACATTGCCTGCTTGTAACCTCTGAAGGGCTTCCAGGTCCCCAGTGTACAACAAAGAGTTGGAAGTTGTGGGACCTCCTGGATGTTTGTCCCGTGGAGATGCTGAAAGTGGAGGTGATAAAGGGTCAGAGGACACAGGAGCCAAGGCCGAGTTGGATGAGGTGCTGAACTGAGATTTGCGGCTGGCAGTATTTTCAGTCCCTGGTGGGGTGAGAACGGACTCTGGAATGGAGACATGTAAACTACTGCTGGCTTGGGGAGAAGGGAAGTGCTCGGAACTGGGGGGCTTGGTCATACTGTAGGGTGATTCATTCCTTGAGATTTCCCTGTTGGGTGGGTAATTCCAAATACTGCTATCATTATCAAAATTGATAGGTTCTGAGATTTCTGTTTTAATTTTGAGCACTGAGGCACTGTTTGGCGACGAGAGCAGCTGGGGCTGGTCTACCAAAGCTGAGTCAAGTCCATTTGGACTTGAGGTGCTTGACAGCCTTCTTCGGGTCACGCTGCCTCCCTTTTGCTTTTTTCTCCTCTTCTTCCTCTTTTGATGTTTGCTGGAAGACTGGGCATTTACTTCCCCTGCACTGTCTGAGTCCTTGGCACTGTCCGAGGTCAGTGATTCACAGTTCTGCAATCGCAAGTCTGACTCACTCTCAACGTAACGCTCCACCTTGATCTGCATAGAGCCAAGGGTGCCAAAACTGTCCTCAGGGGCCTTTTGATTCTCGAAGTCCGAATTCTCAAAGCTGTCATCGCTGTCCCTGCTGTCCTGATTGCTGGAGCTGTTCCCATCATCATTACAGTTCATTTCATTATCCGACTGATTTCCTGACTTTTTCCTGTCCGATTCAGGGTCTTCACTGTTTTCTGACTGGTTTCCTTTTTCATCTGACTTTGAGTTCTCATTGTCCTCTGAAGCAAAAGGAAAGTGAAACAAACCATTAGCAACAGAAACATAATGTTACTGCTCAAGTCTAGGTTTCTACCTACCAATGAGATTTGACAGCTGTAAACTTTTCTGGTGGCAGATGTTCTCCTCTGTAGGGCCACATGTATTTGTAAGGTGGTTTTGGGAGAGTTTTGATCACCATGATACTCAGAATTATCAATGCATTAAAGGCCTATGCTGTATGGTCTGAATTTTCCTTGAAAACGTAATAAGCCACCTTGATTGAAGGGGCCTTTATGTCTGCTCTTTTGGCAAGAACTATTTTGACAACAGCCTTGTAGCCATGTCATCCAAAGAGGAGTCAGTGAACAATCCCATTATGACCATTATGCTCTGATGATTGTTCTTTCACATTTGTGTTCTCCTAAAGTGGCATCAAGAAGGAAGGCATCAAGAGGTAGCACTATTAACTAATGAGGATTCTTAGTCCTCTCATCTCATTTTCCTTCACCTTCACCGTTTTCAAAATGGCACAGTGTCCCTGACTGCTGTGGAATTACTGAGATCTCCTCCAGTGTGAGAGGAGAAGCAGGTCATACATGTATAAATCTGAATGAATAAACCAGTTAAAACAATTTTGTTACGTTGCTAGACAGTCTTTTCATATTCTCTTGAAGGGCAAGGAAAAAAAAAAACAGAAAAAAAGATTCAGGCAGTGAATTAAATTCCTGATTGATCCAAATCATCTAAGGGCCATTGAAAGCAGCCCAGCTACAGCACTGAGAAGCTGTCATTCTTCTTGCCTGAATTCTTTTAGTTGTGTTTTAGATTTTTACCTAATTCTAATACAGATGAGATAAACACTCCAGTCCACTGGACTTAGACAGCCAAAGCAGCTTTGAGAATGAATACTCTCCATTATCATACTGCGCTTGAAAGGGTCATGAAAGGCTTCAGGAGACCCTGTCTTTTACAGAACAGCCAGAAATCTTTTGTTGGGAAATAAAAGATTTTTTTTTCACTCATCAGGGCCAAGTACTACCCCTTTCAGTATATTTGTGTTAGTGAGAGAGTGGAAGGGCCAGTTTTCCTTTACAGATTGATTACTCCTGGAGCCTTGTCAATACCAAACAGTTTGCCAGAAATGTTGGAGCAGGTAGGCCTGACAGGAAAGCTGCCTGAGGATTTAGGACAATGCACTTTGCATTTATTTCATGTAAACCACTTAGAAAGACTTCTGCTTGAGTTGTTAACAACAGAGAGACCTCTCATTTTGAAAAATAAAAGAAACAAATGAACAGCCATAAAACCCCAAATTGCAGCCAGCTTTTTCTTCCATCTAGGGCCGAATTTCTCATATTTTTGTTATTTGATTTTTAAAGATGTTATCTTTTAAAGCTGTGGTTTCTAGTTGGTCAAGTGTTGACTTAGGGTGAATGAGTCTAAAACTGCACAAAATTTGTCTGTGATTTTATCAGAGCTTGAACTCAATTTGTTGCTTGCATCCAAGATGATGTTCTGATTTCAGACCCCTTGCTATTTCTGTTTAATTCTTTTGTGAGAAACAACCCTCTGCTTCTGATGTCTACCAAGGCTTCCAGACATCTTCTGAGATGTACACATCTACACTTCTGTGCATCTTTGAAAAATGCTCTCTTGCTCTCGGTCAGCCTTAGGAGTCATGATCATATGTGTATTTCTCACCTGAAGAAACTTACAGCGCACATGGGAAATGCAAACTTTTCTCCGTATCTGTTATTTGGCTATTTAGGAACAAGACAGTACAACGAAAGCACTCAGAATGGTGATTTTCTCCTTTTCTTCTTCTTCTTTTTTTTTTTTTTTGATTGTTATCATAGACACAAGAGATGATTCAGATATATACTACATGCTACAACAGAGTAACATCCTCAGTTCTTGGGCCACAGGCAACCATTCTCCTTTAAAAGCCAGCTGATCTGTACCTGTGCCTAGGTAATCACAGTAAACCATCTGTGCACTGGACCATCTGTAGGACTAAATTATACATTGAATTCGACAATTACATTTAGCTTTTAAAACACATCTGAATTCCTAGACTATAAGAGCTTAGAAACAGGTGCTTGAACCCATACCTGCCAATAAAACGTACTTCTTTTAACCCAACACAATCCTAAAATTTTGCAATCTTCACTGCCCCCTAGTGAGACTAATAAAAAAAAAATGCATTCATACAAGAAAAAGGGTCATAAGGACTGACAGTAGATACCTATATTCAGAAAGTATGACTGCCTTTGAAAGATAAGGACTAGAATTATATTCAACAGCTAGTTACAATTCCAGGGCCTTGCATAAGGCACAACACCTATTGATGAAGCTTAGCTGGGGAACCAAATATTTAGTGCAGTGCAATGTAGGGAAGGATGTATTCATGGAATTAATAGAAATACTGAAGAAATGGAGATACTGTGGAAATGCTGAGCTTATTGAAAGATTGTGCTGGTTTTCTTCTGTCTAATTCTACAGGCTTTTTGTTGTTGTAATGAAACAATCCTCGAGGAAATTGAGAAGCAATTGGAAAGACAACCATGTGGCTCTCATGATATGGATCTTTCGTGGGTGTGAAGACACTTCATGTGTGTTACCTGAGTTGTCCTTTGAGTCTGATTCAGAGTCAGATGTCTCTGAGGATTCTGAGGTTTTCTCTGGCAGATGAGGAAGTTGTGCAATATCCATAGGAGTGTCCTTGTACTCTGGGTTACTGAAGAAGAGACAGTAAATATAAACACAATTGGATGATTTGCAGTTGAATGTTTTTTTCCTCTTTTCATATCAGAGTTCAGGAACAAAGAAAATAAATAGAATAGCACAGCAAACACAAAAACATCATACATTTTTGTTTCCTCCGAGTTTTACAGCAGAAATTTTATGAAGGCATATATTAATAGTCTGTCAGATATTTATACTGAGCAGGTATAAAAACTGTTTCATTTTAGTGAAGTTTTAGAGCTAATGAAGTATTCTTACTGAAGTGGGACACCATAGCTTGTATGGTATCTTACAGTAGAACTACGTTATGTCATCATCGAACAACAGAATATCTCAATTTCAATTCCATCCATTACTGTGCCTAGAAAGATAGGGAGTGAGTTTTAACTTTTCCTGTCTGTTTCTCTCCCACCACCAATGTCTATTAGAGTTATCTCTGTAACAATATATCAGCCTTCTCAGAGGCCTTTCAATATCTGTTTTTTCTCTTTTAATCAAACAGATCATACATAAAGTTAGTAAGAAGGTGATCAGTTAGGGCTAAAGGAAATTACCACTACTCAAAAGAGTGTGGCCAAGAAATAACTAAAAAGGATATGCATTTTTAAAACACGGCACACATGGATCCACATCACCAGGAAACCAAAAGCAACCACTCTATGACAGATGCACATATGCATGTTAAGATGCATATGTTAGGGATAAAGAACTGTCAACACACCCATTATAATCATATCTTCATCTGCTCATGTGGTGCTCACCTGTGACTTGTTAGCAGTGAACATGACTGCAATGTAAAAAAGCTACACAACCAGAGAAACTGAAGAAAATGAAAAGCTTTTTCTTGGTTTGTACCTTCTGAAATACGTTCCTTTCCCAAACCAGTGCAAAGATAGAGGAATGCGGACAGCTACACATAAGTGGCATAGGAATGTTGAAAATAAACAAAGTCTTTAATCATTTTTGAATAGATGAACATTTCTAAGCGGTTCAAATTCCGGCCCTGTGATAGAGCAGAAAATCTGCAGTCCTGTGTAGAACAATGTGAGGCAGCACTAAGGGTGACTGACACACTATCACAATGACACTGTGCCCATATTCAGCCTATTACAGTGTACTGTGAAAATTCAGAGTTCACGCAGTTCACATTGAAATGCCATTCGTATGATTACCATCTTTATGGTTTTGTCCCGATAAAGTGACTTTATTCTGTTGCATCCGAAGGCAGTCCCCAAATTTGCCCCCTCTAAGCAAAAGATGTTTGAGGGCTTTCACACTGTGTGAATAACAAGTTGCTAGAACAAGAACAGCATTAATCCTCCCTGTCACTATAATTAGTCTATCCTTTTACAGACAGCTGAATCATACTTTCTAATGCATGGAAATGTATACAGACCAGTACTCCTGCTAAGAGTAGACCTAATTATGCCTTGATCTGTCATTAAAATATGGTTTGGACATTTGGATCCTTCATGGATTCCAGTACTAGGAGAAATCTAACTTAAAAATACAAATTCACTGAAGAACTTAATCTTTCTCTAACAGACCAGTGAAGGAAATGCAGCACAAAAATCAAGTTCTAGGAGCAGCCTTTAGTAAGACCACACTGCTAATCTTTTTTTGCTAGATTTAGTCTGTTGCTAGAGAAGACAATTTTGTAGAACATTTGAGGACTAGGCTCACCCACTGTCTCAAAAGCAACAAAGGAGACAGAAATTGTTTATAATTTTTATGGCCTGGTTTTCCAGATAAAAAAGGAACACATTTCTGAGCAGTTTGAAGCCCTGTTAGGATTGGGATATTGAAAGTGTACTTCCAATGCAGAATTGGCAGGCACAGGCTGAACTCTTAAAATGCTGCTTTCTGCCTCTTTCTTGCAGGTTCAGCTAACGCTTCACTCTGTGGACGTAGATCATCCACCGTATTTTAAAGAAGAGACAAAAATAGCAGGATAAGGTACATCTGGGAATGTCCATGCTCAATCATAGCAGGATAGATGCAACCAAGCCCCAGTTTACACTCCATCACTATGGAAGGTTTACCACAGGTTTACTTCTGCTGGGAGTTGCTTCCTTCTCTTCCTCAATAGGGAAATAAGAAGTATTTCAACATGCATGTGTAGGCAGGCACAGTCTCTTCCAGGCTTGCTGGACGTGGCATAATAAGTCACAATCTAACCCCTAGAGATCACTTTGAACTCTCATGGCATCAAAGGGAATGTAACTAACCATGACAAGCAACTTAAAATGAGAACAGGCCAGAAAATGACAATTGTATTTCATGACAATCTCAAGGTTTCAAATTTTATTTGTTTGTTTGTTCTTCTCTGGAATGAAACAGAAAATCCCCCAATCTTATTGAACACTTTCACAAAACAGAATGTGTTGAAAAGTATTTTCAGATGAGAAAGGTCAGGTTTATAATTCACTGTCTCTCACTGACTGTTGGTCTTCCCTTGAGCTCAGAAACCTATCCTTTAAAAACACTTGTGCTTGGTAAAACAGAATTTCTCAAGGAAAAATCTTTCACTATTTCTATTTAAAATAGTCTTAAGAGCTACTTTTGTTTGTGAATCCTATTTTGCAGTTTTTGAGGTGAATACTGTCTGATGGTGACAGGAGTAACACATTATTTCAAGGCTTTTCTAAGAAAATTCTTCTCTTTAGAGCGAGAACTGAACACATTTCAGAGACACTTTTTTTTGGTAGTATTCTAGGAAGTTTGTTTCCATGCATTTTCAATAACCAAATAAATCAGCGCACAACACTTCATACCAGATTTTATACTACAGCCACCGCAAGTTGGTGTGAATCTTTTCTTGCATTTAAGCTCATGTTGGGTAGATTTCAGGGTAGTGAAGGCATGCAGTAAGATGATGGAAGGTTTATTTGAATACTAAAGCAGTGTAATAATTCAAGAATATTCCAGTGTACTGATATGTGGCAGATTTCTTAATATATTCAACCAAATGGAAGACCATATGAAATAGTTATTAACGCTCTACAGCAAGCAATTGTTTTTTCCCTAAAACTCTCACCAGCACAGTCAAGCAACAGAGAAAGTAGTTCAAGTGAGAGAAGGAACTGGAAGATGTACCTGAGAAGGTAATTGACCCAGATGATGTTCTTCTCACTTGCATTCTTGGCATTGACAGCTATGGTTGCACTAGACTGTATCCAGATATAACCTCCATTCTTCTGCATCCAGCGGTAATACTTTGTTACACACTGACCCTTATTTAGCACTGGTGAAAAATACAAAGAAAACAGAAATAAGATATATTGCATGTAGAACTGTAATAAAAAAATGATCTTCACTGTATGACATGCTACACGTATGAACAAAAGATTCTTGACTTCTTTTAGGTTTAATGCAACATGCCAATGAGATGACAAACAGGATCTGAAGCTTGATATAACTAATTGTATGTTTTACAAGCTTTTAAAGTATACTTTTAATTTGTTTTTGGAAACTCTAGTGGTAGGAGAAAAGCAAAAAGAACTACAAATCTCTTTGGTTCACAGAATACTTATTGCTGTGCAGACATTTTCAATGCACTCAATGTCAGACTGCAAGAAAGAAAAAGAAAAAGAGAGGCAAATTTATATGTGATTTATTCATAGCTCCTAGGTAGACCTCTTTGAGATTCTGGATATTTGAAAGGTTTGGGAAGATACTCTACCCCTGCTGCTTTGATCATTTCTCCTTATTGCAGGCGATATCAAGTACTGAACTTATACATCTGTTTCTTTGATCTTGTCAAACAGAATTTACAGTTCTCAGATGAACCAAATCTCCACTGGTCAGTAGGGGAAAAGTCTTGGGAGAATTTACTTCTACTCGAGCAAAGTAAATCCACTAGCAGACTGAGAAAGAGGCCTAAGGGAAGCATAGAATGGCTTGGCTAGAGCCAAAGAGTGACAGCTCTCTCCAATGTTTGAAATATGCTAGGAAACAGAGAAACAAGTAAAAGCAATCAGTAATGTGAAACAGTGTTATTACGTTCTCACTGAAAGAAGGCTTAAAATTACAGATGTTTAAAGTAACACTTCAACCAAAATATTGCCAAGTTGAAATGGATTTGGTTTGTGTCTGACACCTCAGTGTCAGGAAAAGGGGATGAAAAGCAAATCTTTCAGAGGAAGGATGCTACACAGTTTTAAAGAAAATCTAAACTATATAAAATCTGGGTACTATTGTTATGAGAGTGCTTACTCTTGCCTGCATCTCTCACGAATCCCATAAAGCTTTGTGCACTAGAGGGCAGTGTGCATTCGTATACACCTTCTGCTTTTGTCATGTCCTTGTCTCCGTCTGCTAAAATGAAAAACCTCTAACTGCTGTAATAAATTTGGCTAAATTAGCTGCTAAATGGTTATCTCAAGTAATATGTATTTGCATTAATCATCTTGCTCTAAACCAGAACAAGCCAGAGTCCTAAAGACGTAGTAAATTCATATTGTCCATTTAATTACGGCTAATAAGTGCTTCATATACAATAGTTTCATGAAGTACATTTAGATTTTTTTCTTTTTTCTCTTCTTTCTTTTTTTTTCTTTTCTTTTTTTTCTTTTCTTTCTTTCTTTTTTTTTTTTTTCCCAGAGGAAAAAGAAAAAAGTCACTTTGGAAAAGAATAAGTATTTAAGACAGTTAAAGTTCGTGCCATAAATGTGACAAAGGACACTTTGGAGCTTTCAAGTTAACCAAATGTCTATACCCCTAATTTAGCATTTGAATGTATCTATATCTAAATCCATGCACAACAGATATCTTCATAAAAAAGACATTTACAGGGGGCAGCCCTACGAACAGGATATTTTCCTACCCCAGTGTTCCCCCTTACTCTGATTTTTTAACTATTGAATCAGTAAGTGCGCGTAAAATGTTCAATGTAAGGTTTAGCTGCAGTATGAACAAGCATTTATGCTCCGGGTCCTATTGTTTTGCAGCAGCCTCTACTCACCTAGGTTTGTTTCTAGCACAGATCCATAAGTTTTCCAAATTTTTATTTTTGTATTCCAAGCTCTAAATATTCTGCTATGATAATTCATTGGCTTCAAAACCTCATTATACAGCAGAATAAAGATAAAATATTAACAACTGACTACCCAGCATTTCTGTCAAGCCAATGCTGCATGCCACTTTAGAAAACAATCTCACATAAATTAGTCTAACTTTATTAGATATGAAGAATAGGGAATGAAACTGCTGTAAGTTTTGATTACAGTAGACTTTTCCATTTCAGTAAAATAGAACGTTCAAAATGCTCTTGTTTACAGCTGACAGTAATATTGATATGCCTGGAAGTCTAGAGTGATATTATCTTCTTGAAAACTGAACACCCATAGTTGCATGCAGAAACTAGTGAATTCTTCCTGCACATATATCTATTAATTATTCTGTTCTCTTTATAAAAGTTTCTACCAGAGTTTATCACGTTGTACAAATACTAAAGGATGACTTCTCACAATTGCCCACATGCACATTTGAAAGTCAAGGTGAGTCACTAGTCAGTGACTGAAGAGAACACTGCAGTTCTGCACAGTGATAGCTATGGGGACCCAGATCTTCCAGCCCTTTCAGTCCATTTCATTCTAGACAAGTCATTTCCTCCTTCAGTACCTCTTATATTAGTTGTTGCACCACTGGAAAAGGCTATGTCATGAGCTGCACTGAGCATGTGTTTCAGAACTATGGAAAAAGGGGAAAATAAAACCTTACAAGTCATTTCTGAAGGAAAACATGCTTATTCAAGAAAGAAAATTCAGTGCATCAGAGTTGCACACAAACTGTCTACGGTCAGAGTTCAGGCTCCCAACCAACTATGCACCTAAAGAATATTTGAAATACTGTCTTGAAAATGAGCTTCCCATGAAGTTCATCTACCTGCAAATTCCCACTCTCTATTTGGTCAGATCAGATATATTGCCACATACACAGGATTGTCCTCCCTGCAACTGTCTAAAGCACATTTTGTATGAGAGATTTGTGGATCATGCTCTGATGGAAGTCCCACGATTCAATATAAAAATTCTCTCTGTAAAGAGAGTCCCTGGCAGACCAGCTGTGCCGTGCTGCTAAATCTGGTTCTTATATCCTTTGAGAGTGCACTGGACAGTCCCAACCCAGGTCTAAAAGATCATACTATAGCTTGGAAAGAAATTTCTCAGTGTCATGAAAGAGAAGGAATGTAAACATTTGAAATGTTTTCTAATTTACAATACTCTAACTGTTGGCATTGCGACTCACAAATTAAATGAGAATTTTGAGAAAACAAACAACCAGAAGGACACATCAGGAAGGGAAATTTATGTTTTATTAATAACACAGTGTTACTGAGGAAACTCAGTTTCATTTTGAAGATCTTCAGTTTGCGGATACAGGGAGTCCATTAATAAAGTTACTCGTTTTGAGAATAAATGGAAGTACAGAATTAGTCCAACCTAAGCTGTGCTTGTGAAGTTGTGTTTTGTTACTAGCAACTGACCATGCATTTCAGTATATCATAAATTTAAGAAAAAGTAATGTTATTTGGAATACATCCTGAACTTAGACCTTATTTAAGGCAATTTGCTTACTGAATTCAGGTCTGTATTTTTGTACACTGAGAAATATAAAAAAATTTAAGTTTCTGTTTCTTAGCAAATTTGTTAGCAAAACTGTTCTCTATTTAGCAAAAATATACCCAGAGTACTCAATCTGGCAGACAAAGCAGTATGTGGGAAAGAGAGTGAGAGTTGGGGCCACATTAGTGGGATGGCTCAGGTGACGGAAGGCGGATGTGATTGTGCAGGATTGGGTGTATCAGCCTATTTGTAAGAATAGTGGGAAAGGTGACTTCTCTTACAGACTTTGTTTCTTCTGCCAATACATGACTGTCTCCAAAATGTTAATGGAAGTTACATGTTTATAACAGAGAGGAGAAAAAAGACCTTGTTACTAAGCCAAATTGTGTGGAAATACAGAGAAATCTTTCAAACGCTGGCTTTTCAGCTAAATAGCTGTCAGGAGCAATCTTTACAATGAGTATAACTGTGAACAGGAGAATGAAACAAATCCTACATACCAGGAAAAAGATGACATATGATTATATATATATGCATATCTATATAAACCCTTCTGTCAAAGGTAATTACTGAAGGTTAATGTTTTAAAATTAGTGACCTTTACATTAGCTGCACATACGTATTCCCTAAAATGGTGGATGCTAAACTTGCATAAAATTTGCTGAAACATTACACAGTTATTCACTTTCAATTCAGCAGTTAGCATGCAAGAAATGCACAGTATGTCATGCTAAAAACTAAATAAAGAAATCTCACTTATTTCTCAAAGAATGAATATATTGCTATGTACACAGTTCCCAACAGAGGGATTTCAGTTTTCCTTGGTAGCTTTGCACACAGCAATATACTTGTAGCAGTGGAGTGAAGGAGGGGGGGAAGAAGAAACAGACAGTGTTCTTTGCAGGAACCTATTTCTGTTAGGAAATCAAAATAAATCAGTGCAAGTTTGTCTTCAGAAATATGGTTACAAAAAGAAAAAGAACATGGTTTCTTCCTGTAAGGCTGTTCTGAGAAATCAAAGCCAAAGCTTCTAAATAGTGAGTTGTGTTTTAAAAGAAGGAAGTAGCTTAATTCATTTTGAAGAGGAGATGAAGAAATTGTATATCAAAAGCAGTCTTTTAGCAAAGTCTCTTACAAAAGGACATTTTACTCATGTGCATATGCATTTAAAAGCTACACTATATTGCGTATTCAGGTAAGTATTGAGTAAATAGGAAATGATGAGATCATCTTACATATTCACACAGCTTCACAAAGAGGTTCTTTATAATTGGTGAAAATATTGTGGTTACATCTGCTGTGCTATTCAGCCTTCTCTTTGAAATACCTTTATCAATGAGTGTATGGTATTGATACTGAATTCCTCTTGTGATAAACTTATAAGAATGTTTTTAATTTACTGCAATAGGATGAAAATGCCATACTTAATAACACAGATACTTAGCTGCAGCCACGAGTACTCTTTCTACATTCACAAAACTGGCAGACGAAACATGAAAAGGAATACTGACTCTTTAATCTCTACTTCTCCACCTAAGGCCCAAGGCAAGCTGACAGGGTAACTTCGTTCTGGAAACTGAGGTTTTTTATTTTATTTTTTTTAATTCTGGATTACTTTTTCTTCTGCTTTTGAAAACTGTGGGCTATAGGGGAATGAACCTGGCACAGACTTAAAACAAGAACAAGTTTTTTTATCTGAAAAGTTACAGTCCTTGATACTTACAGGAAGGTCATTTTCAAAACCCACAGGAAAAACAGCATCACAGCCAGAAAGAGTGCATTAAGTGCCTTATTTGCTTGTAACGGAGACAGTTTTTCATTTATAACAGCTCCAAGGATCAAGTGAGCCTTTGATGTTTTAAGGACTTTCCTATAGATTTTGCAATTAGTGAGTTAGGTGTTTTAAATAGTAGGCATACACAGACTGGATTTTAGCAATAAAAAAAAGTACTGAACAATATTTAGCAATGCCAAAACATGTTTGTTACTTAAACAGAATTGTAAGAGAGATGACAGAAGACCTGTTGAAATACTGTGAGCAAATGTGTGTCATCTATCTAATTCTCCGCAAACACTTTGATTCAGCATCTCCTACGCTGGGTGGGATGAAGAGGAGGACTGTAAGCAAGGACTGTGCACAAATGCGCACTCTACACAGCAGGCAGAAATCATGGCCTCTGCAGCAGGGTGCTTGGGGTAGAATGCCACCTTTCTGCCGTGGAAGTCCCCATGGGTCATGTTGCTGTACCTCCCCTCACTGCAGATAGTTGCTTATCAGCCCTGGGTGACTTGCAGTCTCTCAACAGAATTCTCTCAGGAGAAATTAAAAGATGGTAACTGTTTAGAGAAATATTGGTTGAGACTTTAGAAAATTGTGTTTTACTCGAAGTGTACAGCATGAGAAAGCCCTGAGTGCTGGACAGAGAACATTTCTTTTAGGTTTGGGCAGAATTTGGTGTATTGTGTGAATAACACTGACTGTGACCTTTGCTACTAACCTGCTACCGATACTATGCAGCAATAATTGCTTATCTCTGGACGTAAATTCATCTTTTCCAAAGTCAAGCAAGAAGTAGCAGTTGGTATTCCTAAAAGAAAACTGTAACTTACAGGTACCCAAACTCCCACCTAACTTCACCATTCACATGGAATAATTGTTTTAAGCATATACATTCACTCTAAAAATGTTGTGTGTGGCAATTGATTAATTGCTTACTTCTGCAGCATGGAATATTGCTAAATCTTCCAGCATGAGGATGTTACATATATAAATGCCTGACAAATTAGGCAAAAATAAGGATTAACAACCTTGCAGGGAAAATATAAACGCAAAACCAAACCTTTACTCAAAACTTTAATCAACCAGTTAGAAAAACTGAACTCCCCCCGCCCCCCTCTTTCTGTGATAGTTACATATCATTTACCCATAGCCCATCATTTAAAATTTTCTAATCATGAAAACATATGTTTAACAATAACTGTTAACAAGAGTATATAATGTCAGGTGGGATGTTTACTTTAAAACATTATGTGGGTATTGAGCAAATGTAATGACAATCATAATATCTATTTCAATTTATCGCTAGATGCACTCTTCTGTGGAAGCTTACCGTGTGCATATCAGAAAACTCTTCTGTTGTTTATACAAATAGAAATGATGTAAATAAACTAAATTTATTTAGTAATATGTTGGATTGAAAAATGAACTCTAGGTTTTTTCTACCTAGGATTCTCTAGGTTTTCTTCTCTCCTTCTTAACTTTTCCTCTCCCTCATGATTTGCCTGTCTCCCCATGACTTTTAAAACTTCAATCCTGCCATAAAGTGATTTCCTTCTGCTAATATTGAAACGGTCCTTTAGAAACTCAAGCCTGCTTTGAACACCAACTTCAGACAGAACTTCCATTATCATTAATGAACTCTGTCTGTTCAAACTGGAGGGGAAAATGAAATCCCAGATCCAAATTTTGCCTTCAGCTACTAAAATGCAACATCAGAGGAGAAATTTGGCCCTGCTTGCTCAAGAAGCTAAAATCTGTTCTCCATCTCTCCACTAATATTAATGTCCATCATATGAAAATCTATGTAAGATTAATGACTTTAGAACATAACCCTTTCCATGCCAAATGTATCAGTGGACTATACACAGCTATATCTCCTACAAATAGGAAAGGAATCAGAAGTTTCACAGAGGCAGGTCAAAATACAGAAGCAGATTGGCAACTATATTAATTTTCTTTTTGAATATCATACATTAAAGATGGCCTGTTTCAAGGGAGTGGATACTGTCCTTTTAAATATGCCGTCATTTCTGGATTGAGTATCTGTATGAATGCTTGTAGAGAGTGAAATGAATATAGTTTTCTCAGCCTAAACCCTAGATGAAAGGTATCTGCAGCACAGTGTCATGGTGGCATGGCACAACTGAATGTTCAAATGCCCTTAAAAGCACAAAGATTTACTATTATGTCACTATTGGCAGTGAACGACGTTAGACGCATTTAAAGCACATTGTCCCTTTTAAACCAGATCACCTGTAAAAAGAATAATAATAATTAAAAATTCTGACAAATTTCAAGCCTTACAAAGATAGCTTAGTGCTACTCTCCACCCACCCCCAAATAATTGTATAATAAAAATAAAATGATGTCTGAATGTTTCTTATGATCTCAGAACCAATACCTAACAGTCTGCATAGGTTAGGTACGAAAGCTTCAGACATTGGGCAGGGCATTCCTCAAAAGCCCATTGGGCCAAAGTCCCAGACATGAGCCCACTTGCTTTGTAAGTTACCACAGATCAAAAAACAACATTGATCCGCAACTGGCCACATCACTCATGGACAGCAAAGCCATAGGTGATTTATGCAGGTTCTTTTAAATGAGTGCTCATAAGATCTATTGCCACACTATCACATATTTGATATATGCTACAGATTTTAGTGATACTATTTTCATATCCTTCTGGCTTTGAAAACTTTCTCCCTTGGAGACAATAGGTCAACTGCCCAGACCTTTGAAAAAGAAAAATGTACATGAAAAAAAGACAAGTAACACTAATGTATTTCTAAAATTCTAGAAAGATCTGTAACAGCCTCTTCACACATTAGCTTAGTTATGTTTCAGGATGGAATATTTCACAGTCTAAGAAGCTATAAAAAAAATCCTTACATTGTCTCTGAATTTTTAATGGAGCAACACTGCTTCTAACTTACATTATAAGGTAACGTAAGCTTTTAGTCTCAATAGACTTGGAGTGAACCTCATCACTGAAGGTAAAGGGTAAATGACTGGAAGCACTTTTCCCCTTCCTTTTTAAAATGGCATACATATATAGAGGTGCAGCCAGCTGGTGGGTAGGAAAAGTGACGTCAGAAATAATTTAGCAGACAGAGTGAAGGTGATGCTGCTGGAAATTCATGAAAAAATCTGTTATTCCCATGGCTTTGAAATTTATCATGTGGTTCTGCAATCTACCATATGATTAATATCAAAGTATAAATTCATCATTGGATTGGAAATTTTGAGCCCAAAAAGTTTTAGAAAAAAATAAAGAAAATAAAGAAGTTAGGTATAAGTTTCAGCTGACCAATGCACTAGGATACAAGCAAATTACAGTGACTCCAAATGAAAATTCAGTTTCTATTTGAAGCTTGAAAAAGATTTCAAATCTGGAGGTATAGGCAGATTTCCCTTGCCCTGGATAATACTTGGCATATCCACCAAACTTTCTTTTCCTGGTTTTCTCTTGCGCTTTTCCTCCTTGAGAAAAAAGTCTCCTGAGTACACTTTCAAACACAGTTTGCTTTTTTCCCTTTGTTTTAGCGGCAAGTGACAAATGTGTGGAGGCCGTTTTGTGTTATTTAGGCAGGCAGGATATTTACACTGACTGATGCTCGACTGTGGGAACAAAAAGCGAGCTATGAAAGACTTACAATGAAGAGCCTACAAACTGAGAGGGGGACACACTAATAATCAGTATTGCATCAAACGGATTTAATTTGAAGATGAAATAGCACCAGGAACTAAGTAAAAGGGTTATTGATGGAAGCTATATCAGAGGCACCTTGCAAAATAACTATATTGCTAAGCAAATGGCAAAATTCTACTATTAGGAAATAGTAAGTTCAGCAGCCAATGGTTTAAATAGCTTGAAGGTTTAGTATTGTGGAGTTCTCCAGCTTGTTAACTATCCAAGAGGCCCAATACTTCTAATGAACACTCTAATTCCCTTTACATACAGAAAACATTTGCCTAATAGCGCACAACTAGTACATGAAAAACTTAGCCATATAATAAAGATTAGAAATTTATGGGGACTTGAGATATCTGAATATTGAAATGATTAATTTGAATACTCAATATTACAACAGTACCATGCCTGTGCCACAAACAGAAGTTTAGGCAGTGGTATAAATTCTTATCTTTTAAGCAATGAACCAACCCTGAGTAGGTAGTATAGTACAGAGAAAAAGAGAATGCAACATACATAATTGAATGTTGCTGACTGTTTTTCACCTTCTTCTAAAGTAAGTGGCATTGGTCAGAGCGCAGAAAGTGAGCTAGACGGATCAGCATAACTCAAAGAAACATTTGCAGGAGCAAATGCAACAGCTGCAGGATTTCACAACATGGCTAACAGACACAAAACATTCATACTCTTGGTTAGGTGCAAAGCTTGTGTGATTCACTAGGTCTGAAAAACAAACACTAGGCATGGGCTGAAAACAAATCTAATTTTCATTCTTTTTCCTAGTATGAATTAAAACGATGTTTTCTTTACATGCTTCAGTTTCTCCCATTTTCCTCTCTCTTGTTCCCTCATCTTGCTCTATCACCACTATCATCTCCAATCGAAAGGTCATAAGGATGGCAGTCTCCAAAGCACAAATCTTTGCTGGTCTATGATATGGGCACAGTAGGGACAGAGAGGAAGACTGGTCAGATCAACACTTCAGCAATACTTTGAAAAAGAGATACACTAGACTGTCATCAGGATGCCAGGAGGGTTTGGTTTAAGAATTAGCTAAACACCAGACGTTCTATCAACCTAATTTAGAATCAATCTTGCTTTTTAGTGATGATAATAAACTTGTACAAACATGAGATTCATTTGTATATTTTAGCATTTTATTTCAGTCCCAGAATGCAAAACCTGACATTGGAATCAGTTTGATTTTTTTTGGTGATTGAAGATATTAAGCACTACAAGAGCATTGAAATTTCGATCTGATTAGGATAAAAATTCCTCAGGATCAAAACACTTCTTTTTTTCCCCCTACAGTTTTACTAATTGTGTGCTACTTGACATTGCAGAGTTATTCCACAGCATGATAGCAAAATATGTGAAGTGTATTTTACTGTTAGAAATTATCAACTCATTCTATTTGTTTTTCATGTGTTTGAGGTTATTAAGAGAATTAAAAAAATATAACTGATATGCTTAAGTTAAAAGGGTTAGTTCAACTAGAGCTCGTAGGCTAAAGCTCTAAGCAATATTTTCTACAGCAAGAGGATTTTTCTACTGAACATAAATAAAAGAAATAATGAATATATTACTGATTCAAAAGCAGACTGAGGGGGGTAATACCCCTCAAAAAACAGGGGAGCCATGAAAAAGGTGAATGTGCAATAGTTTATTTTCAGAAAGACTGGATTATTCCAACTGCTGAAAAACAGATAAAGTACATCAGAGGGAGTGCTACCAAACATATTCATCAGAGACCTTTGCTTTATGAGAAATGAACTGCCCCGGCTCACTGTTCCTGAGGAATTGTATTTCTTATAGCTGTAAATCAAATCCTGAAAGAATAGGATGGTATTTTCTACACAGTAGCTGAGGATAACAAGTATCTTTTTGTCGGTGTCAGGTTTCTGAATTTAGACCTCAATTAAGATTCCAAAATGAAAAAGCATGGATTATACACCAATATATACTTTTGACAAGTGTTCTTACAAGCAATATATTCATTTTCAGATGGTGGCACATTGTCCTATATTTGTCCGAAAGCATATTCATAGCTGCTTTTGGAGGTTTTGACTTTTACACATCTTTGCAGCTTTCTTAATGATCTTCATTGAACTGCAACAGCAAGTACTTGAAGTTACTGTCCAGTTAAGATCACTAATTTTTTTCAGTTAAATGGAGGACGTACTCCTACAGCATATGACACCAGCATATGTGCTTCTTAAATCAGAAAGGGTTGTTATAGACCTCTGTATAACAGTGGCAACCAAAGAGAAGTACATAGGCACAGTATTTCAATCCATAGAACAGTGTCGATTGCCCTCGCTGAACTTTACAGACAGTGCTAAGATCTGATACACCAGTAATTTTATTCATTTGCTTGATTTCTGGTATTGATTTGACATAAAATGTATCCTGCTAGTTTCAATATCAGGGATACCTTCTTGTCATTGGAACAAGGACAGTTCTACCCATGCAGGGACTGAAGGCTTGGTGAAAGTACACGAATTTCCCTCTGCTTGATATGGACTTTGGCCCTCCAATGCTTCTGTGCAGAGGTAAATAAAAAGAGAGGACCCTGCCACCTTCTCCGTTCTTAGAAGAGGGGTTGTGAGGGGTCTCAATGTGTTAGTTCTAGATGCATAACTAAGCAGTGTAAACCACTCAGCTTGCACTCTTTCATGCCACACACCCTAACAAAGATTAGGGACTGTATCTGAGCCAGAGTACAGCTAGACTTGCAATTTTTGAGAGCTCAGATTCAAGCACAAGTTGTCACAACTTAGCCAGTTGCTGGGTGTCAGCTGTGCGGTGATGCTGGACAGTACACAGGCTGTTAGACTACAGCACATTTTAACTATTAATCTCTGAGAGACTTGATTTATGACAAGTGGTATCTGTCAGGATTCTACTAACAATTGATTCAATAAACACAGCAAAGGTGATCAAATGAGAAGTTTCTCTACTTTCTGAAACCATGAAGCATTATGAAATGGGAAATACATTAATAAGGTAGGATTGTAACACCAACCAATTGGCTGGAGGATTTGTGAAAAAAGCATGGTCACTGAAAGCTTGAATGAAACATGACAGAAACAATATCCCTTTTTTTTTTTTTTAAATTTATTTATATTTGGAAAAAAACTTTTGCTTGAGTAATCTCTGGGATGATCACCATATATTATTGTGTTGGAATAGATGCAGAAACATGCAGAGGGAGAGTATAAATGATTTACTAATCCATATGGGCATTAAGCTATAACTAACATAAATCTCAAAGTAGAAATCTAGAGTTCACTGAACTTAATGGAATTTTTGCTATTTACTTCACTGAGGTCAGGATTTTGGTCCGTCTAAATTTTCTTTTTTAGGGCATAATCCCCATGTCCACTGAAGTCATGAAAGGTTTTCCATTGACTGTAACGGACCTTTCATTAGGGCAGCAGTTCGCTTACAAAAGACTTTTGTCAGCGCTATAATCCTGCAGACCTTCTTCACCATTACACTTGTTATTGTCACATTCCTGAAATGGTTTTTGTCTTCTTTTATCTGAGATGGAGTTAACAAGGCCTATTTTTCAAAGTTTCTAATGGGCTGCTATGATCTGAAGCCATCAACAGCTCTCTTGATTTTTCTGTATGATTATGTGTACCATTTTCATCTTTGCTTGTTTTCCTCCTTGATGCCTTTGAATAACCTGGATGAGAAGGCAGGATGTACTGGTCTTAGGTTTTCATTTTTTTCTGATATGTTGTCAATGAATAGGCAAGAGCAGCAGTTTCATGTGTGTTTCCTTTTACCCTTAGATCTACCGCTGCAATATGGGATTCTTCTCTTAATCTTTAAAAATTATTTTTTTCTCCTTTAAAAATCTATCAGATTTTTATACACATTCTGTAGTCATCCACCAAACGCATCCTCTTCAGACTGATGCTTTCTCAAGTCCGGCATTTACTTTTTCATGGGGTTTTCTAACCAATGCTTTAGCTTCTAGCTTCTCTTCAAAACATTGTATAATACTGCTTTTTATCCATATCAAGCAATTATGTTCCATATAGGACTGGCAAATCTCCTGCCTTGTCTGTTTAGGGCAACTGCAGTTCTGCTGTGTCTTACATTCTTCAGTCGGTGTCTGCAAGTTCCTGAATTTTAGCTCTTTTTTTTCCTCACTAAAACAGGAGGATTTTATCTTTCTAGTTTGGTTTAAACTTGATTTTCTATGATGGACAAGTTGCTATGAAGTATTTTGGGGTTTTGTGATTTCTTTCCCTTGGCATTTCTACAAAGTACTTTTCCAAATGCTAGAAAAATCGAGCATCTCTTTGGGCATCACTTCAGCCTTTGCAGGAGTTATAATGGGAAAGTATACTTACTGAGCTATTCCCAAGTCTAATTTAAACTTCAAGACTGTTCATCCAGAGAATTAATCTGAACATGAAAAGACAAATGCAAAGTCCTGTACCTGGGATGGACTGACTCTCTCCAATGGTACAGGCTGGGGACTCACTGGGGAGGTAGCTGCTTTGCTGAAAATGACCTGGTGGTCCTAGTGGGCAGCGAGCTAAGCTGCATGCTGCGTGGGCTGTACAAAAGTAAATAACCAGTAGATCACAAAAAGTAATTATTTCCCTTGACTCATCCCTCTTTAGACTGCATCTGGAAGAAAATATGTCCACATTTGGGCTCCCCAGTACAGGCAAGATAGTGACAAACAGTGAGCTCAACAGAGGACCATCAAGATGTCAGGGACTGGAGCACTTGCCCTGTAGGGAGAGGCCGTGGGATCAGGCCTGTTCAACCTGAGGAACAGGTGACTTTGGGGGACCTAACAGGATACCTGCAAGGAGGCTACTGCAAGGATGCAGCTACGAGCTGCACAATAAAATTAGGGAAATTCTAACTGGACAGAAGGAAAAAAATCACTGTGATGATAATTAAGCCCTTATTAAGGGTAGTTGGAACAGGTTGCTCTGAGAAGTTATCCCACAACTTCTCAGTTGTCCTTTAAGGTTTTCAAGACCAGCCAGTCAAAGACCTAAAAATTTGCTTTGAATCCATTTTTATTTAGATGATGTCTGAGAGTCTCTTCCAACGTGAATGGTCTATGAACATCCTGTTCCTATAAGCCAGGAGAACACCTGTATATAAAAGATCTGAAACTGGCCTCACCTACTATAGTTATACAACAAGGTTGGAACTCTGCTGTGCTGGGTGCTGGTAATGGGAGGGATTCTCTCTGTTTATAAAGCTTGTAATCCCGTCAGCTAAAGTGAGACATATAGTGAGAGCAGAAACAGCTACAGTGAGGTGAAGCAATCTCTGGGGTCTCCTGATTCCTAGTCCAGTGTCCACACTCTAGACCACACTGCACTTGCACTGTCTGAATAGGTCTCTAAGTTTTCTGAAGATGAATGTTTCATAAAGCACATTCTATTTCAGAGAGAAGTGGTCATTGAGAAGATTAAGGTCTTTTTCAAATGGGATGTTCATCTCTGCCAGGTGGTATGTTAAGTCTGAGTCATAAATATCTTTTATTTCCTTGGTCAGATAGTGTAGTGGAAAAGCAACTTGTCATTTTTGACTTCCAGTTTTGAGAGAACCCAGTAAGTTTCTCAATTTGTTCCTTCATTTTTATCAACTGCCGTATCTTCTTGGATTCTAAAATATCCAAATGTAAATGATGCAAAACAGCTTTTTGTTTATCATTTTGGATAGCTGAATTTTTTTCCCCAGAAATGTATCTAACCTGACCTTCTTATGCCAAATGCACCTTACCTGCAAATAGTTTGAGGGACTATTTGAAAGCTTTACAGCGCTTGATATTAGTGTCAGCTGCCAGATATAATCACAGAAGTGGTCCCTGTTGTTCTGCTTTCCAGTTGCAGTTATCCTCCTAGCTCCCTTTGCAGATCAAGCAAGATACTTTGGGACTGAAGATTTATACTGCTTTCTATTGTAGTTGTATGGTTTTCTAAGAACTTAACAAAGGTGGCTGGATTTGGGTTGCTACCCTTTTCTTAGTAAATACTAACAGGACAAGGTGCGTGGATTCTCTAAATTCTACACAGTGCCATTATAAAGATGTTGGAGGAGCAGAGCTATTCACATCTGGGATTCTGACTGTAAGAGGCAGTTTGCAGATGGCCTTTTACATTGAGGGAAACAGTTAGTCACTGAAACTTCCAAAGAATTATCTGGCTTCACTGCAGGCACAGATAAATTAGAGATTATGGGCCTAAGTCTCTTTTCGTACCAGGGTAAATCAGGAGCACCATCACTGAAGTCAACAGATCTCAACAAGAAAAGAATTAGGCCCTATGGCTTTTAATAAGAGGAATATAAAGAGTTTAATTACAAGGAATCAAGCCGAACCTCCCTTCCCCCATACACAGGCACATGCTCTTGCTCTCTGGTAAGGTTTGTCTCTTGTAACATTTTTGTACTTCTATTACCCTCATCCTGATCAGATACTACCTGTGTGGAAATAATAGGGATTTAGATGCTACGGGGATTGGGGCTATTTAAATGTAAATTCACTGGGTGGTTTAAACACTGGTGGAGCTGTAGCTCAGTTCTGTGCTGAACAACCTGGTGAAATCCCAAATACACTGCAGTTTTTGACCTCAATGTTCTGACTCAGAAATAAAAAACAGAGAGGAGTTCATTTTCTGTGCTAGGGAAGGAGTTTCTCACCTAAGCAATACCTCTTTGAGGGAGTAAAATAATGCACACAATGTGTAAATGAACAGCTGCTGGAAACTCTAGTAATACAAACACAATCTTTTTTTCCCAGATATGTGAACTGTGCTATATACATATAGAAAGACTTGAAAATAACTTATACAAAAACTTATATTTGAGCTACCCGCTATAAAACCCTACGACAAAAAAAGCAGCTGCAAGATGACGGCCCCCAGTGATGAAATATACCTGTGATGAAATGGTTCAGGAACCATTTGGTGTTGTACAGATTATTTTGACAAAAAAAGGAGGTACTTACAGTCCAAGTGACTATGCCTGATGCCTTCCACATCTTCAGCATGAATGAAGTGATAACATCTCTTTCCTACGATATCTACAGGGGTCAGATCCATGTAATCACTAATCCTAAAAAGGAAAAAAATACAATTTATAATTCAAGAAGGAAAAGAATGTAATGATTGTCAAGCGACTTGGAAAGTGAAATCTGCAAAACAATTTTTTCACCACTATAGTAATTTCATGAAGTCTCCTCTATAAATTCCAATAGAATATTTGCACAAACAAGACAAAGTCTTAAAAACAAAGAGAGAAAACAGTTTTTAAAGCCTTGAAATCAAGTAATCCATTAAATAAGTGGAAGGTTAAATTTTAGTGCATATTCCTCCTATAGCATAAGACCAAGACAATATAATTACATGAAATTGTAAAGCATTTGCAACAATCTAAAATCCTCATTAAAAGACTAAGATGATTCAAGGTTACATAATAAAGTCATGTTATGTTTATAGCAAATGATTAGAGACACATTTCATTTCAACAGATCGGTCTTCTATTGGGTATATTCATGAAAAAGCTCTTCAACCATTTCTTGGCACCAAGTCCAAACTGATATTTCAAGGGATATAATTTAAATGCTGAGACATACAGATGCCTCAGGGTGTTATCTTTTTTAGTCTAATTCATTTGGGAGCTCAGCTTTCACTCTGGGCCCTTTCAACTGGGACTTTGTTGTTTATTGCACATAGAGACTTTAAAATCTGTTCTGCAGACCGTTGTGTGTGTCTGTGTGCATATGTCCGTGTGTGTGCGCAAACTTTTGTCATTGACTGCCAAGATGTCAATGCCCTTAAACGCAGTAGAGAAAATAAAGCAATTGGAAAATACCTTGCACATACCAGCACGCAAAAGTATGTCTGTTTACTAGAAGCTGAATAATTCTTAGAGTTTAAAATATGCCGTCATGATTGGGGTTAAGCTCCCTTTGCAGCTGTAAGCTCTAATAGCTATCTGTTTAAGAGAGTTGTAAGAAACACCAAACATTTTGATAGAACCAGGCAGCTGAAACAGGAGTGGTATCCAGAGTACCGGCCAGAGAGGAGGTCAAGTAGAAACTGGACCACAGAGGTCCAAGGGCTCCCAGCAGGCAGAGGTGGTAAGCACGAACACTGAGGCATTGACTAGCAAAACTGCCTGAGACAGAGAATGCATTGATAGGGAAGGCTGGAGTAGAAGGAAGGAAGTATTAGATAGTGCTACAGCAGCACTAATTGGGTGCTTTGTCCCAATAAAACCCCTCCAAAATCATCTCAGGTGGAGAAGATAGACTTAGATTTGCTAGCAAGAATTGCCAGGTTGAGTTTAGCACAAAACACAATGGTTTTGTCCCAATTCCATAAAAGAACGTGTTGAATCAAAAGACTGTCTAGTAGTTACAGCACTTAGCCAGATATGGGAAGCCCATCTAGGGATACGAATCTAATGTTCATCACAAATCACAGTTGAAATGTATCTTCACTGCCTTCTTGGAGAGGACACTGTTCATTAGACAAAGATGTCTGGGATGGTGGCAGTGGCACTCCCTACTCCACCTGCTGAGTTACTCCACTTTGTTTGCACAGTGAATTAGTGGCTGGCAAACAAAGGACCTAGGATCTCTGATAAGATACCTCATCAGAGAGAACAGCATTAACAGTTTAACTGACATGAAAAGTTTCCTGACCTCTGGACCATATATAATTTTTTATGAAAACCAAGTGTGTAAAATGGAATAGGAACCAGAACTTAAGCCTCTTCCCCCTCTCAGCTCTATACTCTCCTCACTGGCACATTTTGCTCTCTGGCCTGAGAATACTGTATTTCTCTTAGGAGGTGGCTCTGTCTCAAGATCAGGGAGAAACCCAGTGCACAGAAAGGGGCAATCTCTTGACAGATGAAAGTTCTGTCATTCTCAGTCCTTGTGTGATTGTTCCAGTGGCTGCACAGAAAGAAGGGTATACCAGCTTGAACTGTCACATTTGTGTGAGTTAACAGCACAGATATGGCCATCTAGAAGAACAAGAGAAGTTGTGCTGTGGAACGGGAGAAATGGGTCATGCAGTGGCAAAGTCACAGAGTTGTGATGCACCCAGACTGTGGCTGCTACAGTTCATAGAGAGGATGGTCATTCTGCTCTCCCCTCTGGTAAATTTGACTCAGATGTATTTTGCTTCTCTACAGCAGCATGTTTGGGTAAAGCCTTTAAACTTAACAATGAACAAAGCAAGGCAACTAGAGAAGCAGATTCACAGTCCCTTAAATTTAAAGGTAACATTAAGAAACAGCTGTTCAAAACATATACGAAGGAATTTTTTTAGGTGATGAAATAAATGGAAGAAGAAACAGAAAGAATCTGAAGATGTACGTGATGATCACTGGCAAGCAATGACACTAAAACTAGAAAGAAAATTACATCAAATAGGATACTCATGGTTATGTCAAAGGTAGCAAAGATGGAAAACAGATCATTAACAGGGAGAAAAGAAAAAAATGTTATATCACAGCCAGCCCAACAAAATACAGCAACAGGTTATTAGTATGAACTCAGTTCTGCTGAATAGGTAGACCTGATCCTGTAGAACGTAAGCACGGGGTTACCTGAGAGATTAATGTGTGGTTCCATGCACCTACAGAGCTATTAACATAACTGAAATTTAAAGATAGCGATATGTGCTTTGCTGAATTAGGACAAAAATGTGCAGATACTTGTAGGCTTGAAGCTCTCTAAACAAGACTTTCTGCACATCTTAAGAAACTATCGGCAACCACTGTCATGACCAACAGGCCAAACCCCTCACATTTGGGTTACGCAGTGTTCACTGGGTTATTTTATTTTGGGCGTGTATTAGGAGATATGGTGATTGCAGTCCACACTGAGCTGGGCTATAAGCTCTCCCTAGATATAGTCTGTAATCACTAATGGTTGACACTGAAAACACACAGACCGATACTGACCTCTAGCAGCAGTCTATTTTGCTTTTAGTTCTTTTATCACAGTCAAAGATGACTTCTCCTCTGCAGGTGTCCTTCTCACTCCATTGACTAAGAAAGAAATTCTAGACTATTTTAGATGAGATGGTGAAGTTTAGATGACATGAATCTCTCACTTGGAAAGCAGGCATGGATTGACATATCGAATTTTAGGCACCAGAATTTTATATCACCATTCAACAGTCACAAAATAAAATATTAATTTTTAGAAAGAGACAGTGCATCAACGCATCTTGCCTCAAAGGGAAGCAAGCAGTTGTTGACTAGTTTTTGCACTGAGTCCAGGGTTTTGATGCATATCTCTTCATTCAGAAGAAAGTAACAAGATGCACCCAAAGACTTATGTCACTCCTGCTTCCTGCTGTTGCAAGTAGGCAACCACTTGGAAAACTAGGAGTACTATTGATCTCACTCCTGCTGATCCAATGGTCCACTGTGAGCATTTATTTCAGTTAAGTAGCACGGCTTCTGCTCCATACTCCCCGCTGCTGTCAGTAACTCCCCACTGCTCCATACATAATGCTTATGGCTTCCCAGCATGTATCTATTTTTCCCTGTTTCATCAGCGTTGCACTTGCTTTACTGTTGCACCACAAAGAATTTCCCTGCTGTCCCCAAGTGCCAGGAGTCAAGCCCATATATTCAGGACAGGATACTTAAATCCCTTTTCTATAGCCCCAGAAGAGAGATCCCAACTTCCCCAACTCAGAGAACGGCCTTGGCAGATACCCAGATAATTCATCTGACAGCTTCACATCAGCTGTTCAGTAACTTCCTTGCCTACTTTTTGCCCTTTCCATTCCTCCGGCTTTAATAGTCTTATTTCACTTTGTACCTGCTATGAAATTCAAGTCCTGACAATCTAACACTATTTTCCAACAGTGGAAACCCTGCTGCCTCACTGAACTAATATTCACTTCTCAGACCTGGCAGAAGAATTTCTACTATTTGAAATTCCTTTTATGATTTTTTTTAACGCTGCCACCGAGGCTTAAAATGTAACTAATGCAACATAAATTCAAGTATCATCATATGCATGCTACTCTACCATACAAGACAAAATCCATCACAGACAGGGAACAATAACTTTATTCAAAGCCAGGCTGGATGGGGCTTTGGGCAACCTGGTCTAGTGGGATGTGTCCTTGCCCATGGCAGGGGGGTTGGAACAAGATGATCTCTAAGGTCCCTTCCAACCTGAACCATTCTATGATTCTATGATTCTATATTGTCTTTAACTAATGAAAAACATTATTATATTCAATGTTTTCTTGTATAAGTCAGCTAGCTTAGCATAGATTACCACATTATCAACTTTCTCTGCAATTACCAAACAGCACTCCATGCCTGATGTACCTTAGGTTTGTCAGTGATGCCTTTCTCAAGGAATTTGAAAGTTTTATTGCTACATCTAAGTGCAGAAAGTGAGAAAACTGTTTAATTTTTTAAAAAAACAAACATACACAATATAGGGTTCATAAAAATGTCACACTGACAGCGGAGAAAGAGTAAATCTTTCTAACACAGTCCAAAAATTTGTATCCTACTTGACCTGATGGAATAGTTCGTTTTTCACATTCATTTAATTCCTGGCTTTTTTCCTCTTTTGAGGTTGCCAGCAAAGGTAACTATAAGTGCAGGTGATTTTGTTAAAAGGAAATCTGTTAATTAGGATCTGGACAAATACCAGAAACTGATTTTACAGAGGCCGTTGATAAGCTCTGCAGTGGTAGCAGCTTTCCATTACCACCGGGGTAGATCACAGTTAAATCAGAGACAAAGGCTAAAGGTTTCTTCTAGGTCCTATTGCTAAACCCCAGGGCTCTTTCACTAGCTCCCAGACAATACAGAAGCTAGAAGCTTGTTGGGTAGAGTCACAGGCAAAAAGTCAGAGTAAATTTTAATATTGTTACAAACTTTCTGTGTGATCTTGTACAAATCACCTACTATGGCTCAGATTCACCAAACTTAAAAATGAGAATAAGACATTCTCTTTTAGAAAATACTTTGGAATTTTAGATGAAATGCTCTCTTTAACAGTCAAGGAATATTATTACTGGTATTATTGTGGCAGTTTAGCAACATGACAGCAAAGATAACCTCATAATTGAAACCCAAGATTATTTTAAATTGTGTAAGGCCCTGATTCAAAAAAGTATTTGAGTTTATGTTGACGGGCTATTCTCAATAGAGGTATTCCATTATTGCTTGTATCAGAGAGCTTGAATTCTTAATTTATAATATGCCATCACTGCTGTCAGATGAAAAGCTGGCCTGAGTCACCTCACTTATTCTACTTTTTAATGACAGGTCCTCTTGACAAAGTTTTTTGGCTGCATTACCTTCTTTCTCAGACTCCCATCAACAGACTCTAACTTCCTTACAACTTTTATCTTCCTTCTCAGATCTCTTCATTCTGCTCTAAACACCTGTTCTCTACATTTTATTTGTATTTCTCAGGGCCCTGAAGGCAACAATAAGCATTAAGCCCTGACCAGCCCCTCCTGGAACTCCTTCAACACTACCCAGGCCCAGGACTCCATGTCAACCTGGGGCTGGCAGCCCTTGCCCAAGTGAGGGTGCAGCAGGGTCAGTCTCCAGCTCCACAGGCCTGGCCACAGGCTCTACTGAGCCTAGCCCACCTGCAGGTCCATAACCTGGCCTGGCCTTGGCCTGGTGCCACCGGTTGCCCCGCTTCTGGTGGAATGGGCACTGGCTGCCTGACTTGATGGACCTCCGTAGAGAACTCCTGCCACTCCTGGTGCCCTGGTCACAGGGAAAAGACAGTTGAATTTAGAGCCTGTCTTCTGCCTTCCTAAATCCCTTGTTCCTGTCACACTGAACGTAGCCCCTACCAATCAACTTCTCTTCATTCCCAATCCCATTTCACTACTACCTTACCCAACATACCCTTAAACAATTTTATTCTCCAGTTTTCCCACCTCTTAGCTGCCACAGATCCCACCTTTCCTAGCCTACTGTCTAGGCCATCTGTGCTTCTGTTCCATTAAATGCTAAGCACAATGTGTTGTAATCTGCAAATTTGTTCAATATCAGAAAATTTTAAAGCTTAAAGAAAGTGGGACTTGCAGAGATATGGTAGCATAAGGACAGCCATACAAGTCAGATAAACAGTCTGTCTAGTCCTGAATCTTGCCTCTGAAAGGGACAATGAGAGATTTTAAAAAGCAAGGAAAGCTTAAAGGCAGCTTTTCTGGTCTATCTTCCTCTATTTCAGCAACAAGTCCTTCAAATAATAGTACTTAGTTAACCTTTTTTCTCTTAGAATGCATCAGTAATGAAGGTGATGATGATGAGAGTGAGCCCAGTGCTCTCATACAACACCAGAATGACATTGCAGGAATCACAGATTTCAAAACTTTTTACCAAGCCAATATCAATAGAACAAAGAATATATGCAGCTAAAAGAAATAAAAAAGGAGCTAAAAGCTGTACCTATTTTCACAGTAAATGATATTGAGGTCCATATTCACACGAGTGACAAACATGTGGCAGTCAATCCTGACTTCATTAATTGTAGGAGGTGGCAAAGCATGAGCAACGACAACAAGTCCCATGATTTGGCTGGGTACTGTCCGTCCATGAGACAGTGACACTCTCAGACGTAAACGGCCTGTTATATGAATCACCTGGAAAATAAAAACAGTGAAAGAAACTCCAGTGAATTCTGGATGTGATCGTGACATCAGTTTCTTTTAAAGGATATAATTCCTATACCCTTCAGAGCACTTAAAACAGCCAAAAATTGTAGTAAGTAACTGCCAGTATTAGTGTTAAGCTTGTTAATATTGGCTGTCAACATGTCCTCATGGCAAAAAAAAAAAANACAACAGGCAAAAGCTAGCTTCACATTCATCAAATAAAAGCTCAGAACTCCTGTGCTATTGATTTTTGTGGTGGTGGTTGTTACAGAAAGAGATAATAATAAAAAAACCTCCAAAGCCTACGAATTCAATAAAAGAAAGGAGAGAAGGAGAGAAAATTATAATAATGAAGTTAGAAAGGGAGCATTAATTTCCCAACATTTTGAAACTGAATATGAGATAAAACGATCAGCAGTTTTGAAACTTTTCCAGAATGGATTTAATTGAATTGTTAGTTACCTACAGCATGGAGACAGTGCTCACAGCCTTGATTTACTTCTTTGTGGTTGGCAATTTGAGAATAAACAGTGCACAAGTGATACATTTACTCAGCTGTAGGACTGTCTTCTTGCATCCACAGTAAGCTTTTAACAAGTTGGTAGAAATATAACAACTTTGCTTAATGCACTGTATATATATTGAGAACTCTACGGGCTGATGGTTTCTCTCCCTATTCACAAGATAATGCCAGAAGATGCGCAAGAGATCTATTTGTACTCCTGGAGAGTGAAAGTCCAAGAATGTTGCATGAAATGTAATAATTGAAATTCTGGGTACAGAATAATCCAACAGTTCCAGCTTTACTACTTCAGTAGTTCTACCATGGAAAAAAATAAAGGGGTTGGTTTTTTCAATAGAATAAAAGCACCAAATGGAAACTGCAGTTCCTGTACTCATGCATAAGCGAATCTTCAGAACTGGCTGTTGGAGACTCTCCCAAATTTTCATCCTCAGAGTGTTTTCCAGCACCAACATGAACAGCAAGGTTACAGGGGACAGGAGTCACTTCATTGTGATCACAAACTTGCTACTCAGAGGTCTCCAGAGGCATTGGTTAGTAGTGGGGGAGGTGACAGAGTTGGTATATAGATACTTGTCCACTGATACTCATCTCACAAAGACAGCAGCCAAGCCCTTTGTTTATTTCTGATAAGATACTGACAGCTAAGCGAGAGAGAAGAAACTCTCATGAATATGACTGCAAACCACACAGTGCATCCAAATTCAAATCTAACTCATGTTATGAGATCTGTGATCTAAGCTTTGAAGTCATCCTGTCCCTCCCCTCCCCCAGTCTAATCAATAAAATTTATCTTTTCTTCGCTATTTCACTTTTTGGCTCCAGCCAGTATGGTGAATCAGAATGAGGAAAGTGCTTATTTGTTTTGTTTGTCCATTTCAGTTGTGGGTTTCTGACCACACACATTAGAAGTAATTATTGCCTAAACTCACACTTAATGTACCTTCCAAGAGCAAACTATTCTATGAATATTTGAAGAAGTACCTAAAGGCAAGGATGCAAAAACACCATTTCAAACACACTTAAAAACATTTTTTTTCCCCTAGACCTCATTAGCTAATGAAGAAATAGCTAAAAGAAATAGGATTAACTTCACAGGAGGGGCAGTAATAGTGTATTTTGCTCCTTCTAGCTAGGCTTGCATATACATATTCTTTTTATCATTATCTGTCTCATTTTATCACACAGTTTCAGCTTACTGCAAAAACGTAAATCTGTAAATGCTTGGAAAAATGCTGATAGATAACTAGTAATAATGTGAAAAATAATCTTATGCTGAACGTGCTATGCAAAAGTATTGTAGTTCTGTTCTTTTCTCATAAAACTCCTTATGCTAATATGTTTGAAGTTGGTACTATCACTTGGGGGAAATTTTAAGATATATTATACTTAAAATCCATTTATCTCTTCCTTTTATTTTCTGAAGCCTTGATGTCATTTGCAGATAAATATCAATAAATATCATATTGATTTGATTTTGAACAACTGTCTATTCAATCAAAACTCACTCTTTTGTTTTGGTTCCTCATCTGAAGTACACCTCAGATACAAAATTTCCCCAAGAGATGGTTCCAAATATGCTGGACACACCATATTTTAACACTATTGAATTTCAAGAAAGTTTATCTCCAGATTCAACTTGTTAAGTTTGTTCCTATCTCTTTCATGGATCAAGACAGGTTCTAAATCTTCATTTGAATTCAAATTTTAGAGGTCAGCACTCAATTGCATTCTGGTTTTGTACACTGGGAAATAACAACAAACTGTCCATCAGTTCCAGTGCCCATGTGTCTCTAAAAAAACCTGTATTTCCATGCCTGAAATCCCTTTCTATGACATTAGTCAAACTCACCAAGTGTGAAATCTAATTGGTAGTATAAAACAATTCTAGCTGTCATGACCTCGTCAACGCTGTGACTATTGTCACTTTTAACATTGGTTCATTTGAATTGAGATTAGGGGTGATACGAATTATAGGGTCAATTATTGCTAGTAGCTAAAATTAATCTCTTTATAATTCAATCCCATAGCACTAGTCTATCATACCCTAAATCATTTTTATGACTTTAATGAAGTTAAATTGCAAGAATAAACTGTTTTATGAAGGCCAATACTTGGATGCAGATGTAAATACTCAACAAAAAATTGATAGGAATATTCTGAAAAGCAAAACAAAATGCAGTTTTTCTGTGCAGCTTTATTTATGAATGCTTTCTTTTAAACAATCCAAATCCATCTTTAAACAATAATTGTCTTTTTTTCTAGTAACAATATGTAAATAGATTGTTACATTTAGATGTCACAGTGAGAGAATATAGTGATACTGTGTTTTGTCCATTACAAAAAATGTGGGTGAATGCTATATTCTTGACCAAAGGGATCATCAGAAACCTTTTATGTCAAGAGATGTAGAGATTTCTCCAGTATTTCTGTGTGTATGTCCTCAGTGAATAGGGTGCACTGAAATCAGTAGAAAGACTTTTTTGAAAAAAAAAAATAATGGGATCTGGACTGGGTTCAGAGATTTTTATTTTTACTTTTATTTTTTTACTTTTTATGGCTTGCAAACTATTTACTGGCAGATACTGTAATTTCCTTGATGATTTCATCATATAGAAGTGGAGGGAAATGTTAAGATCACAACAAGCTTTGTGACCTGATCTAGACCAGAATTTCACATAGATCACTTCAACCTGTACCATTGCTTGTAATATAACCTAGATTTATAATATTTGTACTTGGACAGACAGGTAGGTGAACCAAAAAGCATTCTGCAACAGTAAAACTGTTAACCTTATGAAATGAATGTAACACATACCCTGCTGAAAAGATGTCAGACTGAAGCAAAACAAATACTGTAAAAATATTCTGTACTGTTTAATTGCTTTGTTAAAAAAACTCTTAATCAACTTTGCCTGACACTTCAATATTGGAAAAAAAATCGGTATTTGCCTTTTATTTTTAGCTGATTAGAAAAGGGATTTGCAAAATATTGCAAGTACATGTAAACACAATTTATGATGAGTGTGGGAGTGTTAACAAGCCACATTGCTTGGGCAAATATATATTTCTTTTCCCTGCCATATGCTCTCTTTAGTCATCTGTTAGCAATAAGAACGTAGATGTGCTCTACTAATGTCTTCCCATTATAAACAAGAACATCACAAAGTCCTTGATAAAACCTTCTCTCTGCCAAGACTTAAGGAAAGGAAAGCCCAATACTTGAAAAACACATCTGGAAACTGCTCATCATCCTTTAAAGCTAGCTCTCACCTCTAGAGACGGAAATATTTTCTTTGTCAAAAGGCATCTTTGAATATTACATCTATTTTTTCACATACACGTGATGCAAGAATAAGGACATGTATTACCAGAGGCAATAAAAACCTGCAAGCATGAAAAATCTGTGAATTTTACCTTTCAGATATCTCTGTGTTCTTCAAAAGTTAAACTTCCATCAGAACGAAATTTCTAAACTATTTCTTTTGTTCTTTGTTTAAATCATGATGCCAATTTATTACGGGATTGAAACTACAGCACTGGTGAAATTGTCCCCTCCACCTAATTTCTCTTAATGAGACATTAAATTTGAAGCCTTAAAATTATAGCTTATATACAAATTTTGACAAGACAATATATATATAAAAACATCCTAATTTAGTTTATGTGCCCGGATATTTATTCTGCTGCCTTAAGAACAACTCACAGATGCGCTTATTCCCTTTAACAAAAACAGTTGTGATCCCCAAGGACTAGTATTTGCTTTGGTCTCTCAAAGGTGTTATTGTATCTTTCCAAAATCAACACACAAATTTTTAAAGTGCACTTAATTTCAAGTTGTAAAATCGGTTGAATAAATATCTTAGAAGCTTAAATATCTTAGAAGCATGTATTTGGAAGAGTTGAGTGCTCATTCACTCACAGACATGTGGACACTCATCTCGAAACCTGCCTGTGACACTAGTGAGACACGTTTTTGCACTCCACAAGACAAAGCATTCCTAAATGGTTTCAGGTGATTTCTAAACTAGGATCAGACATTTGGAACTAGGCTTTCCTCTGAGCTTTCCAAAGAAAACAGAGTCCACTGTAGCTTCTGCAGTGCAGTGATATCCTAGAAAGTCCCCTTTTCTGACATCAAAGCATACCCCCTGCCTATCAACCTAAACTTCAGCATAGTCTTCTTCATCAGTGCTGTCTTCTTTTCTCCCTGTATCCCACTGCAGTTACCACGGCATTTCTATTTGCTTATGTTTTCTCATGGTCAGAAGCCATTTACATCTGGGATTCTGCTGCCTTGTCCTCACTGAGATCAAAGCCTGCTCTCCCAGCCTTCGGGAAAGGTTTAGAAAAATATGTAACTTGCCTATCCTTATCATTCAGCAGCAGCTGGGCTCAAAGAGGTCCAGTAAGGCCTTGTTTTTACAGTTTCAGTAATGCTTCCATAACCCATTCTCAGACCTACTGTATTTCAATAAACACTGAAGTATTCCTAACATGAGGTCCCATGAAGCTTGCCATTTTGGCATATTGCTACAGTTTCAGTATGTTGGATAATCAACATGTGTAGCAAGTTTGATGTGTTCCACATGCATCGAACTAGCAGGATGCACACATATCAATTCTACATCATGTGTACAGTTATTTTAGTATACAGAGGACACATTGGACTTGCAGAGTATGCCATGTAAAGTAGTTTGCACATGCCCAGTGGCCACACTTGGGGATTCCTGCATGTCTAGAAACCTGATGAATTACCTCTCAGATAAAGAAGTTTGCAGATGCATGCTCCTGTTGCATCACTCTCTCTTTTCCACTCCAAGATAAGCATCATATCTTCTTTCCCTTTGCTAACATCACCCATCTCCAACTTCATAATATCACCTACCTTTTCTCTTGGGTAGCATAACAGGATAACATGTCTACTTACAATAGATATCCTCAACTCTTATTTGGCTCAGAAGTTTGCTGCTTCAGTTTTATCTAAGACGTGCTTGTAAGCTCAGAACATTTCTCCTTCTGTCCTACTGCATCAGGTTTGCACCAGAACTAAGGAAACCAGTCATTAGGGCAGCTGTCAGTGAGTCATTCTGAACCATGGTGGCTAAGAATCCTGAGAAACAGCTTTGCAAGTAAAATGCAGTCAGTCTTAACTCAGTTATGCATTGAATGCTACCTGAACCACTGTTAAGAGTTGTAGTCTTGAGCACTCTTTCAAAGAATGCAAATCTGATTTCAAGGAGGACAAACATTATTCCTAACACATACATAGTTTCAAGGTCAACAGCATCTTTTCCATCTGCGAGTATATTTCAAATCCCCTCAAATACACCTGCAAAAGACAGTCTGGAAATGGAAATGATATTTACATTTAAACAGCATATTTGGTTTCAGGATGTATTTTATTGTTAAAAAGTCAATACTACTTTTTGGAGATGTTCTTGGCTTTTCCCCTCTTTCCTCAGATATCACTCTCTCCAAACAATAAGGTTCAAAAGCTACTTCACTGTTTAAAACAGTCAGGGGCAGAATTTAGGTTAATCTTAAAGGGTTTAAAAATGTATCCTTATGAGACCTCAAACTCACTGGATGCTTAAAGACAAGCATCACATGAGAAACACCCTGGCTTGGCAGGCTCAGTTCATAGCTCCTGCTCAATACCAAAAAGGACTTGAGTAGAGCATTATTTGTTATTATTTATGAGAACTACTGATTCCAGTAGCAAGCACAATAGCCAGAGTCACTTTCATTCAGGTACACCAAGGGAACAGTTAGTCTTCTGCATAAAAGTTAGTGTTTTGAGCACTCTTGAGCTCTTGGGATGCCTAACTCCAAATCTTCCTCAACCTCAGGATGCACGAGCTCATCTCCCACTTCTTTCTCACTGGATAATAAACTACAGGGAAGGGGATGGGGACCACTTTCTAACTCTCCAAAGAGCGAAGTCAAAACAAGAACCTCACACTACCTAAACTAAGACTATATTGTGGAAGTAATGGAAGACTGTTATATGAGAAACAACTCATAAAACAGACTTAATGGTAAGTTAAAGTTAAAAAAGGTATCTTAAAGAGTGTGCAACGGGAGTTTTTACAAGAGTCATCAAATTGTAACAGTCTGGGAACTGAACAGCAGACCAGAGGTTGCTCAAGAATAATTAATTAAAATATGTATCTGCATTTTAGATAGCATTAGATCAACATTACTAGATCCTTGACTTATGAATGATTTTTTATTCTATTACATAACATCACCTCTATTTTATTATTTAGGATAATTTATTAGGAGTAATTATTTAGTACAGCACAGCAGTGTTCTGTGCTATATACCGACACATGATGGCTCTCATGTCAGCACTCTGAGGTCCAGTCTTGGTGACATCCACTGCACTAGCAAAAGTTGTATGATCAAAACCTTGCAATTAAAGGTGTATTTGTATTGTAAAATATGTTATAACTCCTTCATTTCCTGAGCTGTGATTTTTTACTAATAAGAATAGATCACCACAACCTATTTTTCTCTAAATAAAAGACAATGCGGAGCCAACACTCCTGAAATCAGCTTCACAGCATAAGCACAACAAACATCATTATTAGTCATTATACATTCTAATTTTTCATTTATTTTTCCTTATACAACTGGAAAGGTGTCCATTTTCATAATCAGCCTCCTCAACAGGAGCTCAGAACATTCTAAAATATACTAGAATATACTACTAAAATATATACTATAAAATAGTATATTTTAAATATATGCAGTGTTAGTAATTCAACATGCCATGTTTTATTTTAACACTTTTGAACCCTTTCCCTTTTTAAGATCTTATTAACAACTAAATTGATCAACAATGCATTACGTTTTCATACTCCGAAAGTTACAAGCATTTGAAGATCAACTTAAGAAATGAAAAAAGAAGAAACTGAATGAAATCACCACATTGCAACCTGAAAAAGTAGGCATAAAAATTGGTTTTATAACAGAACATTTTTTGAAGTAATTGGCACAAAGACTGTTCTAGTGCAGATTGCTGCAAGAGCGCTCTTGGCAAGAACATCATAAGCACCAGCAGAACTTTAATATGCTCAAACAGCCAAATACAAACTGACATTAGGAACCCATGTGTGGCAACAAACAGGAAAAAAATAAAGTATCTCAATTTAATAGAAACCTATATACAAAGGGATCCATTTTCACAATTCGTGGTTTGGCATACAATACAGCTGTCCTCAGAGTGAATATAAAGTAGCTATACATAAGAAATTAGAATTATCAATTCTGGGGAATTTCTCAAGAGTCCTTTTGATATGTAATACAGCAAATATAATGACTAAGAAACCAGGCATCAATGCATTAAATGAGATCAGGTTGAGATCTATTTAGAAAAGACAGGTTTAAGCTGGAAAAAGAATCTCTTTGATATGACCTCCAGAGCAGACCATTTGCAGAAGGATTCAAGATGAGCAGATTTACTCTTGCATATCTGCTTGCTTCACAGCTGCTTTTAAATATAAACTCTAAAATATCTAATATTGAGTTATTGGAGTAGTAAGTCTATATAGTAAAAAAGATTAAGAACCTGGGATTTCCTTATACTCCTAGCAAATGTTATAACGGATTTTGTATGTTGAATTCAGAGGAATAAATGAAACATAGTTAGTTTTCAATATAGGTAATGTAACTAACTTATTTCTAAATGATCTATTACAGAGCCCAGCTATTGCTGGTCTAAGCTAGGAATCTGAAAGGCGTCAGAAATTTTGGTAGTCTGTATCCCTTATTTATGACTAATAATTATTTAACCCTGAAACTCGAAAGATAGCTCCACTTCAACAGATTTTTCACTGCAAGTCCCTTGGTGTTCAAGTGAGTTGCATTTTTTTTTTCCTGCTCACAGAACGTTTGATGTCCCCTTTAAAAATAATGCCTTGAGGATATTTTTTCCTTAATACCATTTAAAGAAAGTTGAAAGCATTTAGTTATTGAAGTGTCTTGGGTTCCAATAAAGGAATTGTCAACTCTGCTCATGAGCAAACTCTCCCGGAGCTTGCTATTCCAGAATTTTGGCAATCCTGTTTGCAGCAAAAAATAAACCTGAGAAAGGACTTTTGTGACACCAGTTCCAACACAGTTTATCACAGTATATAGGGGTGGCAAACTGCCTACATCATTTTGCAACAGAGAGGCTGGAATGTTTTTTATAAAGTTAGCCTGAATCCTGTATGTCAGGGCAACCAAGTCTTGTTGCACTAAAGATATCCAATAACAAATATTCTTCAGATGTAGTGTCTTTATTTCTGTCTCTGGTGGGAGAAATAATGGTGTTTTTTTCCTGCTTTTCTTTTTTTCCCCAACATTTTCATTTGATGTAGTTCTTAGCAATCCAACAATTACCTGAGGTGATTCTCTGCACAGTGAGCAAGAATTAGATAAAATATCTGATATTAATGCATTTTTCCCACACACACAGAAAAAAATGAAGAAAATGCTGTTGTCTGTAAAGACAGAAATGGAGTCCCCAGCTCAGTCTTGATTAATACTGTAATGTTTATGCTCTCTACCCAGAGTAGCAACCCCAGAATGCATTATGAAGACAGTCAAGAAAAAACATATTCACACTTAATTTTGTGCCTAAATGAGTGCAAGGATCTGAGTTTTTGTCATAGTAAAGCAGGGACACACTACAAAAAGGCTGAGAACTACCATGTGAATTTCATTAATACCAAGGTTCCTCTTGCGCTAATGGTTCTGGTACAGGCTCTTACACAGATAAGCAATCATTTTGTTGATTTTACTGCTTGCATGGTATCTTCTAGCATTGCATGGCATTCTTCTTGCATTGGTACTTGCTGTGCACAAACACTTCTCTGTTACTGGAAGATCTTTCCTGTAAAATCACAGAATCACAAAGCTGCAAAATGCTACAACTGCAATGACGAAAGCAAAGATGGAGATTGGCAAAAAAGATTAATTTTGTCTAATTATGAATATGCTTCCCCTCGCTGTTGATGACATGTATGATCTAAACTCTGCATTTTCAATTCAGAAGGAGAAAACATGTAGCAAAGTATATAAGCTGAATATTTCCAAAAATACAACTGCATGTCTCAGAAAAGCCACTACAGGTGGCCAGTAATGCCTCAACATCCAGATGGTGAAAATGAGTTAACATAGGATGGCATACAGAAGTTCTCTGGCTCATCTGCCAACATTTAACTTCAGTAGTTCTCTGAATGTGCTTAGCATTATATTTGAACAGTTTTTGAAAGGTCTCATATAATCCTGATATAGAAAATAGCTGGCCTTCAAACTGCAAGCCCCAAGCCCTGAACTGTCCTTACAGAGCCTGGCAGTAGGGGAAGGTGAGGTCACACCATGAGAACTCTTCTAGACAAGTAACCGGGAATCCTTATGAGCAGTTGTAGCAGGTCAAAATAAAGGTCAGCATCCTCTCCTGGAATGACCAATAATGGCTCACGAAGGGAGACTATCAGACTAGGCAAGCATATAAATGACATATCCCTTGTGTATTCTTCCAGAACTTCTTGAGCTAAAGGCATGTGTTTGTTTGGGCATTCAAAGTGTCCTGTGGCAATGAGTATCACTGCTGAACTATGGACTCGGTAAATATGTCCTTTTGCTTGTTCTGAGTTTGCCATTTACTACTTTAATTTTGTTCCCCATCTCACATATTGAGGGACTGCAGAAAATTATACCTTATTCACCTTCTCTATACACTGATGTTTTCTGTCATGGGCCTCCCTAGTCTTTCTTCCAAGCAAAATCTCCTAGGTATATTTTAGCTGTTCCTCAGTGTTGATACTTTTTTGTTATATTATCTTCAGTTTGAGATGAAGCAGGATAATAAGTGTACAGGTATTCAGGATAAAGGCACAGCATTGATTTGTATAGTGGAACAGTGACATTTTCTGTTTTGTTTTCCATTCCTAGCACTGTGCTTTCTGACCACTACTGACCACTAGTCCGTTCCTTTCATAGCCCACATATTACAACTCCAAGGTATTTCTTCTGAGCAGTAGCAGCTAGTTCAGAGCTCATCATTCTACATATACAGCCAGGATCGTTTTTTCCCAGGTGTATTACTTTACATTTACTTGAACTGAATTTTATCTGCTATTTTATAGCCCCTTCACACAAAATCATGAAGTTCTTGTGCTACTGTTCACATTAGACTTACATTTTTACAATCTAATAAGCACTGTAACTTTCCTGTTCATCCTGGCTTTCATTTAATTTATAACTATGTAGAAAACTAAAGGCCCTTGGAACAGCAGTCTTTGAAAAAAGCAACAGTGACCTCTTAAGTTGCACTTACTTATTAATCCTTTAGAGGATCATCCCCTTCTGCTGACACTTAAATTTCTTTCAGAATCATAGTCAGGTATCATGCTGGTCATCTTCTGGAAATCCAGCTAGACTATATCAAATGAAAATCTCCCATAGACAACGCTTGCTAGTTCTCTGAGAATGCTATGTAAAAGACTTTGACTTTTCTTTGACATATCATATTTATTTGGATGTCTACCAATTCTATTTTATGTTTAATTTCAGTAGAAGTGTTCCAGGTTATGAGCCCCCTAGTGCAAGGATGCAGGGAAGGTGTTGCCTACTGTTCACACTAAGCACTGTAAATTAACGTATGTGAAAAGAACACGTATAATAGGAGACAACCTTGCTGGAACAAATCTCTTGTAGGACTTTCTGCAAAACATAATACCTCTCAGAGCCCTAGTTTGTCTCTAGAAAATGTGAAGGAGTATACAAACTTATTATTCACAATTCTGTCAAATGCAATAAAATAGTGATAAATTAACAGAGACATATAAACTGTATGTTTAGTGGCAGTGATAGCAATAGTTCATGTTTGCATCTCATACTTGAGATACTTTTCAAGGACCTGTGACCTGTAAGCCTGCAGTGCCATCCTAAGCCTCTCCTGAAACCTTTGAAGAACACGAAAATATAAATACATACTTTCAGTCAAATCAAATTTGCACAGAAATATTTGGTGATGAGTGTTTCGTGTTCCAGTTATGCATTGTCAAATCACTCCAATTTTGCATAGATTTGCAACCCATAATCAAGTTAATTTTGCGGAGAGGAGTTATTTTTACTGGTATTTCAAGAAACTGTACTGTCGCTACTAGCTGAAGTCCATCCAAACAAGGTATGCTATTTCCTTTTTAAGAGAAAACTTTTATTCTACTTGGAGATGGATGATCTTTGCAAAGCTCTGACCTTCTCCTTGACAGCTACAAATGGACTACTATTTATGATTTGTTTCTATAAGCCACTTAATGTAGCAAGCTAGATTATAGATAGCAATTTATTTGTAAAAATCATAATAAAACAGAATTGTTTTAAATGCCAGATGTATATAGATGGGGAGCAAGGATTGATGAGATGAGATTCATGTTCTTGAAGCTACACTGAATTATGGCAGCCCCTTGGTTTTTCTGCACTTAGAATCAATTTAGTAATTTTTAACTCACTGGTTTTTGTTGTTGTTGTTTGCTTACCATTTATTAATTGTTATATCCACGCAATTAATTCAAAAGTTGGCAAGTTTTACATGAAGAGATTAATTTTCCTTAACTCACCTACCACCTAGAAAACACTTTTTTGAACAACAGGTTACCAAGATATTACCTCCACACCAATCACATTTATACATGAGATTCAGTAAGGGTCTTGCATGCCACCTAACAATTCACAGTGAACTTTTCTTTATATTTTCATGTTTTTCTATGTAATTTAATAAAATTACACAAAAAAATTAGGACAGCTCTGCTTTTCACTCACTTCAGTTCCGACCAAAAGACAATAGGAATACTCAGGACTCTTCCCCTGAGAGTCTGGGTGTCTCTCCTTTAAGAGTGTGATACAGATCAGGTATTATTGAAACAAATAGTACGTCTGCCTCATCATCCAGTGGTCTCAAAATTTGTGCCTTCACAAAAACCTTCAGGTTGCTCAGCTGTCAAGTGTTTCTCATCCGGAATGAGAGCCATTCATTTGCCCTTGATGTCACACTCATTTAGGATGGCTGAAATGTTTATTCAAAAGGGAAGTAGAGATAATGAGCAAGGCTTCTTTGCTCTTGGTTACCAGGGGCTATTCACCAGACTTCAGACTCGCTTGCTACATTTCTCAATGCAACAAAAACCAACACAGAGTGAGAGGAAAAACAGCGCTGCCAACTCTCATTACTTTACTATGATTTTGACCATATCTGGTATTTAAGTGAAATCCTCAAATTCTGATCCTGTTCCTTTTTTTTTTTTTTTTCTTTTTCCTCTGTGTATCACTCAGGCTGCTGCTGTAAACTAGATAAATTGACAAAACAGAATTTTCTATGTGGACAGGCAAGGAATGTGTTTTAGACAATCCGTTTCTTTGTGGTCTATATAAGGCTAGAACGGAACCAAGCATTTTGATCTCAAAATGAGGATTTTACATCTCTCACAATCAGTACAGAGATTCAGATAAATCTGGATGGTTAGGTACAAGAAAACACATAGAATGAATTCAGCACTCAATGCAGACCTTAAGATACATGAGCATGCAAGCTGTGATGCATAGAAGTGCTGCAGGGCCTGTAGGAACCCAACTCAGACATTTATTTATTTTTGCACAGAGAATAAAACATGGCCCTGGTTCTCCCTCCTGTAATGCTGGGAAAACTATGTAGAAGAAAACTCCAGTCTTTTCAACATCTAAGTTAAAAATCTAAAGTTAGTTCTTCATGTAACAACTAAGGGTAGAATACACATGAATGAGGGCTGCTCCATAAGTAATGTCTCCTATTTTATTATGTTGGCCCACGATGTCAGAGGCGGATGTTAGTGATATAGCAATAGATGTTAAACCTTCCCGCCAATACTCAATTACATTTTGTTGCCATGTGACAGATGACAGCAGAGGGCATCTGACATGGAAGCGTGGATGAAGCAAAGGTGTGGCATTAATATCTTCCATGCGGAAAAAATAGCACTCATTGGCATCACCGATGATTGCTGAACATCCCATGATGAATGCTCACATGGGAACAGAAAGAGTACCGTATGCAAGTTTGTCAGGATCTATTGAACCAACACAATGCTGAAAGTGACAGTTTCCTGGATCGCATTGTTACTGTTGATGAGATGTGGTGTTACCAATACAAGCTGGAGTCAGAATGGCAGTCCATGGAGTAGTGACATGAATTCCCCATCGAAGAAAAAGTTCAAGACACAGCCCTCAGCAGGAAAAGTGATGTGTAGTGTCTTTCAGGATAGGAAAGGGGCGATCCTTCTGGATTTCCTGGAACCCAGACAAACCATCAACTCTGATCGCTACAGAGTGATGCTGACTAAGCTGAAGGCTCCAACTTCTACAGTCAGGTCAGAGAAGAAGACAGCCTTTCTCATGCAACATGATAAGAAGACTGTGGAGCACATTGCCAGTCTTGGCTGGACTGTCCTACCACATCCACCATATAGTCCAGATTTGGTTACTTTCGGCTTCCGTCTATTCAGGCCAATGAAAGATGGATGTGTAGGCAACAGTTTCCTAGCATTGATGCTGTCATAGCAGCTGTGAAACAGTGGGTCACCTCTGCTGGTGCAGATTTTTTTGAGTGCTGCATGCAGACTCTTGTTGGTCACTGGCAAAAATGCATAGCTAATGGTTGTGACTATGTCGAAAAAATAGTGTTTTGCGGCTGAGAAATTGCTCTATTAAATAGTGTTATTGTGCTCTTTGTAAGTGTTGTAGTTTCCAAGGAAATAAATAGGAAGCATTACTTTCAGAGATTTCATATATGTACTTCCATATGTGCTTCAATCACGTGACCAGCCTACTGATTTAGAGGGACTATATCCATGGTCTATTTGCAAAATAAAAATGATCTTGGTATCCATTGATAAGGTTATAAGAAATTTATATAGTATTTAACAAAGCAATATCAGTGGGTTCCTATAAAATGTAATAGGAATCTACAAAAATAATGCCAAATGCCTTAAAAGAGTATCTGTATCTTTTTGATAGATTTTAAAACCACCTTTTGCAAGCACATAAATTCTCCCATTAAAATCTATGAGATCTTCAATGATATCTCCTAAGAAAACATCACATCATTCTTATTGAACTTGTTAGAACTTTGCAGTAAAGAAAGGAAAACAGGCTAGGTACATTTGTAAATTTTGGAAACATTTGTATATTTTGACTTGTTGAGCTACTAGTAGCCCAGTGAAATCCAGTGGTGCCTAGTATTGCTTGACCATGTAAAATAGCTCAGGATTTGGCTTATTATCCTGTATAAGTCACTTCTATTAACATTTCTACTCTTTTGTCATCCACTTATGTCAAGAACCTTCTGTAAATCTCAGGTGAAATTCACAGGACACTTTGTACAGAAATGCGCTTTGAATAATTGAGTGTCTGGTTTAGCTGCTAAATTTAAAGCAATCCAGAGCTACTGCACTGTATATTTTCTTGGATGTATTTTCTGGCTTTGTGGGATATTGGCTGCACGATCTGATAAAAAACTGAGGCTAAATGAACTCTACAATTTGTATTCCTACGGCCACAAGTTTATTGGCTTGGTTTTTTTTTCCTTGGCTCTGTCTGTAAGGTTCATTACTTACAGTTACTGCAGAATCAATTTGAAATGGCCAAAATCAGTGATGGAATTTATAGCACAATAAACGTACTGCCATACAAGTGCTGTTACACATGAAAGGGTCTGGGAATATTATTTTCAGCAATCCTTCTACATAGCAGAGTGTTCTGTTTTTATCAATTTAACGGAATCATCACAGGCATATTCTGAGAGGTGTAATCCTGACAGCTACACAGCAGATTTTCTCCGAGGCAGATATTTTTACAGGAAAACAATATTATTGATAAAATCTTAGCATATCAGAACACAGAAGTGAAACTGAACACATCTTTTTCATTCTCCACATCAGGCATTTGCAGTTCTCTTTCACCAGAAAACCCAACCCTGAACCAGAAACAATTTATGAAGAAAACGTTCTCCCATTCTGGAGGAATATATTAATTAGTTATCACTTTAGCAACTTTGCAATATACAGTAAGAGCACATGGTGGACACTATGGTCTGTGGAAAACATGCAGGGTACTTGAAGCTAAAACATGAAGTATAGCATCAGAGTTGCCTGTTCATAAAGTTCTATTTTTCTTTTCAAGTGTCTCCATTTATAGACATCTCATATTTTCCACCATTTTAAAGCAAAGAAAGTTTTAAGCTCTAGCATGATGCGTTGTGAAAAAAATTCAGAAGAGACAGATGGAAGGCTGTCCTCTGCAAAACTCAATTTCATAATATGCATGTGATTGCTAATAGGCAGGCACTAAAAGACAATTTTACTTGACGGAGAAGAGCTGATAAATTGTCAACATAAACTTCGTCTGTGGTTGCTACAGTGATCTAAAGCTCTTCTGTGAGTTTTGGACCATCAAAGTCTGCATCTTACAACCATATCAAAATTTATGAATGCATATGACTATAAAGTGACTGAAAGCAACCCATAAGGCATGTTTGCCTGCTGTGAATCAGCTCCTTGCTTCCTCAGGAAACACTGTGTCCAGTGCCCCTTTCCTAACCCCGTGCACGTGACTGTGGGAGAGCCAGGCTAGGTTTGGTGATACCTGAACTAACAAAATGAAGCTTTCCATTTACGCATCTCTTAAACTTGGTGCTAGGTCTACTTGTAGACTGACCTAACCAACACAGCAATGTGAACGATCACAAAAACTGAAAGCAGTTGATCATACATGGCAAAAAATGTACGTATCTGATAATTTGAGTAGAGGCACACAAACAAAAAGGCTGATAAGCTAATGATTTTCAAGAGAAGAAATGTTTCTTTAACATTTCAGAGAAAAACATGAATGGATGTTCCAAAATATGACAGAATTGAAAGGGCTCATTGTATTCACAGGAAATAAAATTAAACATTCCACTCATGCATGCACACATTCCTGGGGAAAATTCCTAAACTATTTGTACATGGAATAAGACTTGTTTACTTTGAAAGTGCAAAGTGTTCATTTCAGATTTAAACATTTCACTATAGCTGGTAACTATTAGTGATGATTTTTTTGAAAGGCTTATAACTATTAAATATCTGTATACCTGTAGGAATTCATATCTGAGAAGCAGTAAATCAACAGCAGATGAACTGTGATTGCGTTGATATAAGCGTATTTGCATGGAACAAAATAAAGTGATGTTCCCACTACATATTTGATCAGAGAAGTTTCTTAAGTTTGGTTATGAAAAGACTGAAAGCTTTTGACACAGGGAAGATGCTGCTTGCAAGGAGGTCACTAATTCTATAAAATGAAGCCATGGGAAGAATCCGTAATCTTTGAACTTTCTTTTAACTAGAACAATACTGTCAATATTAAAGTCACTGAGCTTACATTCTATTGCTCTAATCATTTGCAGTCTATGTTACTCTTCATACGCCCCTTAAATTAAAAATAAAAAAAACAGTAGTAGACCAAGAATATATGTCAAAATTAAGGAATAATACCAAACTCAGGTACCAAACTCTTCTGATGAAGTTACTGGAAAATTACACAGAGCCTAGAATTGTAACTGAATAGCAGTGTACAAAGGTAATGGTGTTATGGTTTGACTCAGCAGATAGCTAAGTTCCACACAGTTATTCAGTCACCCTCCCCCCTCCCCAAATGGGACGGGGGAGAGAAGTAGAGAGATATGCAGTAAAACGCGTGGGTTGAGATAAATGCTATTTACTAAAATAGTAAAGAGAACAAAAGAAATAACAGTACATATATATATATATACATATAAAGAGGATATGCAGAGCAAGGGCTCACAGCCACTGGTGACCCTTCCTCCCGGCTAGCCCCTTCCGTAACGAACAGAACCCGGAAACGCAACGAACCCATCACATGATGTTATATGGGATGGAATAGCTCTTTGGTCAATTTGGGTCAGCTGCCCTGGTCCTGTCCCCTCCCAGTTCCCAGCTCCTTATGCCCCCCTTAACTATCTCACTGGCAGAGGAATGTGGAAGTGAGTTATGTCCTCGGCTCCGTTCAACACTGCCAGGATGTTATCAGTATCTCTGAGGTACAAGATAAATTCATACTAGACACTACGAGAAGTGTAACTTCTGTTAGAAACTAAGACAAATGGGAAAGAGGGGTGGGAATGGGAGCTTTCAATGTGCTATCACAAACAAAAGTGAAACGCATATTGTTTACAACTGATGAAACAGACCTTGGCTGTGTCCTTTTAGTGGCAAGCAATTCACACAGCAACATGCACAAGAAGTTCAGAAAGAATAAAATACCTATCAATAAAAAGTGAAATAAAACTTGTAACCTTCTTTAGAGTAACCTCTTCAGAGCTCAGAACTCTGTGCAATATGTATGGATTGCTAATATAAGCTTCAACATAAAGTTTGAATGAAAATTACCACTTTCTGTAACACACAATGTTTTCAATTATTTGTGTTCTTTTGCATGATTTTAAATGGAAAAAATTAAAATAGTTGTAGTCTTCCAAGCTTACTTTCAGATACAGATTAATTTCCTTTAAGCAGGCACAAAATTATTGGTTCCAAGGAGGCACAGACAAAAAAATATAGCAATAACAATTAAAATTTCTTATATCGTAGTGGTTATAGATGTATTAAGGTGTATAAGCTCTAGGGTCAGTATAAACCTTGCTCAGCTTTCTTTAAAAGCATTGGGAGTAATAAAGACTTCCATTTTATCTTCAGTGAAATAATACTGCTGAAATATCACCTCGTTTTTGATGTCAGCAATGATTTCTTTTTACCTCCATGATGTCAAATGGGAATTATTATTATTAGAATGACAGCTTCCTAATGATGCTGTAAAAAGGAGAAACTGAAATTCTTTCCACCAAACATTCTTATTCTGCCTTCTCCATAGGGTAAAGCAGATGGGCTTAACCAAATGCTGCACTGAATAAAGACATTCTTCAGCTAGCATCAGTGCATAAAACAAACAAATCAAGAAGCATGCCTAAATATTTAGAAACAGAAGCATAATAGCATATTGGGTTGTATAGTGTTGTATATGCACTCTGGACAGTAGAGCAAAAGGGCATTTGTACTATAGGAAGACTTTCTGGGAAATGTGGCCTGAAACCTGTGATCAACTTTCTGTTCTAGAAGGTAAATATAGCGAGTTAGTGTGCAGATGCACCAGGTTAAGTCAACAGCTACAGGGAATAAAAGACTAATGTGATGGCACATCAGCACTGGACACATCACTGAAATGCTCTGTGCCTTTGTCCTACACCTCTGCTGAATGAGAAGGTAGAGAGGAACCTGACTTCATTTTGACGGCAAATTATCTTTAAAAATTTGTCTTTTGAGGATACAATGGGCTTTGAAATTTATGTAAATACCTGTTCATGTAGAAAGTCTCAGAACTTGGAGAATGTTACTATCTGTGTGACTAAGTGGGGCATTTTGACTTGGTAGTACTTTCACTTTGCACCAAATATAAAAAGCTACAGTGCATAATGATTTCCTATAATTTTTACACATGCATATTACATTCATTCCTACACACTAGATCATTAAGCTCAGAGGTCTTCAGGGTGGTGAAATTTATGGTAGGTATGAAAAAATATTAAGCAAATTGAAAAAAAAGAAAGCCTCTCTATATAATTTGTTTTCATGTAAGAAAGGCAAAGTTCATAAGGAGCCAAGCCAGCCGCCAGCCCAGGAGGTGGCTGCTGCCAGTCCTACTCCTGTCCCACACGGAGGTGACCTGAACAGCAAACTCATGGAGCTCCTCTAGACTAAATCTGAGTGGCAGGAAAACATGTTTCCCGGCTGGCACATTGCTTCTTTTTCCTTTCTGAGGAAAAGGATTATAAAGTAGCTCTTCTACAGTGGTTCTATAAATGTTCTGCTAAACTTCACACCATTTCATCAGAGTATTTTTTATTTGGCATCTCATTTTGTCTATTCAGGGCAACCATCAAAACAAAGGAGGTACCAGTCTGAGAAAATGAAGTGTGATGTGCCGGAACACAGAGATGATTTGACAATATTCATGCATTAGGAAGAAAGGCTGAAGATGAAATCCTGCATGCAATCACGGCTGGCTCTGACACAAACAGCCATTGTTATCTTTGGCAAGTAACCTGATCTCTTGGTATGTCAGCACTTCCCAGCCTCAGCGGAGAGCTGCAAAAGTACATTCATTAATATAAATAGCATTATAAGCAACAGGAAAAAGCCAATAAAAGATAATGCCTTCTGCGGGTATGAATCTGCATGAAAAGTAAAAGAAAGTTAAAAACATGTAGGAGATATGGGCTAAAAAATAAAATGAGAAGCAAATATGTTTTTCCAAGTTCAGGACTTGGTGAAATCATAATTCGGTGTTCATATCATTTTTGCACAATGCAAATAAACAAATGTAGTTATTATATCATGAAGAAGATATGAAAAATAGAGACAGTCTAACACTTATGAATTGTGGGCAGCTAACAGATTTCAGCATGTATTGAATAGAAGAACTAAAGATGAAGGAAAGATTACTGGGAAATTCATAATGACAATATTTAAATAGGGTTTTAAATATTTCCAGCTGTAAAAGAAATTTACCCTGTTGTTTTTTAAATTTCAAAGAACATATGATTGAAAAAAAATTGACCAAGCTTGCGTAGCTGGTATGTAAGAAGTATTGTACAGCCTCAGCTACTCAATGAAACATCTACTGACTTAATTGTGCCCTTCCTTTTGTGGAGTGGATGTGGAGACAAGTGATAAAACAGAGCTTTATCTCCTTCAGTGCAGAAACTACACTTTTTCCTGGTGTCTGTGTTGCTTACACATGGATGATACATTCAAAAGGAACTTCTTTCCCAACTAATGCAGCTTGTCACAGATTGTAGCGTAACGAACAGTGCCGTGTGAATGCAGGTACCAAGTCCGTGGAAGTCCTAGAAGATTTTGTTTAGAATTTTCATGTAATTCCTCAAGAAATATTTCCTTGCCAAGGCAGCAGTGAAAAATAGTCTCTTGCAAAAATATTGTCTTCTCCCTCTAACTAATCAATTACAGCGTCTAAGCAAAAGATAAATACATATGTGCATTTCCATAAAATATCAGGGTTATACCCTTATGTCTATCAGTTCAAGATGTATATTTTCTATTCAACAGCTATTGATCTTATGTTATTATATCAAGATTTATGCAGAATATGAGAAAAAAATTCTTAAATGTAAAATTCACTGAAATGCAAATTTTAGAACCTTCCATTTAGTTTCATCTTAGTTCTCAGTTTCATTGATTGCTTCATACTCAATGCAATTTTACCAGTGAAAAGATGATACTGCTTCTGCAAGTATCCACCAAAGAGCAAGATGTTCTTTTCTACATTAGCTTAACATTAGCTGCATTTTTTCAGCATATAAGCTTCTTGTCATTCCTAAATGTACTTTGGAGAAAAACTTTGAACTGTCACTACCCTGACTGGCCGAGCTCAGAGGGTAGTGATCAGCGGCACAGAGTCCAGTTGGAGGCCTGTAACTAGCGGTGTTCCCCAGGGGTCGGTGCTGGGTCCGGTCTTGTTCAATATCTTCATCAATGACCTCGATGAGGGGATAGTGTCCACCCTCAGCAAGTTTGCTGATGACACGAGGCTGGGAGGAGTGGCTGACACGCCAGAAGGCTGTGCTGCCATCCAGCAAGACCTGGACAGGCTGGAGAGATGGGCAGAAAGGAACCTGATGAGGTTCAACAAAAGCAAGTGTAGAGTCTTGCACCTGGGGAGGAATAACCGCATGTACCAGTACAGNGAATCTCTTTTCAGTGGTCAGTGGGGACAGGACAAGGGGCAATGGCCTTAAGCTGGAGCACAGGAAGCTCCACACCAACATGCGGAAGAACTTCTTCACAGTGCGGGTGACGGAGCACTGGAACAGGCTGCCCAGGGAGGTTGTGGAGTCTCCTTCCCTGGAGATATTCAAGACCCGCCTGGATGCCTACCTGTGCAACCTGCTGTAGGGAACCTGCTCTGGCAGGGGGGTTGGACTCGATGATCTCTCGAGGTCCCTTCCAACCCCTGCAATTCTGTGATTCTCACCCCTCTCACTGCCTCTGTTCAGGAGAAAGGGACTCACAGGCCTACTGTGCTGAGTTCACAACTAGGTAATTAGTGCTACGTAAGAAAGGGCAACAAACTTTTTTTTTTTTTTTTTTTAAATCTAACACTCAGTAAATACTAGTTCTTGAAAGAACGTTAGATTTGGCTTGGAGCTGATTTCTGCCCATTTTGAATGTTTTGTTATGTATCAGGGTAAATCTTGATCTCATAGTTTTCTTTCACTGTTATATCCCCTGGCTTTTAATAAAGGTAATTTCAGAATTATACTGCCTAAAAATGAGAATGAAAGGAATTTGCTGCTAATTAGGTGATAAAATCTTTATGAAAACAGTTTCTCTCTCAGAAAGTAGTCTGTGTTTGCTCTATTTTGTATTTTCATCCTTTTCAGAATCCAGTCTGAGATCTAAGGTATTTCTCATTTATGCAATTTGGAATACACTGCAACAAAATTGCAACTCTGGAGTCATAGGAACATTTATGACAATACTTGAGGAGAAACAGATCCTGATACAGGTGTCACGAATACTATAGCTGCACTCGTGATGAGGAATGATCAAGTCTGAATCCATCTTTTAAGAAATGTTGTTATTAAAAAGGGCTTTTATATAATACTAACTGGTTATTTTCATTAACACTACTGTAATAATAAATGCCTAATATGTCTCCAGGTGACAGAAAAGTGCTACAAGTCCTGGTTGAAAGATGTTCAGCCAGTGTTTTTTGTGGAGATGGAGCTAGTAGCTGCTGAATGCTTTTAGGAAATTGGTTAATGTATTTAGATGTCGAGTGTGAACCAAGCTTTCCCAGACAGCTTTCCTAACAGAATCTCACAGCTCTATAGCAAGGCATAAAATGAACTCTGGTCTTCTTAAACCTGTGACAGACCATCTTTTCTTGAACCATATCTTTATATCTACAAGTAGATACTTCATAAGTCTTAGATTGGCCCATTAGTATTTTGTTCTTTTATAACTAATGCTGCATCTTTACTAGCTAAGAGACTTCCTTTTGACTAAAAGGTCATCGATTTACATGGGTGAATTCTCGATCAGTTCTTTCTCTCTGACAAATTACCTTTAAGTCTTCTCAGTGCTGAAAAGTCTGGGGAATGCATGTGCTGACATTTAAAAAACTCTTCACATAATGCTTCCTGATGTTGGTTTCTTATTCCTTCTTCACTCAATTAAGGAGGTGTGGCAGTAGCCATGTGATGAGATGCTAAATTCTGCAGTTTTCTTTTTTCCTACAGAAAAAGGTCAGGATACCTTTCTGGGACAGAGTAAAATGCTTGACAAAAGATTAAGGGAGAAAAGTATTGGAAAAGGAAAAAAGAATTTAGGCCAAGCTGGAAAGTGGGATATGTGAATTCCCTCAGGCTGTGGAGAGAATTAAATCTGACTCTAATGTAGCCCACATCCCAGAAATGAACTAATCATTAGACTACTATGCAAAAAANTGGGGGGAAAAAAAAAAAAAAAAAAAAAAAAAAAAAAAAAAAAAAAAAAGCTGCCTCACCCTCCTGCGTCCTTTCCTATTCCCCTTAAATGAAGGACTTTTCTGCTATGTTCTTAACAAGCTCATAATATATTGGATTCTTGAAGTGATTTTGGCATAGGGATATATTGATTCTGAATTCCAGGTGAATCTTTCCCTTAGACAGGGAACAATCATTTCAAGAGGATCACTAGGCAAATGAATTTGCCCAAGGTAAATGCAAAATGGCATTGTCCTGTCTCTCCAACAGAGATTTTGGCTGTCTTGTCCTCTTGAATTGATCTAAATGGTGCCAAGAATTGCACTTGAAGTGTACAACTGAGATTTCCAAATTTCACTCAACTGTCCAAGTTCTTCCAAAAAAGAAATAATAATAAAAAAATAAATTTACATTTTTAATAAAGTCAGGAATGGTATGAAAAAGGTTGATAATAGAACTGTAACGGACATAAAATTGCAACAAGAAATTTAGATTTCCATTTCCAAAAATGGCATTCAAACAGTTGTAACATCATTAGGATTTTAAATGCAAAATCTGGAAGCACAGTCTCAGAAAATGTTTAATTTTAAACAAGACGGTAGAAAGATAACATTAGACAAAACAAAAAGATGAATTCATGTAGACTAGAGAGACTAATTTGTGAAAATGCTTTCACAGAGTTTTAAATACTTCTCAGATTTTCAAGTCGATATTATTTTAAATATTTTGTTATACAGTAACTGAAGTATAAGGCATAGCTAACCAAATTTGAATCTTCCATTACTGAAATGCAGACATTTGATGTATGTCAAAACATCAAAATTTCTAAACTAAGCTTGCTCAGTCAAAACTTTTGTACAGCAATTTACTTAATTTTATGCAGTATGTCCATTGGTATGTAAAATTATGCTGTTGGGCTGTTGGTTTTAACAGTCCTTTTGTGATTTAATAAATAAGGAATGAAGATAACTTTTCTCCCTTTATTGAAATTTGGTCAGTTTGATTAAGCTTGCTTATTTTCCCTAATAAATTCTCTTACGTACTAAGAACACCAGAAAAGCAGGTGTAAATACTTACTCTTGGCACTGATTAGATCTGTGACTCCATATAGCAGCAGTGCAGGGCTTACATTTGTATCCTGTACTGACAATTTTGTGCCGTATTAAAGGATTTCAGAACTTCTGAAAGTCATATATATAAACACACACACACACACACAAATAGCTGAAACAAAGTCCATTTCTTTAATCTCCAAAGACTACGCATGTCTATCCCAGAAACCCAAGGCACTTGTCATCTACACCAAAGCCTCACTTCAAGGAATGAGTATCTGAATAACCTTGCAAATATTTCTTTTCCCAATAATAAAGGCTCAGAAGTCTAAGGTTATAGGTAAGATTTTGCTCAGTGTACAATAGCTGCTCTATTTACTTCTAGTTACTGAACTGTCTGCAGTAAACTCATTGCTTTGTGACCTCAATGTTTTAGATGCTTTAATGACAGAAACATGGAGACTGTTTCTTATTTACACTGAATGTGCCAAAAGAGGCACCTAGGTAGCACAGCAGGTATTAAATACCACTCTAAGTAAGAAGGTACAGCCTGCAGGATTTTTAAGATGACCTTTTCTCTGCTGATGGATAGTCAAGAAGGTTGATTGCAAGCTTCCTGGGAAATGGAGAGGTAGCAAAATTTGGTTATGCCAAATTCAGAGATTGCCGTGGTGACAGTAGAAGTGCTGGAGAATCTCCCCAGGTTTGCTTATGCAACTCTATAATGATTTATCATGCCAGGGGTCAACTGCAGAAAATAGCAGAGTATGCATGGATATATGTTAACACATCCGGTGAGCTGACAAACTAGAAAGTACTGGAAACTACTGGCTCTGTTAATATTGGATGTGCTGACTTCTTTATCCCTTTAATAATGCTCTGTTCAAGAGACCAGAAACAGGCCCTAAAGGCTTGGACAAAGAAAATCCTAGCACAATCTGACATGAAAGTAAAAATGACAAAACAATAATAGGATACTACAGGGTAGTAAGAAATGTATCAGTGGACTTGAACAAAGCAGTTTTCAATTAAAAATAGCTTTGACACATATACATAAGAAAGTAGGACAACAGAAACATTGAAGGTGGAATAACTTAAGCGGATAGAATTGTAACCCTCAATAGGAGTTAAATGTAGAAGAGGAGATGAAATGGAGACAACAAAAATCCTAATGAAATACAAAATTAATTTCTCTTGACAAAAAAAGGAAGATGTTAAAAGGAGCTTATATACAGGAGGGAGACTGACTTTTTACACACACTGATAGCGATAGGGCAAGGAAGAATGGTTTAAAATTAAAAGAGAAGAGATTTAGATTAGATGTTAGGGGGAAATTTTTTACCCTGAGGGTGGTAAGGTGCTTGAACACGTTTCCCAGAGAAGCTGTGGATGCCCCATCCCTGGAGGTGTTCAAGGCCAGGTTGGATGGGGCCCTGGGCAGCCTGATCCAGTGGGTGGCAGCCCTGCCCACAGCAGGTGGTTGGAACTAGATGGTCTTTAAGGTCTCTTCCTACCCAAGCCACTCTTGGGTTGGAACTTCATGATTCTATGATATATTTTCAGCACAGAAAAAAAGTAAGGCACTGCATCATGTACCTAAGACAACAGCTCTAATGGTAATACATTCTAAGTTTTAAAGTGAATGGAATTATCATTTTTCTTTTTTTTTTTTTTTTTTTTTGTTTTCAATTTGTTTTGTCAGCTGACTACGTTAGCTGATTTTTTTTTTGTAGATTTACTCAATGAAAACTGAATAGCTCTTTAGCATTGTGTGAAAACTCTTTTCCTACAAACTCTGAGACTAAGTATACTCTAAATAAGGAAAATTCCATTCTAGGATGATGCTGAGGAAAAAAGGAAAGGAAAGAGGGTGAATTAATCATGTACCAGCCTTCCCATTTCAGATTTTTAAGGTTATATCATTCATGGAAAAAAAGCCATTATCTCCATCTTTAGGTATAATTCAGGACTAATTAAATCAGTCCAGGAAGGGACTATAAACAGGGTTCATCTCATGTCAGAGCAGTCACGAACAAACTCTCTTTGAGGCATACATATATGGATCTTTTAAAGTCTATTACTGTAGGTTTTGTTCCCACATTTCTTTTCATAGAAAATTAGTCCTGACTAGATCAACCCAAATGATTAATCAATTTCCTTCTCTGACTGTTTTCAATTTTATGTGATTTTCCTGAGGCTGGGATCACTCATTCTGAAAATTGCCTAAGCCTCTTGTAGACCACCTCAATCATCTGCTGTCTAAAGAAAACATCCATCAGCAGTCCTCAAAGGAGGGAAAAAATGAAGACATAGTTCTGAATTCACCAATAGTTTGGAACAAGGAAGATTTCACAAACATGCAAAATTTTTTCACTGCTGGAGGATTGAATCCGTGGGGAGCTGTGTACCTTAGGCAAAGCTAAAAACCTGATTCATATAAGATATGAAGTTCCCAGCACGCCACTCCCAGTGAATGTCTGGATAGTTGATTAGAAGAGGTACCCATCCACGATGACTCAAGCTCAAGAGAAGCTGTTAACCAGGATGGAAAATTCAGTGCTCTGTGGTATTCTGGAGGTATGAGGCAGTGGCTCCTGAGTCAGCCTGCTGCACCAGGATTTCCTGCAGAACTAGACTGCACATGGCCCCAGCTGGCACAGTGCTTCCTGACTAAGGGCCCTCTGACACAGAATGCATCCAGATCTCCCCATGAGCTTTGCCAGTATTACATAAGTATTTTTCCCTTTGATAATTTCTTACAGTTGTACATCCACAAGTCTCATGAATCTTTCCTATTTTTATAAAATATTCCTAAACAAATTCCAAAGGCCTTGAGTTTGTTCTAGCACTGGATTTTTAGAAATCAATGAATAAGTTGGTAACTTTCCTTAAAGAATGGATGTATTTCACTAGTGGTTGAGTTTTTTTATGCTTGTCTAGTACACTGAGAATGATGTTTAAACAAAGCAGTTTTTACACTTTGCTTAAAAAGACACTCGTGATCCAACTCTTCTAAAATGAATATTTTGTTTTACTGGAGCTCACTGAAGCTATAGATAGTTCTCATTCCATAGAGCACAGAGTGCCAATAACCATGTTTTTGAAAAACTGTCAAACTGCAATTCATACAACTGGACACAGCCAAATTCAGCCAAACACTGTCAGTTACAAAATCCCCCAAAACATCAAAAAGCCAAGGAACTATGCCTCTATATTTACACCTACCTAAGGTTTGTGCACTGTTTCTGCAAGTTTATTCATGCTGACTTGCTGCTGCCTCATAGAAAAAAATGGAAAAAAACATGTTTTAGTTATAGACAGTTTTGTTAACTATCCTATTTTTACTTTTTCTCCATTCTTTGCGTCTAGAAGTTGCCTAAAAATGATATCTGGTTTCTCAAATGTAAATTGTGCTCTACTTGTGACACCTCATTTATGGTTTTCAGTGTTTCACTTAGATGATAGATACTACTGTCTTCTCAGTAGATTCTTTACTCAAGGAATTTCAAAAACTGTATTGTAACAAGAAAAAAAACCCTTGTGTAGTCAACCCAGATCCTATTTTGGTGCTGGACTAACATAAGCTTGTCAGGAGTCCAAGAAGAAGGAAAGACAGTCACTCATGTTTTCCTTGCGTTCTCACATTCATCTAGAAAAAAATGTCAGACTGCAAAATTCAAAGATGAATTCTCTAATTTTTCCCATCACTATTGCAGCAAAAATATCCAGCAAAGCAAGTTCTCTGCCAATCTAACTTTGCCCTAAACCATGACAGACCATGCCTAATCATGAAAGAAAGTATAACTTCAATAACCTGACCATTCATTCATTTGCCTCCTTGCTCCTGAGACTGACAGCACAATTTCCAGTCTTGTACTTTCTGAGACTTGTAAACCTGTCAGTATCAATAAATACTGCACGCACTCTTTCAGGTGCTGACAACTAAGCAGATCATAACTTTTGGTGTATTAAGAAACTGTTCATTGGGATCTAAAATTCCAATAGCAACTACTTTAATCATCTTGATCCAGAAACTATCCAACAGAATAACTTTCATTCGTCTGCAAAGAAGATATTTCAACCTGGAGATTTTTACTGCTCAAGTAGACTGCACCTTGATGTTATATTCACAAAGAAATTTTTGGGATGAGTGAATTGAGGAATTTTACTTCAAAGCTCCTCTAAATCTTCCTCTGAAAGCTGAAAAAAAATGCTTTTGAAAAGTTTTTAAATGAACACTGATGAGTACCTTCTCTAAATACACATTCTCAGACTTGCTTCCTTGCACCACTCTTTTATCTTGTATAATACTTAATGGATGACATATTTCATTCCACAAGTTGACAATGTTAAAAATGTGCTATTGCTTCTAGTTTTAGTATACTGCAAAGCCAGTGATAGCTACAGGCACTATGAGCGATATATGACTGAAGAAAAATGAGATTACTGTTGATAAGAAACAAGAGTGTTTCATATCTTAAAAGAGAAAGAAATCCAGCAAATATGATCCCCAGCAGCAGATACCCCTCAGACAGACAATGAAAGAAAAATGGAGGAAAAGTACTCATTATGGCTTGTTGTTTTCTTCAGCCAGAACAGCAGTGAGATTAAATAGCAAACTGTCTGCATGGTGAAGTCCTACCTCTCTAGGAAAACACATAACCCAAAGACAACTAACAGTCTACCTAAATATGTAGTAATGTTCCTCTAAGGAAAAAGTGACATTGCTGTGACCCATGTTTTTTGGTAAAATATACCTTTACTCTCTAAGTGTTGTTAATTTGAGGGCCTTCGTACTATAATCACTGTTTATTGTAATAATGATCAATTTCATGAATGTGTAGTACCACTACCAAACCTTACGCAGGAATTAACGTACTAATGATTCATTAACAAAAGGGTTGAAACATATGCAAACATGAAACAGTTCCTTCCTCTGATTATTAACGTGTCCCTGGCACAGGAAGGAACATCATTGAAAAATGCAATATTTCATGCTACAGTGCAACCCTTACCTTGTATCCTGACGATTTGATGTGCACTCCTCGCTTGGTCAGTGTAGATTTCATTCGGATGAAAAAAGAGCGCTCTAGAGTGTTGTCAGTGGTTAGTAAACTGGGGCTTGTAGATTCCACTAGGGAATAGAAAAAATACATATATACATAATTTAGATTTTATACATCCCCTCTAAGCTATTTTTCAGGTGCAATCCTTGAACTCACTAAAAATAAATGACTGATGGATGCTAAGAGTGTTGCAATCAATTTACCTCGTTTAGAAAATGTTTACTTAGCAAAAAAAATTGAAAAATATATGTATACTCAATAAGTCTCATTTTCAAGTTTCTTTCCCGGTAGAATTCTTAACAGAGATTTGTCTCATTAACTCTTTCTTGCACAATTTTGCTATGATTGGAGTTCATAGAACCACAGAATAACTTAGGTTGGAAGGGACCCTAAAGATCACCTAGTTCCAACCCCTCAGCTATGGACAGAGCTGCCACCCACTGGATCAGGCTACCCAGGGCCCCATCCAACCTGGCCTTGAACACCTCCAGGGATGGGGCATCCACAGCTTCGCTGGGCAGCCTGTGCCAGTGCCTCACTACCCTCCGAGTAAACGATTTCCTCCTAACACCTAACCTAAATCTACCCTCTTTTAGTCTAAAACCATTCTTCCTTGTCCTATTGCTATCAGATTGTGTAAAAAGCCGATCTCCCTCCTGTATACAAGCTCCCCTCAAGTACCGGAACACCGCAATGAGGTCTCCCCGGAGGCCTTCTCTTCTCCAAGCTAAACAAGGTCAGCTCCCTCTACCTTTCTTCATAGGAGAGCTGCTCCAGCCCTCTGATCATCTTTGTGGCCCCGAGAGTCACTTTGCTAGGCTATTTTACTGTCTTAAAAATTGTGGACTTCTTCAGTGTTTTGTGAAAGGTGAGGTGCCACTGAGGAAGCAATTCTGTCTGCTGAAAGAGGCTGCAAATTCTGCAGACTTATTTTCAAGATTCCATTCTTTTCTTGCAGTGATACCACCTAGGATAAGTACCTGCTGTTTGGGAATGCCTTGGTTTTCCCATTACTGAGGGTTAATCATTATCAATAAAGACCTGAAGTGGTCTGAAGTAAAAAATGCTCAAGTAAACAGAAATGCTCAAGTAATAAGTAATAATAATAATTTTTAATTGTTGGTGACTAATTAGTCACCAAAGATGTCTTTGTTGGGGGAATGTCTTTGTAATCCAACTTTCTCCCTGAAATGGTAGATCTCACTTATGCTTGTCACTTCCTCAACTGCAACATCTTGAAAATAGTAAATAAATACTCATTGTATAAATTATGATGAACTAGTAGGTACAACACTAGTTGGCATCAAAATATTCTTTACACAATCTTTATTGCTGCTATTTTTCACAATTATATCAGTTTCCTGTCTCTCCCCAGAATATTGTTCATGGGAAAATTCTGAAGAAGATTTAAAATAAGTAAGCATTAATAGAGCTTAACTCACATTCAGTTTCAATGAGTAATTTACATTGAATAAAGAAGTTATTTTGAAATTACTCTGCTATTGTTTTGAAGAACCTACCAAATCACTAGTAGAAAGTATTTAAGAAGCATTTGTTATGCAGTGAACAGAAACACCAAAACTTGTTTGTGAGCTAAAGATTTTATCAAATTGTCCTTGTTTTATTGTGGTCACATTGTCTTCTGTTTGTGACATTTCAGCTCTATTGCAATGAAATAACTGACAACAGTGCTCCTTTCTTTAGTGTCTCTCAAGATTTTTTTGTTTTAGAGAGCATGAATTCGATGTCATTTTAAATGTACAGCTCTTTATCACTCGAGGGAAAAGCAGAGCCATGTTATATTTAGTACTTTCATTTCTTCTGATTAAATATGAATTACTATGAAATTTTTCTCATCATCTAACACGCCATAATACGCCAACAGCTTTTTAATACACTATATAAGCACAAACTTCTGCTCTAAGAGTTTAATTTGCCCCTCTAATCCAATCACATCAACCTTATTTCTCTTATCAGAGATTCCCATTTTGAATTAAATGAGCTCATTAGTTTTAATCAAAAGCAGAGAGATCAAAACTTAAACGTAAATGCTTTAGATCAGAACTGTCAGTCAGCCGTGCAGTTCTATTTTACTAAAACACAAGATCAGAGACCCTTAGAACCAATTTTTTCTCGTAAGGGATGCCAAGAGCTTGAAGATGCTATATCCTCCTTTTTTCCCCCCCCTTGCTTCCAAGGACAGATTATACATTTAAGGTTAGACTTAATTTAGAGTATTTTTTTTCATCCTGGTGGAAATGGTATGCCATTCTGCTGTTGTCTCTTTCACATTTATTGGTGCTGGTCCTTGGAGACAGAACAAATGTGAAACCATCAGAATCCATGCAACAAACCTGCCCTCAAAAAAAAAAAAAATCATCTCTGTTCAGCAATATCATCTAAGAAATGAAAGTCTGAAAGGAAAGATATATATGTTCCAGGGTATAGGACAGCAGAACCCTGAAACCATAGCCCTGGTCATCAAGTTAGTAGCAGTACAGGTAAGATGATTGTTATTAATTATTATTATGTAGTACTCTCCAGTGCAGTACTTAAAGAGTATATTAAGAAAACACAGCATGGGTGCTTCCTGCTGTGCGAAGAAACGCTAAAATCAGCCTAACAAGTGTAGTTGTTGCAGTCCAGCACATTATGCTCTAGCACAAGCAATAAGTACAATATGTCCTCAAGTATTCTAATGGTAATTACCTAAACACACAGAAGTAATGTTAATTAAACAGACACTATCTCCTGCTTGAAAAAATGATCTGTCTGTAATGCATATGTACCATTCTCAAGAAATCTAAATTAAAATTTCCCTGTCTTACACAGATTTACGAAATATAGGAAAACATCTCAGATCTGGTACTGTGTAGATGAAATTGACGTTTTCTGAGTTCATGCTGCCTTATATCATGAGCTTAACGTTATTTTGCTGTTGCTATAGTACGTACAAAACCTACATATCTCAGCAAGTGAATGTTATAAAACGCATATAATTTATCCAGCATACTGGAACAGTGAATGTCATATAAATATGTATTCTGAAGTGTTTGATTTTCTTTAACAAAATGTACCTGAGAGTGTATCTGTGAGATGGGATTAGTTACCTAAAAGTCCAGAACAGCTTATGAACAGCTTTCTGAATTTCTCTCAGGAGAGAGCCATTGTGGCTGCAGTACAAATCTGCATTCAGATTTGCACCCACCTGTGGTAGTAACAATGCTAACTGTGATTATGCATGCAGGATTTTAAAAACAGGATGTGTACAGAACACAGTTATTGATGTCAGCGAGATTTGCACAGGAATATATGAAACGTGGTCCATTATAAGTTCTCAGGAGTTGATTTTAAATGCTATGACTCAGCCTTTTCATTTTTTTCCAATTATGCAAAAGGAGGTGAGCAATCCGAAGAACGAAACTCTGTAACAATTCTTTTCTTGAAGAAAGCTTTTTTTTTTTTTTTTTAAATTTGTAATATTAGACATTTAAAAAAGCCTGAAAAAAAACAAGGTCCACATTGCTTGATACTGAAGTAACTAAAGATGTCTCTTGTACTGAAAAACAGTGCTCCTGGGCTGAATTTACTGAATTTATACCTACTGTTGAGTTATAAAACTCTGAAACTGTGAGTTTAGAATGCTAATAATATGATAAAAGTCAACATTCACTGTGTGTGAATGAAAGCTCTATATGCTGTCAGGCTTAGAAGTACAAAAAGTAAGTCTGGATTGTCTTTGAGAAACAGTAATTGTGTACCCTGTTGGGAAAGCACTTGCCTTTGTGCGTCCTTAAATATCTTCAGCAGGTATTACTAAAGGAATAATCCTCTTTTCTTTCCACTCCCAAAGCTGCTAAAGCGGTATAAGATTTCTGGACGCAAAGAATGTATCGTCTGTTTTGAATAGCATGAATATGCAACCCCTATGCGCATAGAAAAGTGCCATAAATGCTAAAACGTTAATTAAGAACCATAGATCCAAGTGAAAAGATAGTATGAACTAGTAGCCAACTCAACAAATCCCTTAGTTATCTCTTTCTAAGCATTTCTTCATGAATTAGTCTTGCAGCTCTGAGCCTTCAGTGGGCTTTCTCTTGGGAATAAACTTGGGCCTGGACCCCACAAACCAGTCATGCATCATTTAACTTCACATGCTGGAAGAGTTCTGACACTGGTGGAATGTGCACTGATGAAACATGCACATCAGTTTTGGAGGACTGAGGTCCATGGCTCTGATCCCGCTAAGATCTGCAAACGTATTGCAACATCTGTGTGCAGCCTAACTTCATGCTATAGAGCAGAACAATGTAAAACAATGCAAATAATTGCTTTTACACAGCAATAGCACCAGTATCATCTCCATGACTGATTCACAAGCACATTCAAATTCAGATAAACAATTTGTCCCTCAGGAAAGAAGTTATTCCAAATTTGATTTATGTCTTAAATAAAGAAAACCTGCCAAAGCAGACTGAATAAATATTCACCAACTTCTGTATTGTTGTTGTTTTTTTTCCCCCCTCATACGCATTAAAAATAGTTAAGAGCAGAAAAATAGAATTTTTTGCATGCCAAACATAAGATAGGCTTCTCATTCTTAGGATGACTAGAAGTTACAGAGGGAAAAACATGTATCAACAAGGAATTTGAGAGGGCCAGTGTGAAAAAAGCATATGGCTTAACACCCATGAAATTCTGGATTTGTTATGATTTCAGGAAGCTTTTCCTTAGTATTAATTTCTCTTCCCTAAAATGAGCGTCTATGCAGTTTGTAAGACATCTTCAAATACCATCTATACAGCTCTTAAAATATAAATGAAATAAGAGAACAGAGAAAATGGTTTTAAAAAGGCATCTCTCTCCTCATTTCATCATCCATATTTGCAAACCTCTTCACACACTTTTTTTTTTTTTAAAGTCTGGTAATTCTTTTCATAGGCAACTAAAAATCCTCATATTCAAATGAATAATTAGGTAATATAAATCTATGGATTCCAGTTGGACTAGATGCATCTTTGCATATACATCTATTTCTTTTGTGCAGTTTATTGCCTGTTACTAGGCATTAAAAGACTTTCTAGGAAAATTTAACCTCTTTTCTTGTTGTTATATTATTGCCTCTTAAAGGGTGTTTTTAATCAGAAATGTGATTCTCAAAAAAAACCACTGTTTCTAAGCTCATTCTCTCTCCATAACTTACCGATCAAATCTGATCATTTTGCAAGCTGAAAGATCAATTTTTTTCTAACTACTAGCCCAAAAAATACAATTCAAAAGCTTCTAGTTAAGACAATTTTTTCCAGTAAGTGAAAGTCACTACGAAATTGTGCTGTGAATGTCTCGTGGTCTTACTGGTATGTTCAACATCTTGCAAAAGGGAGGGCTACAAAAACTATTTAATTAACGTGGCAGGTGGCAAAAAAGAGGCTAGTTCATCATTCCAAGGCAATACTATTACACTGTACTAAGAGTAATAAACCGTAGGAATAATATTTTTGCTCTAAGCTGTCACAGTTATGAACAGGAACTTGAATTTCAGGATCTGAGATCTGGTTAGATTTTGAACTTGGAGAAATTCACAGTACTTGTAAGACTCTTAACATTTCAGTTTCGCTGTTTACTAGAAAGCTTAAGAACTGGACCTCAGGCTTCTTGTGACTTAGTCCCCCTCTTTCCTTTAGACAGCGGGAATAATACTGGGTTCTAGCCAAGGCTTCACTAAGAAGGGGAACACTTAGGGCAGCTCCTCCAAAATAAATGGAAAGAACGATGACTTCCTCTAAAGAATTTATTGCTAGGTAACATTTTCAGACAAGATAATAAACTGTTCTTTCTTGTCATTCTACTTCCAAGATGAAGACAATTCACTTTTCATGACCTATAACACTATTAGAAACTCAAAGGCATAAAAACTTTAAATCCTATCAGGCTTCTCTTGAAGATTGGTTCTTTTACTGTATTATTGGTTTTTTTTGTTATATTCCTCATTCCTCCAAATTTTCTAAACCAACAATTGATGAGATGGTGCCTCAGATTACTTCAGTTAGTCTGCCATTATGTAAAATATTTAATTTTTTTATGCATACTTTTACATTGAAGTCTTACATATATTTTTCTTTGATAATTGCTTTATTTTCAACAATCTATATATTTATATACATCCATGATTATTTTTATAACCCAGATCTGTAATTACCAGTCTACATGTGATGGAGCACACAGTTAAGCATATCTGATGTTTGAAACTGGCAGAACAGGTGACTAACTCAGATACATACAGCCTCTCTAATCTGATAAAAGTATGCGGATTCAAGCAAAAACAGTGATGTAGCAGTGAACTCAGATACAACAGCCAGAAAAGTAGAACAAGTTTAATATCTGATCTGCATCCTGCACTGCAGATTTACAAGACATTTGGATATTTGTTGTGGTGTAATCCAGCAGCAGCTCAGCACCACACAGCTGTTGGCTCATTCCCCCCAAGTGAGGTAAGGGAGAGAAATGGAAACAAAATAGAACTTGTGGGTTGAGAGAAAAAACTGTTTATTAAGACTATATATTTTTATATATGAATATATATAACCACAATGCAATTACTAGCCACCTGCTGACTGACACCCAGCTAACAGTATAACTGCCTGCCAGCTGATGCCCCACTACCAACATGATGTCTTACCTCCTGACAACCGACACCCAGCAACTCCTGAGCAGCAGCTGTCTCCCCAGCCAACTCCCCACAGCTTTATAGCCTTCTGCATGGTGTCAGGTGGTACGGAGTAGCCCCTTGCCTAATTCAGGCCAGCTGTCCTTGCTCCACCCCACTCTCTGCTGCTGCATCATCATGGCGGCAGCTCTTCCCAGGCATGCTCCCATCACTTAGCAACAACCAAAATATCAGCGCTATTAACACCATCTCAGCTGAAATTAGGATGGTGTTACACAGGATTCTGTTAACTTGACTTGTTTGGCCACAACATAACGTAGTCAGCATTGTTAATTTACATAGTTAATACTGACTTGTTGATATATTGAAATCTTTCTCCAAAGCAAGTAGTGAAAACACTAGTGCTTAGCTATATAAAATTGATCGGGACAAACTAATAAAAATACATTAAGGAGAACAATTCCTTCATTTCACAGATGAATTTTGATTGAGCAAAGGCTTAATTCAGTTGCCCACACATAGGTCTACAGCATTTTTGTGAGCTGCTCTGTATTATCTGAGATGTGCACAGGGATAGAAGTTGCACAGAGGACCTCCAGAAGACCCAAGAAGTTTTGGAATGGCCCATGGATGCAAGGTGTGTCTTAAGTAGCACAAGTTCTCTATCTTTGTGCAACTTAAATCATAACAGTCTGGCCTAGCTCCCACATATATAATTAGGAAAGCTACGAAAATACTTCAGTCAAGTTCCTGAATTACTAGTTTATCATTTCCAGCACCTTGTGTGGTCTCTTGCTTATGGGTTTGATTGCACATGCTAACATTCAGTCTGGTATTTGTGGTTACACCAATCTTTGAAACGTGTTTTTGTTGTTCCCCCAAATACACCAGACTTAACACTAACCACAGGAAAAAGTAAGCCAGATTTCTCTACAGGATCCTAAAGCAGTTTTACCAATGAATAAGGAAAGCTGTGCATGTAGTCACTGGCAAAATAAATTATAGTTTCACATACCTACATAACACAACTTTAAAGAGTAAAGTACGTTTGTCTGTGATTGCTAATGCTCAATTTGCAGATTTTGCAAGTGCAAACACTACCATATGAATATTATATTTTGGGCACATGTAAGACTGCACCTGCGGATAAATAAGCCATGTTTTTAAACACCATCATATAATGTTAAAAATAATGATCTTACTCTGCTTATTTTTTAATCCAGACTACGTCCATGTACTGACTGTAGTGAGTTGGACAATTTAAAGTACAAATTCATTGATAGACTTTCCCTTTTAATAAACTGAGAAATTTTGGAATGTTCTACTATTCTTTCAGAACCATAGTGATCCGAACCACTGAATTCTTTATTGGACAAAGATGTATAACTCTAATGCCACTCAAAACTTCCTATCTTCTGCTGCTGCTTCTGCTTCTATTTCTTCTAGTCTAGAAATATGTCTTATCAGGCTATTAATTCCCAACATATACAATTTACTTCCCATGTATACTTTATTCCATGGAATTCTTTATATGCCCAGTAATATATAGAATGAATTAGGTGCCAGGATAGAGCTGTAAATAAAGTGCTGCCAGAATAAAGCAACAAATAAGATTTCTGTTTTTCCTATAGCATCAAAAGACAGATTTTGCAACAAATTTTGGTAGGTCAGTCATCTATGAAATATATATAGCTTTTTTGCCTGTTTGAAAACACCGTAATAAAGATTTGGTATTAAAAGAAATAATCATGGTAGGAAACTTTAACTCCGAAAAACTCTTTGGAAACGTTACAGTCTATTGGGCTTCAATCCATTATCTAAGCACTTGCAAATGTATCCACATTCATCCGATAGACCGGAACAACTCTAGAAGAGCTGTTACGGTCTAGTGAGTGAGTGGTACATAAACCATACCATGCATGAATCTCAAACTTCCTCCTAAGCTTTTAGATTTAAAGCTAATTTATTTTAAGCAAAGGAAGACATAATCTGACCTGACCTCTCTTGGTTTCACATGAAGTCAGCAACACAAATTTTCAAGGTTCAGTGACGGTCCCAAATAAAACTTGCACAGTAGTATTGTTTCCTTATCATTTACTTATGTTGGAGCACTTCTAATAGTTTTAAATAGAACACATCCAATGGCTAGGAGAGGTGTTAATGTTAGGAAAATACAGGATCATAAATAACAGTACATCTATCCCATGTTAGGGAGTTGATATGGAGAAAAGAAATTGAGAAAAGTAAAAAGCAAAGGAAAAATGTATGCTGACCAGTTTGGAGGGTAACAGCTTCACTGAATTCCCTGAGAGCTTCATGGACCTATAAGGAACACAGAACTAGACTCTAAACTTCCTTTGAGATGTGGCTGATTTGCATAACCTAAATGATTGTTATCCTTACCGAGCAAGTTCTTATTTAGAATTTTGAACATTTTCTTTCAGCACTGAACTGCCATTAAACACTGATGTTGGTCCCCCTCTTTCATGCCCTAGAAGGATCAACTGAGGGTATTTTTTCCCTTTCACTAGTTTTCTGCTCTTGCCTAGTAACTTGTGAATCATTAGCTGACACTCCGGAGCATAGCTGTGAAAATAACTGTGGTTCAGAGCTGCCAATAATGGCCCACTAAAGTTCCTTCCCAGCACATGGCATAAAAACACCTCAACAAACATTAAAATGTCCCTTCTGATGTTGCCTAACATTGCCAGCCTGCTTGGGCTTAAAAAGCACAATAAAGAGGTTGCTTTCCAGATTTTCATATGCCAAATGGGAGGTGCTTTTTGGTGCAGCTTTTCCCTGAGGGAAAGAAGAGCAGGCGAGTTACCTCATGCTGCTCACAGGCAATGTGAGGATGATCCCACTCCGGGGAAACATACGCAAGTGTCAAAGTCAAGCTGCTGCTCGTGGATGTTTCTGTACTCAGCAATAAGCAGCAGGAAAGTTCAAGAGAAAAAATGGGGAATCATAAAGACAGTCTTTGAAAGCACATGACATCCAGCAAAAGATATTATGCAGCAGCCTGTGTCTGCCAAGAAACAAACAGTATGGATACGAGAAGGGGGTGTTTTAAATCTTAGCGGAATACCCCTGTAAATATAGCCACTTGAGGAAACTATTTCTCCAGAAAATACCTTTTGTGCTGCTGGGATATTTTGGGGATTCTATTTTCAATACCTCTGTTCTGGATCTAGTGGAGCAATGCTTTTATCACGACTATAAAATGGTTATGAGCCAATTCCTCATATATAAAACAGTCAGTAACATTGGGGCTTTTTTATGACAAACATGATGTCAGACAAAGGGCATCAGGACTTAGTCTTTGTACTACAGCACAAAATAACAATACATAAACACCTTTGTGAAAGCAGCTTGAAACCCCATGTTTTCTATTAAAAAGTCATGTTCAATCTTCACTGTTGATAGAACAGAATAGCTAACACAGAGAACATTGTATATCAGAAAGGTCAATAGTTATTATGAGCTACAAATATATTTTTTTCCATCCTTCAGGCTGTTTAGCGCATATCACAGCATGAGCAGCTGTCTTCTTTAATGCTTTTAAAATTAGAATCCCAAAGAGGAAGAAAAAATTACATTTGCAATGATTGCTCTTTGCTTTTGTAAGTTTACTTTAATACACTATTTTATATACATGAGTCTTCCAAGCAGCCTAACCAAGGGGCAGTAGCCAGTTAGTAGTATCTCCTGGATTGCTGTATCAATGTGTATAGAATCCTGCCAAAAAATCACTTTGCACAAATTGTGTAACCTTGCTGTATAACCTTTTTGGGGAAGTACATAGCTACTGGGCACGTGTCTCAACCGAGCAAGTATACATGTGCAAACACTTATTGGTTTAGCAACAACAAACAGAGGACCGCCTGACCTACCACCTTCTGTTCATACACTGAAAGTGGTGAAAAGGTGTGGCAAGATTGTGCCATCATTTGACCTTTTGTTTTTTTCAAACATGGTGAGTAGCTGGTTCATCTTTGCTATTAGTAATTGCCTGCTTAAAACTGCAAACAAGTTTCCATCTTGTTCCCTGGAATGCAGTTATATGGGCTCTACCAAACTGTTCCCTTTTCCAAGTTTGAACTTACCCAGATAGGTGTGGAATGCAAATGGGTATTTTACAAATATTTTGAAGTATGGATGACATGAAATTCTTTTCTTTGTAAAACAACTTTTAAGGTAGTTTAAGACAGTTCAGTAATCAAAAAACAAGTCAGGGTTAAATGCCATATACAGTAAAAGGAAAGAATGAATATAATTGGCAAAGAGAATGTTTTTCCCCATAGGGTTTAATATTTGGCTCACAGATAACTTCATTAGTGGATAGCAGCAATAGGTACAGTGTGAACTCCTTGACGCTGTGAAAAGTGTCATGACAACATGCAGATTCTTTGGGGAATAAATGAAAATGCTGCGATTTTGCAGGATGCCTAGAAAGTCCTGTCCTAATGTACCTTATGAACTGTTTTCTCTAGTTGCATGGGTACACAGTTAAGAAAACAGTCAAGCAACACTTTCTAAACATCAGAAAATATATCATTTCACATACTAAGAATCTAGTTATCTCTGCCAAAAAAAAACAAAAAAACAAAGAAACAAAAAAACACCAATGTGGTTAACACTGTTATTTTTAAAGAATAATGGGAAAAATTAAACAATTAAGTCTTTCCCATTCCTTGGCCCAAACAAGCAATGCTTGAAAATATCCTATGAACACAATTACTACTTAAACATGAAAATGCTTAATGTCTTCAGCATTGTGCAACCAAATCTTTTTCAGAATGCTAGGACCATTTCTATCACAGCAAGACTTGCTGTGCAACTGTTCCCTCTCATCTGTCATACAGAAACTCCCTGACCTGGTCAAAGCTAGGCAGGACCAGGCAGGCTGCAAATCCTGCTGCCACTGAGGAACATGCTAGCACTGCTGCCATGGCAGGTAGTTGATGCTATTGGGGCGCACTGCTGGACTGGTAGTGCCTTCAGCAGCAGTCTTCACCTCCAACACACTTTCCTGGCTGCAGAGGGGTAAGAAGTCAAACTATCTAGGTTTCTCTATAGCTTTGACCTTTATTACTAACTCTTCCCTTTTCCTGTTACAGCATTTTCTCCTCAGGGCAGCAGATTTAATTAAAATAGGGCAACAACATTCCTAAGATGCAGTGTGAGGATTCTCCTAATACAGATAAATTAGCATTTACAGATTTCTTTCCATAAGCAGAGTTCACAAAAAAGCCTAAAATAATGACAAACGCAATGCCACTGAAACTCAAAGAGAGTTGAGAACAGGTATCTCCAAAAATAACAGACTTAAGGCTGCTGAAAACAAATACCTAACAGCAGTTCCAGTGGACTGCAGCCATGCATTATTCTTAGGAAGCAACTCACTCAAATTATTTGGTGAAAACAAATGTCAAATGAACCGGACATCTTTCTTTTATTGTTTTTCCCCTTTATTTATTTATTTTGCACTGTGGAGTTAAGAAGGTTTTTGACAGACACAATCAGAATCTGTCATATTGCACAGGAAACAGCATTTTAAAAATCAGCCCACTGTGCAGGTATTTTGGCAGATTTATCACAAGGTTTGAATGATAAACACTTAACAGAAGGAATGCTACTTCTGTTTATTTGTTTTATTTTAACAACGGGAACAACTTCTTTTTCACATAACACTCTTTCAAATTTTATGTGAAACAAAGCCAAAATCAAGATAATAATCGAAAGATGATCAATAATAATTGCTCTTCCTTTTTTTTCTGTTAACTCATTTTTCTATCTCTGAAGTTTGCTAACTGAGTAACGTGTAGAAAAATCATTTAAACACAGGGAGAACAGAGTATGATTGGTGAAAGTTCCACAGTAGAGCACTTCCTGAGTTTTTCTGAGTTAAATTTTTTCTACATTGTATTTTCACAACCCTGGAGCTTGCAGTGTTTCTTTTTCCTCCAAGTCTGAAGATCACCCCATGGATTAACAAATGATTGAGGATTCTCTCTTAAAAGACTCTTTAAAAAACTGTCAGAATCAGCCTGAGACAAAGATTTATTATGAACTATTTAAAGGGCTTAATATATGTATCCCCAAAGAGCCCTTGGAGCAAACTAAAAGGGAAGAATGGAATTCTCAAAGAATGGGAAAAATCTCCAATGCCCTACTTTCTTCACACCATGATTACTGTTTACTCAAAGGATAAAATGCCTAACCTGTCACATGAAGTCTTCAGAAGCCATACTACTGCTGATGTACAGTAAAAAAACCAAAACAATGAGCTTCAACAGTAATATGCCTAAGAAAGGCTGCTGCAATTTGCTTTCTAACCTGTTCGCTAACACAGTAATGTGGATACATCTTGTAGAAAGAGCTGATCTCCTGACCCTGGCAGCAATCAAACGACTGCCAGAGTGTTTGCTGTCACACAAGCTGTGACCATTACCTTAATTATACGTTACCATATAACAAACCTTCCCTAATGAGAAACTCTTCTCCCACCTGTGTGCCAGCTAACCCTTCTGTCCTTGAAGAGTACCACTGCAGACGATTTCAATTTGAAATTTGAAAAGCATATCCACGTGCATCCCTTCCAATAGTTAATAAATGTTACATATTTAAGCTAGGATTCGTGGTTTATTAGGGTGCCAAGACAAAAATTACACACCTGCACTAAAGAAAGTGCATTAGAAAGAAACATACCATCCTGCTGCTAAATTTTAAGCAGCGCTGGATCTGACCTTTGAATACATATTCACATATAAATACATACATATTTACATATTATTTTGTATTTATTTAAGATGATAAAATACTTTTAAATTCTTCACTTTGTGCCTAACAACTGGAATTGTACCTGTGTCCACGGTTTACACAAATGCTTGTTTCCCTTCACTGACACGAACTTCCAGCATGTTGCATTTTTAATTCTCTTCTAGTTTTTATCTCTTTTCTAGCATTTTATTTTCTTCTACTGTCTTATACTTAGGACATTTCCATCCATACTACAATTTACATGATGCCATATCCTTACGAACAAATAAAAGACAATTTCCCTCTCCACAGAAGTTGTCTCAGACTTACAGGTAAAAAGAGGGAAAGAAGAAGCATAGGAATCTGGCTTTGCTTTTGGCCTATCTGGGTTATTAGCTTCTGTTTTTATGGGACAGCCTCAACATTTTACCTGTTCATGCTGAACGTATACCAAAACGGAGAAAATAAATGGCAAGGATCCACAGATTTCCCATCTGCCATGTGTTGTACTTGAATACTGTCAGTGTGGAAAGATTTAAAAAGCAGCTTTTCCCATCACAAGATGAGGAGGAACTTGAGAAGGACCCAAAGAGCAATCAGCAAAGACAAGTGAACAACAGAGCAATAGATGAAATTTCATGCTAACAATTGCAAGACGTAGCACACTTTGGAAGAAACTACTCCCGTATATGCAGGACTTTTAAATAACTCTGTATAACTAGGCAATAGAAAGAAATGGAAATATCTCAGCAAAAACATATGCTCTATAAGGAGACCTTAATGGCTAAAAAGTTAAATGAGATGTTAGAATACATTAAAATTTTTTATAAAATTAATAAAGAAAATATTACAATGCCATTATGTAAATTAATAGTACATGCTTTATGCTGAGTATTGTGTTCTGTTCAGGTCATCCCTTATTAAAAACAGAGTAATGGAAACAGGAAAAGAGTAGTAGGAGAACATATGAAGGGAGATTAATGAGGTTATAAATACTTAGCTTTGAGAGTAGATAAATAAAAAGTGATGTGACAAATGTACATAAAATAATGAATGATGCACAGACAATAATACAAGAATAAGGAGATTTCCAATAAATTAAAGGGAAATGCATTTAGAGCTGATAAAGAGAAATTTTTTTCCCCCACAACATGTAATCTATGCAATTAAAAATTAAAATATGGAAAATAATTTCAAAAGAAGGACTAAACTTCAATGAGGACACCAAGAATAACCATAATACACTACATATGATAAAATGTACATGAAATATCATGTGCCATATTTCAACATATGTGGTACAGTTATAATTTTGTATACTTTACATGTGATTTGGAAATATTTGGTACCAACTACTCTAAAAGACAAGCTAGCAGGCCAGATACATAATGTTCAGTCAATTCCTGTGTTACTAAGAATTACCCCTTCCATATAAAGATGCCTCTTTGTTTGCTCATCCACCACCAGGTTTAAAATTCCCCAGCAGTTTCTATTTACCACTGAAAAAAGTGAAGGACCAATAGTGATCCAGAGTCTCTTTACACGCTCTTACTGGCTTAGTCAGGACATACTCTTTATATGGTTCACTGTTCCAAGGGAAAAAAAAGTTACTACGTTAAGAAATTTAACTTTAGAATGACTTTGATGAGGTGATATTTATATCGCAATACAAAATAAAACTCATATCTCTCAAAATCTATAGTTAAAAATATTTGCACTATTTAAGCACTCCAAATTTTCCTTCTTGAAAATCTCAGTACAGTGCAAATACTGATTTCATATGAAAATGTTAGTATCTACTTAATATAATCAGGTGTTAGAATAATGATAATGATTACCTCATCATACCGGTAATTTTTGCATTCTGCTAGCAAATTTTGCTTTTGCTAACATGATGCAAAAGTTGTTAATATAATGAGTCTCATTGTATTAGCAACTTTCTATCACGTTAACAAAGATTAAATTTGCTAATGTAATATGACAGTCACTAATGTAAGATTAGCACAGAGACTAAAATCTCTGAAGACCTCCTAAAGGTAATGCTGAATATGTAAGCAATGTTCATTTGTTTTTCCTTTGTTAGCTATACAAAGTGCCTTACGCATCACACCCATCTACACTCACTGAATGTTCTCGAGAAAGGTCCATTTTATCAAACACTAACATAGCCATGAGACAGTGATTAACTTTTGATGCAAAATCATGAACCATCAAGTCCCCTTGCTAGAAGATAAGAGACTCATGCAAATGGATCAGCTGATATTTATACAACACAGAAATGTATGTTCATAAAGACTGACATTATTTATATTGCTGATTAATTTATAGGACCTTCTATCATGAGCATACCAATGCCTACAAAAGTATCAGCTACAGTGAACATCCTTGGACTACATTGCTTGTGGTGATCTCTCAAAAGGGATTTCACAAGTTAGAGAGGGTTTATGGCATAAATGCCACAACATTAATAAATGATGAGGGGATAGTGTCCACCCTCAGCAAGTTTGCTGATGACACAAAGCTGGGAGGAGTGGCTGACACGCCAGAAGGCTGTGCTGCCATCCAGCAAGACCTGGACAGGCTGGAGAGATGGGCAGAAAGGAACCTGATGAGGTTCAACAAAAGCAAGTGTAGAGTCTTGCACCTGGGGAGGAATAACCGCATGTACCAGTACAGACTAGGGGATGACCTGCTGGAGAGGAGCTCTACAGAGAGGGACCTGGGGGTCCTGGTGGACAGCAGGTTGGCCATGAGCCAGCAGTGTGCCCTGGTGGCTAAGAAGGCCAA